>CM028377.1:106938297-107057062 GCA_013146195.2 Codonopsis lanceolata | reverse complement strand
AAAATCTTGCCTCGAAAAAAAAAAAAGAAAAGAAAAGAGGAGGAAAATAAAGGTAAGACTCTCACAAGCCCTTTCTCCTTGCATAACTTAATACATTAGATTTATATAAAAAAACATTTATACATTAAAATTGTTTTTGCACATAAATATACATGTCAGCATAAAAAGAAAAAACAAACAAACAAATGTATGTATATACTTTGCATTTAAATATGAATGTCACATTTTTCTTTTCACATTCATGTAAATAAATTATCATGCATTGACATCAAAAAGCATCTCATGTATATTCAACATCACATGTACACCAAATAAAGTAATACATGCATCCATTATTTGCATTATTAGTCAATAAGCTGTATTAGGAATGCGCTAAAGAGAAATTTAAAATGTCACCTGCCATGGAAAAGTAATATCTACTTGGCATTTCTTATATCCCTGCAGGATTAGCATGCATAAAAAATCAGTTCTGGTACATAAAATATATCTGTTTTGTCTTGCATATATCCGAAAATATATCCGAAAAATGTGTCCGGAAAAATGTGCATTTCATTCAGAAAATTCCGTATTGTGAATATATGCCATGTAAAAATATTTTTAAAACTAAAACATGCATCATATAGCCTTATTTGCATTAACATTATAAATCATGCATAGTAGGGTTAAATAGTAACTACTAGTTCAATTTGTGCATCGCAAAAATAAATCGCCCAAATTTCATGCATTATTACTAAAATTGCATCATTTTAACCTATAAATCACATGCATAAATATCACAAGCAACATATATATGTTCCAAAAGTCCAAAACAACACGTAAAAATGAGCAGTATCTCAAAAAATTAAACCAAATGGGTGATGTTATACTCACGTTGGGATCGAGATGTAAGCTCGTACTCGCTCTCGCACAGTTGCCCCAATCATGCTCGAATAATAGGCCGACATGGTTCGAACCAAAGGAGGGAGTTCTTCTTTTCCTCGCAGACTGCGGGGTTCATTGGTGCTTTTCCTTTCTCGATCTAGAGGAAGAGCAATCAAGTGCAGAAAATATATATACATCCAGCCAGCTTTGATTCTTTCAAAAGGATCCTAAGGAAACCTTGAGACAAGCATACGATCGATTCAGTGAGGTAATAAATAGTTGCTTTTCTCTTGGTAAAACGTATGACAAAAAGGAAATGAACATGAGGTTTCTAGGATCTCTAGGTAGCTTATGGCATGTGAAGACCACGGCTATGAAAGAATCTAAGAACTTAAACGAGATGACTCTTCGTAGTCTCTACGCAAGTTTAAAGGTTTATGAACTTGAAGTTAATCAAGCTCTAGAGCAAGACAAACAGCTCGTAACTCGTGTCTCTCGCCACCATGGTCCAAGAAGAAATCATTGTTGAAAACAAACCTTCTACTTCTTCCAAAGGAAAATGATTTTTTATCCGATGAACAATTTGCTATGTTTGTTAAACGTTTTCAAAAATTTGCAAAATATGGAAGGAAGAACACTCACCAACAACCTTCAGAAGATTGGTGAAAGCTCATCTAAGGAAGAGCTTGTGTGTTATAACCGTAGGAAACCTCGGTCATTTTGCCTCAAAATGTCCTAAGCCAAAATTTGAAGCATACCGAAAACCCTCGCTTAGAAAATTTCAAAACAAAAAGGTATGTTGGTGAAGACATAGAAGATAAACAAAGTTGCTACATGGTTTGAAACCGATTCGGAAGAGGATTGTGAGCAAGCTAACATATGCTTAATAGCTCATGATTCATGTCCTACCTATGACTCGAAAATGAAGTTGTAGTTTCACCAAGTCCTTTGGACAAAAATGAAACCAGAAGTGATAGCTTCAAGAAGGAAGAACTTCTCAAGGATAATCGTGGATATGCTTGAAGAATTTAATTCCTTTAGAGTAGCCTATGTTAAACGGCCAAGAACTGTGAGAAACTTACACCTGAGAAATCTTTGATGGCAAATGAGATTCAAACTCTCAATAGCCGTCCAACAAGAGAGTATCAAACCGAAGGAAGAAAACAAATTTCTTCATGACAAAATTGACTGTCTCGACCGAAAGCACATCAAAGGACTAGACCTAGAGAAAATTGCCTTGCAAAAGACAATTGACTCCTCGAATAGCTTCCAAGGATGCATTTGAAGAAATCCTTACAAGCCAAAAATCTAGCAATGATAAAAACAGCATAGGATATTCGATGTGTCTCTTCCGACAATCTCTTCTCACCAAAGAGAAAGGAGAATCCTCCGAAACCGCTAATGATATATCTTTCTCTAAACGACATTTGGAAATATAGGGAAACAAGGCCTTGGTTACTCAAGTGTCCCTTATGTTTACCCTAAAGCTCTAAAGGAAAAGCCAAAATGAATGATTCAAATGAGAAATCCGAGAAGGTAACTGCAGAGAAAGTGAAGTCTACCAAGGCAACGACTATGCCAAGGCAAAGTCCGCCGACGGTAGACCTACTAAACCTCTACCGGTAACTATCAAGTTTGTCTATGAAACAGCAAAGATAGCTCGCTGAAGGTAAACTTAAAGGTATTCTACCGAATCCTCCCGAAAAGGTTCTCAACGTAAAAGCTAAAGCTAAGTCTGTTGGTAACCTACCTAGGAAGAGTCGAAAGAAACCAATTAAGTCTACCGTCAACAAGCAAGCCGAACCAAAATGAATGTCAAGAAAAGGAATGATCATAAGCACTCTTCAGCTTGAAGACTCTAACAGCTTCTCTATGGTCTTTCCATTTATGTCATTCTTGCCATTATCTTAGGCCATCCGGCACCGTATGCCTCGCTAAGGTTCACTCTCAAGATCCGAGAGACCTAGTTCTCTCAAGGTCAAGTGTATGGGTTGCAAAAGGTTGCTAATCCTTAGACCCAAATAAAGGGTACCTTGTTTTGCTTTAACTCTTTTACGTGAATGCTTCATGGCTATAGAATCGAAAACAAAGACATCTCGGTACCTAGACAAGGGTCGCTCAAGACACATGACTGGGAACGTAAGTCTTCTTACGTATATAGTCAAGCAAAAGGACCCACGCTTATTTTCTGAGACAATGCAAGAGGAAAGACAATTGGATATGGCTCAATTACTAGAGGAAGTCTCTCCATCAACAAAGTTTCTCTAGTAAGTGGTTTAAAGCACAATCTTCTCGAGCATATCACAATTCTGCGACAAAGGACTTCTATGCCAATTCAATTCCAACCGGCCTCATCAAAGACAAGTGAATCGTGTTTCACAATACCGACCGGCAATAGACAAGGAAACGCCTATGTCGTGGACTTAAATCTTCTAGGGAGATTCTCAAACCTCGTGTCTAGTAGCCAACAATGTTCGTGACAACAACGGCTATGGCACAAGCTGCCTCACCACCTCAACTTCAAGCACCTCTCCAAGCTCTCCAAAAATGGGCTTGTCAAAGGTCTACCTACGTGTTCGCCGATCATGACGAAGTTGTAAAGCTTGTCAACTAGGAAAACTTTCCAAGTCTTCCTTCAAAAGAAAGTCTGCTTTTATCAACAAACGCACCTCTTCAACTTCTCGCATATGGATCTCTTTGGACCTATTACAACGCCAAGATTTCGGGAGACAAGTACACACTTGTAGTAGTTGATGACTACTCTAGATTCACTTGATTGAAACTATGACATCTAAAGATGAAACGTATGATCTAGTCACCGCACTTTTTAGAAGACTTCAAACTCAAAAGCTTGAAGACATTTGTGACATAAGATCGACAACGGCACCAATTCAAAAACAATGGTGTAGAAAAGTACCGCGATGACCATGGATCGGCCACAACTTCTCTCGCCGCCGGCATTCTCAACAAAATGGTGTAGCCGAACGGAAGAACGTAACACCGATTGAAGCGGCTAGAACAATGCCGCGTAAGCTAAACTTCCGAAGTATTTCTCGGGCGTATAGCCACAATACCGCTTGCTTTACCCAAAATAGATCCCTCGGTAAACAAGTTTCATAATAAAACTCCATATGAAATATGGAGAGGAAGATCCCCAAACATTGATTTCTTAAAATCTTCTACTGTAAATGTTTTATTCTTTACAATGGAAAAGAGTATAGAGGAAAATTTGATGCAAAATCGATTTAAGGAATTTTTCTCGGGTATTCCAAACATTCAAAAGCATTTCGCATTTTCAAGAAATCTAACTTAAAAATCTTAGAATCGTGCATGTTTCTTTTGATGAATATGACTTGTTAGAGCCTAGAATGGCTCGAACGTTGCTAATGATTCTCGATAATGATGAGACAGTACAAATACAAAGATCTACTTCCAATCCTTATCGAAAACGGCAACCGCAGATCCCACCCCAATATCGGTAACCCTTCACCTAGAAGAGACCTCTACCGATACCGATAACAACTCATCTGCTGACCCCGAACCCATCTCTTCTGCTTTTACCCCAAGCACCTTTACAGATCTCTCATCCTTCTTGTTCACCGTAAAATGAAAGTTTTGAAGACTCTATTTCTTCTCGAACTGCATTTTGGTGAATCTCCTTCTCAACCAACCCGCAATTCTTAAGGGAAGAATCCACCGTAAGTGATCTTCCTCCAACTGTTATTGAAGCAAGAGATCATCCCATTTCTCAAATCATTGGTGATCTCAATACAGAGTTCGCACGAGAAATAAGGTTCGAGAAGAAACTTTGTTTGCTTATGCATTTGTATCGAACTCGAACCAAAGAAGATTGATGAAGCTATCGAAGATCATAACTCGGATTGAAGCTATGCAAGAAGAGCCGAACCAGCTTTGAAAGATGTAAGGTGTGGAGCTTTAGTTCAAAGACCGACCGATCATCCAAATATCGGCACCAAGTGGGTATTCGTAAATAAAAGAGATGAAGATGGAAATGTCACCGTAAACAAAGCTAGATTGGTTGCTCGTGGCTACCGACAGAAGAAGGAATTGACTTTGATGAAACATTTGCTCCTCGTTGCTAGACTAGAAGCAATCGTAATCTTTCTAGCTTATGCCTCGCTCATGGACTTCAAAGTGTATCGATGGATGTTAAGAGTGCCTTTCTCGAATGGTGATCTTCAAGAAACTCAGATACGTGAATGCCTCCTGATTTGTCATCTCGCATAACCGACCACGCCTACCGACTCAAGAAAGCTCTCTACTTGCCCGAAGCAAGCTCCTAGAGCTTGGTATGAAACTCTATCCAAGTTCTTAATTGAACAAGGATTCGTGAGAGGAAGAATCGACACTACTTTATTCATCCTCAAGCACAAAGGCCATTCTCTTCTTCGGTACAAATCTATGTGGACGACATCATCTTTGGATCAACTAACCAAAGCCCGTGCAAAAGATTCGAGAAGCCGATGCAAAGCAAGTTCGAGATGAGCATGATGGGTGAACTTACCTATTTTCTAGACAGCAGATACAATGCACTTCGACGGAATCTTCATCACCAAACCAAATATGCAAAGGAACTAATCAAGAAGTTTGGTCTTGATTCACCAAAGGATTTGAAACTCCAATGTCTACCGACCGCCATCTTGACAAAGATGAAAAGGGAAAGCAAGAGAACATGACCAAGTATCGAGGAATCATAGGTTCACTTCTTTACCTTATCGCTAGTAGACCCGACATTATGTTTGTCGCTTGTGTTTGTGCTAGATTTCGTGCAGATCCAAAGGAGTCACATTTGCTTGCCGCCAAACGTATCATCGATATGTTTCAAAAACAACAAATCTAGGCATCCGGTACTCAAAATCCAACAACTTCAATTTAGTTGATACTCGATGCAGATTATGCACCGCAAAGTGAGCGTAAGAAGCACCAGCTGGGACTTGTCAATTTCTTGGAAACACTGCCTCATGGTCTTGCAAGAAACAAGGATCGCTGGCAAACTCAACCACGTAAGTAATATATTGCCGCAAGCAACCGTTGTTCTCAATCGCTATGGATGAAGCAACAACTAGTGGACTACAACATCAAGACCGAACCGCCCAATCATGTGTGACAACACATCGCCTATCTCGCCTCCAAAAATCCAAGAATGCATTCAAAGACAAAGCACATTGATATTCGTTATCATTTTCTCAAAGATCATGTGGAAAAGGTAACATCGGGCCCGAATATGTTCCAACCGAGCATCAATTGGCGTACATTCTCACAAAACCACCGGATGCCACCGTGTTTGCTTATTTAAGGAGAAATCTTGGTATGATTGATCCTACCGCTTAATTTTAAAATTTTGTTAATGTTTCTTTCATACCAGAGACCCAAGATTAGACTAATCTGAAGACGAAGTTCTCCTTTACCGAAGACCTAAAGGTTAGTACTCTTACTTAGTCTATTTTTGCTAAAGAGGTTTCTAAAGCAATAAAGGGGTCAAGGACTAAATTTGGTACTTAAGAAAATATCTTAAGTTCCCGCTTTTCAAACCGATATTTTCTCGCCTTTAAATAGTCCTCGAACCGTCATTTCCAAACTTTACGAAACCCTTTGAACAAACTTTCTCTCTCTCTCTCGAGTAACTACTTTCGCAAATTCAAGTTCTTCTTCTTGTTTCTTCTTCTCATCTTCAACAATGGTACGCTTTTTTCTCTACTCTACTCGAAATTTTCTATGTATCGCTCTCGCATTTCAAGATCAACCTAAAATCCTTTTGGAATTCAAACCGTCATTTTCGAAGTTTATACAAGGATTCGCCATTGTTGTTGTTATAATCTTGAATACTAACAAATGCTTTTGTTTATTCATTGTTCATTCTTATGAAAACTTCGTTATGTTTTTCTCGAGTGTGGTTTCTCTAAACATTCTAGGGTTTCAAGTTTTTGCTTCGAAAATTTCAATTTATTTTGGAAAACTCTGAAATTCCTACTTGTTTAGATGTCTAGATGAAAAGCCCTAACTTTTATTTTGTTTTTCTTTCAGCAAGAACTTCAAAATCTAAGCGACAAATGGGAAGGCTTTTGACCTCGAAAATGTCATTCCTCCCAGTTCAAATATCAATCTTCCAGGATATCCCATCTATCCCGCCGCTCATGACATCATTGTCGCTTTGGACCCAAAGCTATACATTCCTGGCATGTGCATTGACCTTCTGACAATCAATTCTATAGCCGCCGAAAAGCTTGCGAGGATATGGACGCCTCGATTCTCGCCTCTTCTCGCCTCAACGACAAAACCTACAAGATCTTCCCCGCGTAAGAATTTTATCAACGAATGGAGCTCATGAACTGCATCGCTTCGTGGGTGGATTCGAGGCCGCCCCATCTCTGCCACCGCCAAATCTATTTCCACCATCATTGGCGTGCATTACTGAGGAGCTATTTCAAAGAACCACGGCCGAGGCTTTACATGCCTGAAGCCATGAGGGAGTAGACACTCTCCGGGAGCCACAAGGGAAGATGTTCAAACTTGTTCCTCTTGACGCTCATCGCACCACCACCTTCTAGACAAGGGCTCCTATTCAAGAGTGGAGCACATGACATGTTTATCGCCAACAGATCAATCCGACAAAGATTTCTACAAATTGCCTCAACTGGGGCTCATCATCTTCGACGAGCTAAAGCAAGGTGGAGAAAGCAAAGAGCAACCCCACTTGCAAACGCCTTCGTCCGACCGATCAATGCCCTTTTAAGGGATGATGCAGCCATCAACTCTTCTTGAAAGAAGATGAGTTGTATACGGTGGCCAAGGACAAACAACTCACAAATTGCCTCGCCAAGAAATACACCGAATACGAGAACAAGCGCCGGATGCGTAAAGGTCTACCGCCGGCTCTTGACAAAGTGGCCAAGCCTCGCACCTATCTTGGTCACCCGCTCAATATGGAAGCACATGTAGCCGCAAGCAAGACCTTCAAAAGGCCTCGCTAAATTTGATGATCAAGTGGCCACGACCTCCATCTAAAGGCCAAAGGTCCGGCCGATGAGGCAGTAGCCGCCGCTAAGGTCCAAAATAGCGCCAAAGGCAAAGCCAAGAAGACAAGGCCTAAGTGGCACCTCCAACCGAAGAGGAGCAGCCAAATGGATCGAAAGGAGATGAAGGAAGGCCGTAAGAAGAAGGCACCAGCCAATCTAGCCATTCCTCTCCTCCATCTACCCAAGCCAAGCCTTCTACCCAATCCACCAACCACCTTCACCACCTCCCCGCACTCCACTCCCAAACCAAAACGAAGGAAACTTCAGAAACCTCAAGACCAGCCACCCAGCCCCTCCAACCTCTACCGATGAAGCTACTGAAGTCTCCTATTCACCGAGGAAGAAAAGGAGAGCTACCTGCACCAACCCTCTACCGCCACCAACCAACTACCTCTACCGACGCCCAACACTCAACCTACAACCCTTCAACTACCGAACCCCAACTACCAACGCCCAAACCTATCAACCCTTCAACTATACCTATCAACCCTTCATCTATTCCTCCCGAGTCATCTACTCGTGAGGAATTCACCACCTCCTGAGGAGTCTATCCCTCAGAGGAGCTCAAAATCGAGGAGCCAGCCTGTAACCCCAACTCCTCCTCCTCCCTCACCCTTTAACTACTCACCCGACCCATCCACACCTTCCTCACCACCCCAATCCCAACCAACTTCTTCAACCACACCACGCCCTTAGACCTCGCCGCCAAGTTCCTCTTCGAACTTTCGTCAAGAGTGCATCTATTCACCCCTTCTCATCAACCTCCTCAACCTTCTCAACCTCTCAACCTTCCCTTCAAAACCAAAATTCCTATTCTACCTCGCTCTTCTTTCTGGTTCTCTACCGAACCCATTCCCCAATCCTCCCACATCAGTGAAAATTCTGACACTGATATGGAACTGGATTCCCCACCAACTCCACCTCCACCCTCCCCTATAACCCTATCCTCTTCCACCAAAACCATACCAACCCAAGACTCATCCTCTTCTGCCTCCAGAACTCCCCATATCCAACAGCCCATCGCCTGCAGACTCTCGCCGACACCATTCACATTGGCCAAGCATCTACTTCCAATCACCACCTAATGTCAAGTTTTGTCCCTGCTAGATGCCATCTACCAACGCTAGGCGAACTCACAAGCATATCTACCGCTACCGCCGAAGTAGCCAATCGCCAAGGCCAACGACGGATCGCCACTACTCTTCGACAATTTCAAGAGGATGTCGGACTCGCGTTTTTGGGATGGCACGACTTCACCGATGTCAAGATCAACATCGAAGCTCAACGAGATGAAGGCTGCCGTATCATAGGTTCCATTTTCTACGAGCTATTCCACGCCATCACTCTCCATCTCACCACGGTCGTATTCTATTATGGAACTCAACAACCTCGCCGAAACTCTGCTCATGACATTATGAATGCCAACCGGATCGTGATCCGCCATCACGAGGAGAAACAAATGAGATCTATCAACGAGAATGCCGATGGAAGAGAACCCGCCTCTTCGTGAAGAACCTGGACTACCGCTTCTCGCTCCACCGCACTCCGACCGATGCGTATACCGAATACCAACGAAGAATGGAAGAGCTAGAGCGAGAAAGAAGAGAAAAGGAGGTCGCACAAAGGCAAAGGGAAAAGACCTTGGTAGCTTTTGTATCTTTTCTTCCCTTTCCTTTGTATTTATCTTATTTTTGAAAACTCGTTAATGTAAACATCTTGTTTATGAATACGATGATTACTTGCTTTTTCAAAATTTATATTGTTTAAATTCTTCTTTGCTTTATTGTTTATCTAAATTAGAATTTAAACTTTCAGCTTTAAATTGATTTAAACCGCCGCTAATCTGTCGTTTCTTTGACTCTCTTATTCTTGTATGCTTTAGATTAGTCCCTTACATTTGAGGTGTTATTCTGTTCAATAGAGGCATGTCTACCGATTACGTAATATATAAACTTTCTCAGACATGCTATTATCTATTAAATAGTTTGCTTTAAAACCCTCATTTGTAGTAATGATGACCAGATATAAATAGGAGGAGATTGTTGATTCTTATGTTAAATTTATATCTGATCAAGACATTACATTAGTTTTATACTTCCTGGCTAATCGGTTGCGTCACAGACGATTAGCGTGGCAACCGTGTATAGAACTTTGCCTTGTATAGTTTTTGTAGGACTTTTCGGTTCATCTGAAGACCACTTCTCGCCTTCACCTAAGACTCGCTCAAAGCTTAAGATCGGTAGACCTCGTGTCCAGCTGATCTGCTTCTACGTGTCCTCCCAGCTCAAAGCTAGCTGGATTAATTCAAACTTATTCCCATATATTATTTGAATTAATCCAAGTCTTTTCCTGACATGTCAAGCCGCCGAAAGCAACTTTCCGAAAAGGAATATTTTTCGCCTCGAACAGTAAAGCGACTGCATCGTCCCCTACTTTCGCTTCATCTCTTAGATCGACACCAAATCGCCCACCTTTTGAAGATCTCAAAAATGATTATCTGCTCTAGATATACGTGAAGACGAAAATCCTTGATCGACCCCCATGCATTTAATGCATTTATGAATAGAGTTGTTGAAGTCTTCGCCCTCTCCAACGGATTCTTTTGAGATGCACATGCTTTAAATACGCCATTGAAGATGGAACAAAGAGACAACCGCATGAATCAATCGAACACTTAAAGAATTGCTCGAATCTACACAACTCCAAGTCTTTCATTTCGCATTCAATAGATCCTCAACAGATCTAGAAGTCCTCGTCAACAACAAGAAGTCGCTCTTCAACAATTATTGTTTTATTCTTCTTGTTGTTTACTTCCATTAACTATATTGCATCTAATTAAATATCTTGTATTTCCAGATATTTAATTCCCTAGACCCAAACACAAGTCAATATTTTGTACACGATCCATTAGGGATATTCTTTGTAATTGATCTAAGTGGAAAACATAGTGCACAATTTAAATCCAAGGTTGACTGCCTTGGTGGTGGACGTAGCACTCATTATAGTGTGAACCATCCCAAAATACTTGTGTTATTTCCTTCTGTCTGTCTATTTATTGAACTGCTTAGTTTCATTGTTTATATTATCCATTTCAGCAGAACTTAAGTAATATGTAAAAGGTCTACCGGTAGTCCTTATCGGCAGACCTGGAACAATTTTCTTGAAGGTCTTCCGCTACTTGATTCTTTTCATAGATTGCAAGTAACTTTCAAGGAACTTACTTAAAAGTTTTTAAAGTGTTAATAAGCTATTCAACCCCCCCCCCTTCTAGCTTATTATTGTGCTCATTGGGACCCACACTCGGGTTGAATTTAAATAATGGTTTTTTTTCTTCTATTTCTAATACTTGAATGAACACACTTTTCTATGAACTATTTTACTTTTACATAAAAGTAAACATTTAAGACTTTTATAATATATGTTGGTTGAAGTTGGTTGTTTAAGTTGATCATCTTCTATAAAACCACAAATTTTTGACGTATAGAATATTATTAAAAATTTCAAATGAGTATTTGGTTTCATATTGCAAGGGACTGAAGGGAGTATTTGATTTTCACATTTTAAGGTAGTATTTGATTAATTATGACACATGTAATCAATTAATGTATAATCAGATTTATGTTTTCAATACATGGCTCACCACTTTTATTACATAAAAATGGCTTTCTATTTTAGGAAAACAAATTTTGACGGATTTTTTACTATTTTTAGACTACCTAGGCTTTATATATATATATATAAATATATAAATTACTGTACTTGGTCCGACATTCAATAAGATCATTCAAGTCATTTATTTCACATTTTAATCACTTTGCTTGGTCTGACATTCAATAAGGTCATTCAAATCATTTTTTTCACATTTTAATTATTTTACTTGTTCTAACATTCCATAAGGTCATTCAAGTCATTTTTGTCCATTATTGGATGAAACTCTTAAAAATATCAAAATATCCTACGAGCAAAATAAAAAATTAAAATGTTAGAAAGGGTAACATTTTTTTGTTAATTTTATGCCCCTTTAAAATGTCACCCTTTTCACCATTCATTCTACTATGACCACCATTTTCTCTCTCCTCTTCTCACTTAACAAATCACTACCACCCATGGATAATTTTCCAATTTCCAGTGTATTGATCTTAAAGCACCTAAGATGAAAAGTAGATGAACCTTTCTTTTTTATTTTTTGAAATTATATTTTAAATTTGAAAATTTTAAAACATTGAATCTTGATTGATTTGATTCTCTCAAAACTGAAATTCTCCTTGCACTTAATCAAAATTACATGACTACCCATCAAGATCGAGTTGAACAAAGCACAAATTGTAAAATGTCAATAAACTCAAATGTTAAGATTTAGAGAAACCCAAATGGAACATCTTCAAACCCAAATGGTCAAGTCTTTAAATTTGCAAAATCCACTTCAGAAATGAAATTGAATTTGGGTTCGGCTTTGGTTTCATGGGAGGATCCAAAGGGATTTTGAGTGTATGGGGCTCAAGCCCACCTCAAAATTTGCCAAAAATATAATACTCCCTCCGTCCCTAAATTATTGTCCTCCTTTCCTTTTTCGTCCGTCCCAAAATAATTGTCCACTTTGAAACTTACCTTTTTAGAACATCACTTTTACCACTTTACCCTTACTTTTTCACCTTACTTTAATTATGGGCCACATACACATGAGTTTTAAAGGAAACTACACATTAAACCAATATAAATAATCAAGTCAATTGTTTTTTTCTTAATCTGTGCGCCGGGTCAAGCAGGACAATAATTTAGGGACGGAGGGAGTAATTTTTTTACATAAATGAATCAGACAAGTCAAGTTGGTGACCTTTAGCGTTTGCACTATTATTACTATTCACAATATTTTTTACCCCGAAAACATTAATATTGGTCCACTAAATTTTTTTACATTGTTATTACTATTATAATATTTTTAAAATACCAAGCTCACGTGATACCAAAATTTTGGATCCGCCCCTGTTCGGCTTCGAGGTTGAGAAGGGTTTTAATGATCAATGGAAGAGAATGGCTTTAGGTTTGTCCTATACCTATGAGATTGTGGTGTGATAATCAGGTAGCCATGCACATTTCTACGAATACGGTTTCCCACGAGAAGACTAAATTCCATATAAAGGTCGATTGTTATTTTGTTCGGGAAAAGATGAAACAAGAATCTTGTTTCCACCTCATATGTGTGTACAAGAGATCAACTAGCTCATATGTTTACTAAGGGTCTTTCTAGGATAAGAGTGGATTATATTTGTAAGTTGTAACAAGCTGGACATGATAAATATCTATATTCGAACTTGAAGGGGAGTCTTAGACAATAGGGGTGGTTTGGTAATTATGTTGGAAGGATATATGCATATACACCATGATAAATATCTATGCTTCAAATAAATGTTGTTCTATATGCATATATGAATGCGGAAAAAAATTATGTAAATATGTCTATCATATATTTAAATTTCATAAATAAAGGAAGAATCGTGAAGCACTACTCATTGTTTCAATTTTCAAATGCAAACTGTTTTAGACATACTTAAATTTAAAGATTCGTCTCTATTTGAGAAAAAGTAACGAAAGAATACAATCAATTCCATTGAACTTGATTAATACTTCAAAACACAAGACACGGTTACTAGAGTACAATCTTTCATGGTTAGTGAGAAATAAACTCATATTCTGGAGCAAGTATCTATTAAAAATGACACTCTCTTTTCAAACCATGCGATTTTTAATCACCTCAAACTTGCCTGTCAACATATACAAGCATTGAGAGAGAGATGTTGAGAGAGAGAGAGAGAGAGAGAGAAACAAACATTATTGAGATAAGTAAAATCCTAAGAAAACAAAACAAATGGTAACTTAACAAATTTAGTTGACAATAAATGATGTTAGATTACACCTATTTAATATAGTAGATAAGTAAAATCCTAAGAAATTTAATTGGCGATAAATGATAATTAGGTAGATAGGCAGGCACCTATATAATACTTACCTCAATTCCATGGGGTTATAAATATTGATAAGAAACAAAGAAAAAGAGAAACCTTAGTTGTAATGGATGAAAAACTCAAATATAAACCTTGCTCAACCATTCTTCCAGCCGGCTATGGTAGAATGGACAACTTCGTTGGTTGCAATGAGTGGTTGATGGTGTCTCAACCGGAGTTGGGCTTCATTGTGCTTCCTCATGATTCTCCCGAGTGTTGGATGCAAAAACGCAACACGAGTAAGATTACCCGATCAAACAAGTAATACAGTGATAAAGTAGAGTGTCGATCCCATGAGGAAGCAATTTGGTTGTTTTTAATGAGTACCAAGTACGTTGTAATTTTAACTATATTTAGACGATCGATTTTTAGTGAATTAACTAATTAATTGAGCTAAGACAAGAAATTAAATAAAACAATATTAAATTGAGGTTGACGTCAATGAGAGAGGATCTAGGGTTTTGATTTTCAATTGGCTCTTCCGTTGTGATTTAATAAGGGGTTGCCATTAAAACTATTCTATTTTTGGAAGTCGGGGGTTCAAGAATCACCGTTAAGGGCTTTCGCTTCGTATAACGGTGCTAATTAACGGTATAAATTCACGGACTTTCGCTACGTATGAATTTATCCAATTAATCGCTTCCAAACACAAAACCTCAATTGACTATTTTAAAGAGGATTAATAACTTAGATTAACCCAACTCAAAACAACTATGTTGTATTTTTCAAAATTATCAAATCACTTTCATACACTAAACAATTTTTAAAATCATGTAATGGGTGATCAAATCATTACAAGCATTAAGAGCACAACATAATACCCAAAAATTAATGAATAGCAATTAATAACAAAACCTCAAATTTAAATCACAACATCCAAGCCAATATATATCAAAACCCTAGGCAATTAATTTAGTTCATGATACTAAGGAAATAAATCAAATCTTCAATGAAAAGTATTTTCATTAAATAAAAATATGAATAAAAGTGGATAATACTTTACAATGAAGGAGATGATTGAAGTTCCTTTGGTTTTCTTGGCTTGAACACTAATGGAAGAACAATGAATGGAATGAAAAATGGATGGAATGCGGCTGCTCCTGTTCTTGTTTTCCTCCCAGATTCTGCCTTTAATTTTCTTCTGTTCTTGTTTCCAGCCTTAGTTCTTTTTCCAACCTTCCAATCCTCCTGTTCAAGCCCACCTGCCAAAAATTCATGCTCTCAGAATCTCTCCAAGGCAGCTAGGGCATAAAGGGTAGATTAGGGAGTTTAGAAGAAGTTTGGGGGTAAAAAGGGGTAAGAAAAGGGGAATGGGCTGCGCTAGGGTCAGGGTCGGACCAGGCAAGAGATCGCGGGTCGCCCAGGAAGGAAACGGGCCGAAGATGTGAGGGTAAGCCGGTGAAATAGCGGGCTGGTGGAGCTGGAGTGGGCTGGACAGAACGCGGGTGACCCGGACCCAGGAAGGAAGGGACGGGGGTCGCGCTAGTGGGCGGCGGTGACGTGGCTGCTTCTCTGTTTGACAACGCATTAATGAGGGGCAACTTTCAGGGAATTGCTCCGGTGCCCCTCTTCTTCTGGATTGAGCGCCAAAGGTCCCTCTGCACCCAGACTTCGCGAATAAGTCCTCCGTTAGCTTCTGTTAGGTTCTGTTGCCTTCTGTTGCCTTCAAATCCTTAACGAAACTTAAGGGCAAGAGTCCAAACTTAACATTGAAGCCCGGAATGTCCTCGATTTGGATATATTGAGCCATAAAACCTCGAATATCTTTGAGATACCTACATGAAGCACAAAATACATAAAAATAATATCTCAAATACAATTAATTACCAACCAAAGCTCAAAATAACCAATAAAATTTCGGAAAATTAATGAAAATAATAGGAAAATTACAAGCTTATCACCGAGCTACGGTATAATTGCTTTAATTTGTTTTTCTACCTCTTCAATATGATTTCATAATAATTTCTTAAACATTCACGGATACACGCGCACATTGGGGCCATATGACACTTGAGAGGTTTTTTTGGGTTAACTTCACCATTGGTCCTTTTACTTTGAAAAAGTCCGGTATTAGTCCCTATACAACGCAAGTGTACGCCACATACCAAAGATTGCGAATTTCGCACATCGGTAGTCCCTAACCGTAACTCAGTTAACTGAGGTACCGTTAACTGAGCACGTGCTCACTCACATGCACCAACTAGAGGGAAATTCAGTCAATTTCAGCCTCCCATCACCTCAATGCAATTTTTTTTCTCTCTCTACGCCTCCACCTTAATGCAACCATTTATGTTCATTCATATTCACAATTCTTATGTAATTGATGGGTCTGTGTGGAAAGTGTTTGTTAAATGCACCAGTGAAGTTTTCTATTTGAAAATTCTTCTTATTTTGTTTAATTGATGAAATTAGGGATAAAATTAGGATGACAACTGAATTTGGGGTAAAAGAAAAGGTGAAGGCAACAGTTCATAGAAAAGAAAATCTGGAAGAAGTGGCGGTGGCGGAATCCACAATTCCAAATCATTCTTTCCTCTAGTGGTGGTTTTTGATTGGCCGTACCTTAGTGGAGATCAAGGTCCGTGAACTGGTATACGCGTTAGTTTTGACTCAATAAGGCTCGACTCATCATAGAGAGTTTACTTTGTTGGTCGGGAGCTTGCAGCAGATTTGGTTGTTTCTTAAATCGACGTGAATTAGGTTGTTAAGGTTCACGAATCATAATTGAGGCAGGAATAGTGCGGGTGTTTTGTTGTCGGCGAGGTTGAGTACGAAATTTTGCTGGTGATTTGGTTTTCGATGAGGTTGAGATCGTGGAGGTGGGGGTGGGACGCGACGCACATAGGGATGTCGTCGGCAATAGCTTTCCAATTTGCGGCGACGATTATAGGCGTGAGCCGATCGAGGGAACAAAGTGATCTAATCAATAATGAACAAAACACAGAGTTATATAATTCTTAAACATTTTGTTGCAAAAAATGAAAATCCGTTACAATTAGACGATTGAAACGGAAAAAGTTTGTTGCAAATTCGGTTTGGAAAACCCTTGTTGCAAATTTTGTGCAACCGTATGTATTCCGTTGCATTATATTGCAACGAAAACCGAGCGTTGCAATTTTAAAAATTTTCGGTTGCAAAAGGTGCTTCCGAAGGGCATATGACGTCCGTTGCAATTAGCAACTACTTTTTTCTGTTGCATTCTTGCAACAGACTTTTCCGTTGCATTCTTGCATCAGAATTTTTCGTTGCAATGTTTATGTATTTCTGTTACTAGTTCGTAATTGACATTTAAAAAAATATTATTGCAACATAAGATTCCGTTGCAAAATTTATATCCTGAAATATTGTTTTATAAATAATGGATATATATATATATATATATATATATATATATATATATATATATATATATATATATATATATATTTTCATTCCTTGTATGGTGATTTCTTGTTTTTCAATTTGTTTATCAATCACGATTTTTTCTCCGTTTGCTATTTTGGCGATTAAAGGTTTTCTTTCAGATGTAATCCAAAGTTTATCAGGGAATATATGTTTGGTGGCTATGCACATCGATGCTCCTGTATCGATAAATGCATGTACGTGAAATTCTCGAAATCCTTTAAGTTTAATTCCAACCTTTATATATATACTATTAGTTTGTTAGATTATATTCTTCCTTCATGTTTTGTTTTAGATAGCTAGTTAATTTCGATTAGATGTGTCTTCGATTACGATTCACTTGTAGTTTGTTTACGTCTACATTTGATCTGTTTGTTCATCTATGTAGTATATTTCTTCTTCATTTTCGAGAATAATTCTTCTATGGGGTAATATTGCATGATTTTTAATTCTTCTAAGTAGTTAATTTTGTTCTATATTGTTAATGCGGTTCTTATTTTTGAGGACATTTGTTTGCGTAGTGTCCTTCTTCGTTGCCGACAACGGCGGTTTTTCCTTTACCATTAGGGCAAGGTGGTGAATCGGCCTTTATAGAATTTTCTTTTATTTTGAGGCTTTTCAGTTTTTCTTGTAATCGTTGTAATTGGTTTTATGGAATCTTCATAAAACCAATTACAAAGATTCGGGAAAAAGATTAACTACTTAGAAGAATTAAAAATCATAAAACCAATTACAACGATTACAAGAAAAACTGGAAAAAGCCTCAAAATAAAAGAAAATTCTATAAAAAGGCCGATTCACCACCTTGCCCTAATGGTAAAGGAAAAAACTGTCGTTGTTGGCTGTGCAACGAAGAAGGACACTACGCAAACAAATGTCCTGTACGGAAAAATAAGAACCGCATTAACACCAGATATAGGAACAAAATTAACTACTTAGAAGAATTAAAAATCATGCAATATTACCCCATAGAAGAATTATTCTCAGAAAATGAAGAAGAAATATACTACATAGATGAACAAGCGAGAATGCGAAGCAGAGAGAAGCGGAAACTACAAGTGAATCAGAATCGAAAGACACATCTGAATCGGAAATTAACTAGCTATCTAAAACAAAACATGAAGGAAGAATATAATCTAACAAATCCTAATAGTATATATATAAAGGTTGGAATTAAACTTAAAGGATTTCGAGAATTTCACGTACATGCATTTATCGATCTGAGCATCGATGTGCATAGCCACCAAACATATATTCCACGATAAACTTTGGATCACATCGAAGAAAACCTTTAATCGCCAAAATAGCAAACGGAGAAAAAATCGTGATTGATAAACAAATTGAAAAACAAGAAATCACCATACAAGGAATGAAATTTATCATTGACAAAATATATCAACTAGAATCAGGCATTGACCTTATATTAGGAAATGATTTCCTATTAAAATATTCACCATTTATCCAAACCGATGATAAAATAGTACTCACCAAGGAACTGTCTCTAATACACATCCCAAAGGTAACCCAGGCCTTGAAAGTAGGAAACCCCGATTTCCTTATCAATTTTAAGAAGTCCAAAACTCCTATAATAGAAAATATTACCTATATACATAACGAAGAAGAAATTATAAATACGCTATTCTACAAATGCCAAGAAGAAGAAGAAATAGAAGACATCTTTGAACAAATTTGTTCTGATAATCCTCAAGACAAAATAATTAAAAGAAAAAAATTTGACGCCATAATAGAATTAAAAAAATCCCGAGGACACTATAGACCTACCACCAAGAAGGGTAAATCAAGAAGACACTCAAATATTTAAACTAGAAATCGAAAAATTACTACAACTGGGAATAATTGAACAATCAAAGGGGAGACATAGTTCTCCAGCTTTTTACGTCACTAAGAAAGGAACTACTGATAAAAGATTAGTCATTGACTACAGAGAAGTAAACTTAAAAACCAAAATGGACGCCTATAAAATCTCAAATAAAGAAAATTTATTATCTTATATTGGAGAAAATAAATATTTTTCCTGCATCGATTGTAAATCAGGATTCTGGCAAATAACGCTACATATTACATCCAAAGAATTAACAGCGTTCAGCTGTCCACAAGGCTTGTACCAATGGAATGTCCTCCCATTTGGTCTAAAGCAAGCTCCGGGCATATTCCAAAGATACATGGATGAAACATTTAAACCATATACTAAATTATGTTGCGTTTATGTCGATGATATATTAATATACTCAAAAGATTTAGACCAACACTACAAAGATGTAAAGTTTATTCTACAGCTCGCCGAACGAGATGGGATTATCTTATCAAAGAAAAAATCAGTGTTCATTAAAACCGAAATTGACTATTTAGGATTGACCATCTAAGACGGAAAACACACCCTTCAACCACATGTTTTAAACAAGATTTCTGAATTTCCCAGTAAAATGGAAGATAAAAAACAACTTCAAAGATTTTTGGGAATACTCACCTATTCGGAAGGATACATCAAAAATCTTGCACAAATTCGAAAACCCCTTCAAGCAATGCTTAAGGAGGATTTTAAGTGGGATTGGAAAGAATACAATACCACTTATGTAGATCAAATAAAAATAAAAATCTTAAAAAATATTCCTGAGCTATATTTCCCTATGGAAAATGATATCATGATTCTGGAAACAGATGCATCTAACCATTCTTGGGCAGGATGTCTAGAGGCATATACCGGAAATCGAACCTTCGAAGACCTAAAATCATCAAGTAAAATTGATAACAAAGATGAACAACTTTGCAAATATTTATCTGGAACTTTTTCCGGAGCAGCTCTAAATTATCATTCCAATGAAAAAGAATTACTTGCAGTTTTAAAAACAATCAGAAAATTAGAGATTTATATTATCCAAAAACCTTTTTTAATAAGAACGGATAATAACAATCTCACATATTTCAAAAATATGAAAATCGACAAAAAGAGGTCTGCCAGATCTGCTTCTAGATGGATCCGCTGGCAACTAGATTTCAATTACTATCAATATGAAATTCAACATATTAAAGGAGAATTAAATTCTTTACCAGACGCTCTCACGCGCGAATGGTCACCCAAATAAAAGATCATCTCATTGACCCAAGTATATTACACTTGTGGTACGCCTCTCAAAAGGCTAAAAGATGCAAAAACGACTATGACGATGAATACGTCAACTCTAGTAAGAGTATAACTTATCGTCATTCAAAAAGACAACTCAAAGTCGAGTATAAAATGACATCAGCGAAATGGCAATCGAGAAAATTGCCCCAAGATGATTCAAACATCAGATGACTAAGTCATCACACAATGGACGGGATTCACCCCGTTAAGACAACTCAAAGTCGAGTATAAAATGACATTAGCGAAATGGCAATCGAGAAAATTGCCCCAAGATGATTCAAACATCAGATGACTAAGCCATCACACAATAAACGGGATTCACCCCGTTAAGAGTCAAGGAAGGCTAAGGAAAAACTTGATACCAGTTGAGCTCTCTGAACTCAACGATAGTATAACCGTTTTTATTTCAGGACAAAATGGAGAGGTATCAAGAACAACTCACAATCCTCGAAGACGTTTGAAGAATTCATGATCGAAGCTACCGCCAAAAGAAACAGTTTCATCCAGAAAATCAACATGTTAAGAACAAAGCTTAACTTACCCCTCAAAAATATTGAAGCACAAAGAATTACCACAGAGACACCAGTCTCCATACCTACCATCAAGGCCCTTGCCTCCCCTACGAAAAAGGACACCATTGCAGAAATCGTTAAAACCTCAGTCCTCGATGAAGATGAAAGAGCATACAAAAAGGCTTTAATCAAGCCCCCACAGAAGAACATAAGGGCAAATTTTCAAGTCTTGGGAAAAATCCCCACCATCACTACAGAAGAAAAGAAAACCCCTGAACAACAGTTTCGTCTATTCCAGAAGAAACAAGAAGATAAAGATTTGAACAGCCAAATTTCCAGAGAAGAATTCATCACAGCAGCAAACGAACTCCGTGAAATGATGAACGATAACGACTATTTTATCTCATCATCAGATTACAGAGTATTGTCAAAAGCAAGGTTCCAAAACAGAACCCCAGCAGAAATCATTAAACGATTCTTTGACATTGGACTCATGGTCCAGATAAAGGTATCCAGAGACTGTAGGGAGGTAAAACTTCTTCCTACAAAATTGAAAGAACAAGTTGTCCGATTCATAAAGATTGGAGATAAAGAAGGAGCAGTCATCGACGTAATCAGCTCAATCCCAGACTGGGATCAAGATAGGTTCTACGAACCTATCTATTACATCAAGATCAAAAATGACCATAAAGATAATGTCCGAGAATCAGTCCAATATGAGTCCAGAATCATGCCTAAAATCACTATCGATGAATTAGAAACAATCAGAATTAGTTCTATAGTACAACTTATTAACAGTCTCGGGAAAATCTCCGAAGATACAAAGGTAAAAGCCCACAAGGTATATGAAAATATGATCACTACAATCGGCACCAGGGATCCAATTCAAGAAGACAGTAAGGAGGTAATCATCGACTTAAGGACAAAATTCTATGAAAATAACCTAAATATATATATATATATATATATATATATATATATATATATATATATATATATATATATATATATATATATATATATATATATATATATATATATGTATTGTACCTGATTTCACATTTCACATTTTACAAAAAACAAAATTAAATTTAAAATCAAACAATTAAAGCCAACCAAGTTGAAACATTTCATTCAAAAGTCATTGTCAAAGTATCGGATTACATGGAAGTCAGGAGGAAGTTAAGAGCCTCCAAGTGACCAACAAAAGGCATTGTCCAAATACCAAACTACATATAGGTTGGTGGAGTTTAATATCCTCCCTCAATTGCTCTACTTTTTCACAAAGCTTATCTTTAAATTGTTAGGTTTGTGTCAAATATTCATTCACACTGGAATTACTTGCACCGCTGCTACTCAAGATCTTTGATACAGGGACCAACGAACCAAAGCCATACAAACGATTCTTTGCAACACCACCGAATGCATCAACCCAAGCTGTGTACGTTTCTTTCAAGCAGCATAATCCTCCTAAAATGTTAAAAAGTATTATTATAAGTAACTTTTAAACTTGAGTTTTAAATAGTATAAAGCATTGAGATTAAAGATACATCTTTCAATAGAAACCCAATATAATAATTAAATACTCAAAGTAAACTCGTAAAAAAATCAAGTATCGAAAATAAACTCACATTTAATTTTTTGACTTGGCATCCACAAACTCGTCTATTCCTTGCTTTTTCTTGCATTGAACAAAAAACATTTAGAGAACTAAAGATTTAGATAGACCGACAAAATATGAGGAACTTCAACCTGGGAGCTAGTTATATCAACTGCTACCTTATTGGGTGCATAAAATTTGATACAATTTTGTTAGGTATAATAATTCAATTCTATTTCATATCAATTTAACACAAACAAAAAATCTTGAGTACTAGTAGCAGTGCGTCTAAATCTTGCATTTGAGCTGCCAAACATACCTTCAGTAACAATTACCTAGCAACTTCAGCGCGTCTCTTGGCATGTTCAGCGATTTCAGACAATTCTCTGTAGTTATTATTATCATTGAAGAGCTCTGCGGTAGCTGCGAGCTGAAGGCCATGCAAGGTGCATTGAGCCAGAGCCCATTGAGCCTCCCTCTCTCCGCAGCCATAATATTTTTTGGTTGTGAAAGCAGTCTAGATAACTGAAATGAGAAAAGAGATTGATCAATCCAGCTTGCTGAGAATTAATTTTCAAGACTAATAAAAAATCTCTGTATTAAACAAATTACCTTATTTTGGAGCAGATTGTCCCCGGCTTTGCCGATCAATGCATATCGGATGTAGAACTTGAAAATGTCAAGGGGGGAGTAGAACACTAGACTGTAGATCCAAATAACACCAGCCCAACCCCAGCCTATCCCATGGATCCTCGCGAACTCCTAGTTCGCATAGACAGTGATCAAAGTAGCCACCTTCAATGAACATTTATGAAAAGACACACACAAACTATTGTGAGATATCCTATAGTTGAAGCACCATCAGCAACTTGAACAGTCATTTCATAAAACTTTACCAGTTTAGTTAGGTATAATAATTCAATTCTATTTCATATCAATTTACCACAAACAAAAAGAATCTATAAAATTAGTAGCATAGGTCCCATTTGGTGGAAGGCCCCCACTATGATAGCTTCGTGATAATATTGCTTAGTTTTGAATATTCGAGCTAGAGGAGTTAATTAGAACCAGCAGCTTTCGTAAGTTCCTTAATTACCAAATATGTGTCTAAATGGAAATTTCAAGGAAATCTAACAAGCAGTAACTGTAGATGCAAGATTGATCATGTGAGCAATTTGAACTTAAATCTCATAATTTGGGTAGAAACCAAAAGCATAAACACTCGCTTCGCTTCTGCAGAATTTGAACTAATTGTGCCACGGTTTGCACCTACCAAACAACATAATGAAAACAATAAGGCTCCATTAAAGTAAGACTTAATAATATTAAGTTATGAATAAAATTCATAACAGTAACACCAGATTCAGGAAATGCAATTCAGAACAACAGATCACATGCAACATATATTTCCTTCAATAAAATATAACAACTTTTTCTCTAATTAACAAATTAAATGGGATCATAAGCTGGCACATAGCTTTTAACTAGCTAATTACATATCCTGAATATTCCACAAGTTCTAATCTGTAAATGAAGTATTTATATCATGAATTCTTCTTATAGGAAGGATAAGACATGGCCCATGTAGAATCAAACTCTCTAGAAAAGCCCACTATTTGTAATTTCAAAAGGAATAACAATCAGGAAACAATATGAAGGGCATATGAAGGACAAAGATGATACATATGGAAGAAACATGCTGAATCTATCTATGATAGAAATTTAGAAGTAAGCAGAAACCGCAATCTAAGAATGGCAAACCTCCAATAAAATCCACGACAAATTTTGTTCAAGAAAAGTGCAGATATGTTTAATATACACACACCAAAGAATTCAAAGAACTGATTATGGTAATCATTATCTCCTCTCTAATTTTTTTGTCTTCTCTTACATCCTTTCTTTGTTTGAAATCTTTTCAGACAAAAAAAAAATGAAAAAAGGGTTTCGGAACCTTTTTTATGATCATAATTCATTTACATTGCTTATGGATAGTCCTAGACAATAGTGATACCAACAGGCCAACAACCACAATAAGCAGACTTTACTTGTAACAGGATTTTTCAGCCTCAGCTCAATAAGTTAGGAAGAGCTAAAGCCTAAATAGGTAACCAGCCACAACCTATTCTCTCATACATTAGCGGTTCTGAATCAGATTTATTAGAAAGGAAAATACAAAAAATTAGGAATCAGACAATTTTAGTTTCTTAATTTTTGACCAAAAAAAAATTTGTACAATCTGAAAGTACAAAAAATGCAAAGTCATAATCCAAAGATAATCCCATAAAGAAGAATCACCCATCGGGCAAGAGAGAACGAACCCAACAACTAGGAGATAAAGTGAGATAATCTGCAGAACTAAAAATTAAATGGTCTAATGTTGCAAACAGACTCGCACAACTTGTCAGAGATAGAATGACAATACAACAGTAGGTGAGCGAGAGGGGCATTTCGACAGGTATATTAGGAATTGGGAGGTAGTTTTGTTTGACTTAATTTTTCCTTTATATTTTGGTTTGGTCTGTTTTTCTATTTTCAAAGTCCACCAGATCTATATAGCAATTTTGTACTGATTTGCTTCTGTTCACTTCGGGTAGTATTCCTGGTCGCAGCCAATCTTTCTGGAAGGAAATTGATTATTTGAAGGAACTGGCAAAGAGAGGGTGTGATTTGAAGACTGGGGATTTAGGTATTGCTGCTCTTTTTGGGCTAGAGTGTTATGCATGGACTCCTAGGTTGGAGAGATAGTAGGACGAGGATCGATTATTGGCTATCATTTCTAGATGTCTGAATCACAACTGTGTTTTTGAGCTCTACTGCTTGCTAGTTTCTTAATAATCTTTATATAGAGAAATATTCTTTCTTAGTTTAGTTGACTAATCAAATAAAACATGCTAATCATTGGAAGCAATGAGCATGTATCCCTGCCATTTCTTTCTTTTTTGCATTTTTGCATTCTCAAATAACTATTTTGGGTTTTAACTACCTTTTAGTGTTTTCAAAGAGTATTCCCGATACAAATGAGATCCTCGTGATCGATATTGATCTATGTTATATGCAAACATAGGAAGTCCTGAGATCAGCAATCTCAATTTGGGTCAGAAAAGAAGAGTTTAGATTATGAGAAAAATGGTGGGTGGGTGTGTGTGTGGGAGGGGGCGTGAGGTTGAAGAAGGCTGAAGGAGGAGAAGGTAGAAAAGACAGGTTTGCCCTTAAAAACAATTAATGGATTAGCCTTTAACGACATCCAACGAACGAACTACCGATGTGCAAAATTCGCCTACTTTGGTATGTGACGTGCACTTGCGTTATATAGGGACTGATACCAAACTTTTTCAAAGTACTTGGGACCAATGGTGAAGTTAACCTTTTTTTAAAAAAAAACTTACAAAACTACGTCGTTTTATGTTGAGGACCTCACTTGAAAATATAATTGCATTATATGTAACGTTTTAAATTTAATTAATGTTATGAGCGGAGCTTGGTTTACTCGAGCTCAAGCTCATTTGCACAAACGAATAAAGCTTGAGATTGGATCATATAGATATGATCATACGACAGCCCTCTTGCCAAATCTCTAGTGAGTTCAGATTCCTTGGTATATCTATGTGTGTGTGTGTGTTGTTGTTGTAATACGACTAATTAAAAGTAACAAATGTGTATCGATTTTGTCAAGGAAACATTGGAGGAGCTTTATCAAAAGATAAAAAAACTAGGGTTGACTTATAAGAATAGGAATGAGAAAGAAAAGATACAGGCCTACTAACTAGAAAAGAAAAGAAAAGAAAAGGAAAGGAAAGAAAAGAGGTAATGAGAATACGAGAAGAGATTGGAGAGATTTCAACCACACTGACTTGATTGATGATTACTCACAATATTAATACACAACATGGACCCCTCATGTACAATGTATCTCACATTATCCTAAGAGAATTAATTTGGTACAATGACTCATGTGGGGGAGAGAGATGGTAGATGCATGCTTCTGTTAACACCCCCTCTCAAGCCAAGCAAAATCGAGTACAAATGCAGCTTGTCCAGGATAAGGCGAAGATGAGGTAGAGACAAACTTTTAGTAAATACATCTGCTAACTAATCCCATGTGGATACGTAGGATAACCGAAGGAAGCCTCGTTGTTGGAGTTCCCGAATGAAGTGATAATCAATCTCTATGTGACGAGTGCGGGCATGGAACGCCGGGTTCCGTGACATGCAAATTGCTGGTACATTATCACAGTGGAGAATGGGTGCATGCAAGAATAAGCCCAGCTCATGGTAGAGAAATGAAAACCATCGTAGTTCCACAGTAGTTGTTGCAATGGCTTAGTACTCAGCTTCGTTGCTAGATCTGGAGACGGTAGATTGTTTCTTTGTTCTCCACGAAACCAAGTTTGGACCTATGAAGACACAAGCGCCAGTAGTGGAGCGTTGATCATCTGGAGAACCTGCCCAATCTGAATCAGAAAAGGCTGTGAAAGTTGTATCTGTGGAACGGTGAAACTGGAGACCCGACATTATGGTTCCTTTGACATATCAAAGAATTCTCTTTGCGGCTTACAAATGGGTGGTTCGAGGGGAATGCATGAATTGGCAAACTTGGTTTACGGAGAATGCTATGTCCGGACGGGTAAGTGTTAAGTATTGTAACCCTCCTACCATGCTGCGGTACAAAGCTATATCCTCAATTGGATCACCATCCAGTTTAGAGAGATGTGAACCTGGTACCATTGGAGTACTAGCTGGCTTGCAATCCACCATATTGAATTTGTGAAGACGTTCAGAGGCATACCTAGCTTGACCAAGTTAATTGAAGGATTTCAGAAGTACGAACAGCTTCTATTCCAAGGAATAGCCAAGAGGACCCAAACGACGACAATTAAATGTCGCACATATGTGATAAAGAACTTGGGTAATATCATCGGAAGAAGAACATGCCACTATTACGTCATCAACATAAACCAAAATGGCGAGGACTGAACCTTCTATATGTCGAATAAATAGTGAATTGTTTAATTTACTATTGAAGAACCCAATAGACAATAGATAATTGTGCAATCGCTGGAACCAAGCATGTGTAGATTTCTTAAGACCATAGAGGCGTGATGCAATTTACAAACGTATGTAGTAAATCTTGGATCTGAGAAGCCAGGTGGTTGAACCATGTACACATCCTCATTCAACTATCCATTTAAGAAGGCATTACGAACATCAAGCTGCTCAATTTTCCATGAGCAAGAATAAGCTAAAGCAAGTAGAGTACGAATAGTAAGTGGTTGTACAACGGGGATGAATGTCTCGTCGTAATCAACACCTTCCTATTGAGTGAAGCCTTGAGCTAAAAGACGAGCTTTATAACGTTCTAACGTGCCATCAGCTCTTCTTTTTATCTTGTAAATCCACTTACTTCCAACCACATTCATGCTGGGAGTTCGTGGTATCAAGGACCATGTTTGGTTCTTGTCTAATGCTCCTAAATCCTCTTACATGGCCTCCTGCCATTGAGGTAGAGCAACAGTCTGTTTAAATGATTTTGGTTCAAAGTCTTCATGAGAGGATGGTACAGCTGTGAGAACATGAAGAAGTGGGTGTCTGGACATTATCTCATTCATGCTTCTGTAGTGGAGTGGTGGTGTGGATGTGGAGCTAGATGGCGAGTTGCTGCTGGAAGAATCTGATTGCAGTACCGAGCCTTGATTTAAAGTACATTATTTTTTTGGCAATGCACTATTTTCAAAGTTCGGTCGAGACGAAGACACATTGTTATATTGAATTGGTGTGGTTGATGGAGAGCCTGAAGATGTCGCAAGGAGTGGAGCTGGAGTCATGGAGATGGTAGGACTTGATGCTGATGTGTGACCGTTGTTTGTGGGCTGAGATTTTGGCGGGTCAAGTGAAGCAGTAAACTGAACAGGCTGAGTTTGTGTAGGAGAACACACAGCTCCACGATTGAACTGATCTGGATGTGGCATAGAGGGCCAAGCTTCGCCTTTTGTCTAAACTGAAGAAGGCCCACTCGTTTGATTATGCTGCTTCGGACCATGAAGTATTGAGCCCTGCACATTGTTACTAAATGGGAAAGAATTTTCATCAAAAAACGCATGTCTAGACACGTAAAGCCGTCCGGTCTTCCAATCAAGGCATCGATATCCTTTCCGAAAGTTATCATATCCCAAAAAAAACACAAGGGATGGACTTGGGTTAAAGTTTGCCTTTGTTGTAAGGCACGAGGTGAGGAAAACACAAACACCCAAAAGTTTTTAAAAGTTAGTAATTTGGCACCTTATGTAATAACTTTTGGTAAGGAGATATGAATTTAAGTTGACGCATTGGAAGCAATTTATCAAAAAAACTGTTGTCATAAATACTTCAAGCCAATATTTTTGCGGTAAGTTTGATTTAGCCATTAAACATAGACCCATTTAAACGATGCGTCGATGTTTACGCTCCACTACGCCATTTTGTTGAGGCGTATAAGGACAAGTGATTTGATGTCAGATCCCATGAGTCTTGAGAAAAAAAATCAAATTGTTTATCTAAAATTCCCCTCCCTCATCGGTTTGAACCATTTTTATGGTATGAATGGCAGAGATTTTTCGAGAAAGCTGATTTTCAACTTTTGTTTTGAAATTGGTAAAAACTTGAGTAACATCTGATTTATGGACCAAAGGAAAAATCCAAGTGTATTGGGGAAAATCGCCCACAATACTCAAATAGAATCGAAAACCGGAATTTGAAATTACAGGGAAAGGGCCCCAAACATCCAGGTGCAGTAAATCCAATGGGTTTAATGAATTAAAATTACGAAGAACAAAAGGTAGACTACAAGACTTGCCCATTGGGCAAACATGACACAATTCTTTATTTTTGACAGGGCCGCTAACTAGAATTTGGTCCTTTTTTACCAAAGATTCTAGAACCTGTGGTGATGAATGGCCTAGACGGGCATGTCAGGTTGACGTCGAAGCACGCTCACCAATAAGAGCAACAGGACTGATTGGAGCATTAGACGAAAAACGCAACTGATAAATCCCTTCGGAGCTACTGCCATAAAGAACAATCTGCTTCGTATGGTTGTCCTTGACACGAAAACTAGAAGCGTTGAATTCAAAGAAACACTTATTATCCATGGAAAATTTACGAATGGACAGAAGATTTCTATGAACGTTAGGGACACACAATATATAACATAATTGAAATTTGCGACTATTATTGATGAAAGATGATTGACCGATGAAAGATATTGGGACTGTTGGTCCCGAAATAGGCTCAATCTAGGCTAGAAGGGGGGGTTGAATAGCCTAGTTGCATTTTTATTAAAAACTTTTGAAACACTTCGAAAGATTTTTAAAGAGATTTTACAAAGTGTTAATACTAAAGAAGTCGGTACCTCTAGTATTGTCTGAATAGACTATGTTAAGTAGCAGCGGTTAATAGAAAGATAGAAACCATCCAACTTTGAACATGTTTAACATGTTTATTGGTTGCCCTGTGTATAATGTGAGAGAAACAATCAATGATTAATTGTTCTCTCACGATAAAGTATGTGGGAGCCATGGGAGAAGTATCTTGTTTTTGATCCATTGAGTAAGATGAAGCTTGAATGTTTAATGCGCAAGAGTTATATTTTCTGGAAGAGAGACCTTTTGGACCGTTGGAATGTTAGTGAATTTCGGTGCTTTGGGGATGTATGCTCATGAGATGGGTGAAGGTTAGAATGAGTATGGAGAAGGATTTGGGTAGAATGTTGGAGCACTTTGGACACCATAATCATAGTTCATGCGGTTATTACATTGGGGTGCGATATGCCCAATTTTGTTACAAAGTTGATTGGTAGGATTTGTATGTAGGAGCCATGGGAGAAGTTCTTTTATCATGTACCACCGGCTAGGATTGTTAGGTTGGTGGGTAGAATGTTGGAGCATTTGGACACCATAATCATAGGTTATGCGGCTATTACATTGGGGTGCGATATGCCCAATTTTGTTACAAAGCTGATTTTGAGATTGGCCAACACCAGGTTGACCAAAAAAATTTGGCACATTTGGCATTGTAGCAAACTGTGGTATAGGGGTTGGGAGTAAGCTGCGACCTTGACTCCCACGACTGCGGTTTTTCCACCAGTTTTTACCTCTAACACGACCGCATCCCCCTATTTCCACGTCCCTAGCCATAATAAGTACTATGTGATTTGGGTGAACATAAGGTCCATTGGTTTGGTTTGATGATGAGAAGCGGTTATTGGATTGGGATTGGGAATGGGTTTGGCTTTGTTGTCCTCAAGAAATCGTTAAGGCAGTAGTAGGATGAAGAGAGAGGCTTGAAAATTTGAGCTGTAGTGCTTCTTCTTGAAGTAAGAGATCTTGAAGTTCATCCAAGGAGATAGCTGGTTTATTGTTTTGTGTGGAGATGAATTCCTTATAAGAGGATCCTAACCCGGCTAAAATGCATCGTTGGAGATCCTCTTCCAACAAAATGTCCCCTGCTTTAGCTAACGAATCAGCAAAGGTCGTGGCTGTGAGAAGATATATAGTCGTCAATTGACATATTGGAAGTATGCTTCAAAGCATTGAGGTAATCCAGAAGTTTATGTCTGTGTATGCGAGACGACCCTCCGAAACGTTTGGCTAGAATTTCCTAAGCTTCAAATGATCTCTCACAAGAGTTCACTATATGCTAGATTTTGTCTGTCACTATGGCTTTAATCCAGCTAGTGACTAAACATGAGGCTTGAATAAAACGATTATGTTCTGGGTTCGGTGTGATATCGTCATCTAGATGAGGGGAAAGGTGGGTCTTTTTTTGTGATGGTGAAGATCAGATTATGGTTTTGAAGAACAGAGCGAAAAAAGGAGCTCCAGTTCAAGTAGTTGTTAGAGGTTAAATGACAATGACCTAGGTAGGATTGGATGTTGAGAAATAGAGGGTGAGGGTTGGAAACAGTTGGCTTTGATGAAGAGGATGCATCAGTGGTCTTGGACGAATTAACTGATAAATTTCCCATGGCTCCTTAGGAGCTCTAATACCATATAAGAATAGGCAATGAGAAAGAAAAGACACAGGCCTACTGACTAGAAAAAGAAAAGAAAAGGAAAGAAAATAGGTAATGAGAATACGAGAAGAGATTGGAGAGATTTCAACCACATTGACTTGATTGATGATTACTCACATTATTTATATACAACATGGACCCCTCATGTACAATGTATCTCACATTATCCTAAGAGAATTAATTTGGTACAATGACTCATATGGGGGAGAGAGATGGCAGATGCATGCTTCTGTTAACATGACTGTGGTGAGCATGATGAACGAGTATCTAGGCCTTCCCACTGACTTGCTCAAGAAATACAATGATGATGGACGTAAAGATGTCATCATGGCTTGGCACTACCCACCTGCAACTGCAGCAGACAATAACAACAACAAGAACAAGCTTGGAAAGCAGGAATACATAGAACATCTGACATCTTCACTATCTTGCTTCAAGATGAAGTCGATGGCCTTGAATTCGAAATAGATGGTAAATGGATCACTACAGTTCCCGTGGTTGGTGGCCTCATCGTTAACATTGCTTCCATTGTTCAGGTATGACATTACTAATTACTTTATCCCAAGAGAATACAAAAACATGACATTGTGCTCAAGCGTGAATTTATTTTTTAGGTGTTGACAAATAAAAGGATGATGGCTGCATACCATGGGGTGTTAAAAGAACGGAGAAAGAAGTCGGCAATCCTTGGTTTACTTTTACAACGTTGGAAATGACCAGTGGATTGAACCATTCGCCCAATTCACCCATGAGATTGGAGAAGCACCCAAGTACAGAGGCTTCTTCTGTAAGGAGATTTTACAAGCAAGAACCAATAAAGAGACCAACCCCCCTGCTAAAAGCCAAGATTTTGTTATGTAGGGTATGACTGATTAGGTTTCCAAATAGTATAAGGAAGAGAGTGTTTATATCCTCGAGCAATTAAGCTCTTTCCTTAAGACAAAAAAAGCCGAATCAAGGGTAATCAAGATGTCTCCAGTTTCGGATACTTACGTGATTGAAGAGGCGATCCTCCGTTCTTCGAAATCAAGGCAAAATCTCTGATAGAAGGAAGGTTGTAAAACGCAGCGAATTTTTTTTAATTACAGAAAACTAAGTTTTTGGCTGTATTTAAGTGGTAGTTGGGGATGACGGTTGGGAGCAGTTGAAGGCGGTTGGCTGTCTTTGGCGCTATGGCGAAGAGACACAGCTCGCATCATAACCGATTGCTCGTGGTGAACTTTCGAACTGTTCAAAAGGTTCATGATTAAGGAAAGACTTATGAATGGCCGATTAAAATGCTTTTAAGTTTTAAAAGCATCTTCAGGGCTTATTGGGGCGAGTTCTTATGTTAATCTAAAGACTTAAATGTTTTATAGGATGTTTTTATTTCCTGCTTTTTCATTAAAGGTAAGGCTCCCTAGTCCTTGTTAGAACCGCTGGTAGTCCCCTCCAAGGATTTTTTCCTCATTTAGAAAAAAGAAGAGGATAAGTTTATTTGAAGTCAAGTTCCTATTTGAAGTTCTTGCATATTTGTAAGACCGATTCTCCTTATCCAACTCATAGTGTGTTGGAGAGGTTGAATTGTGAAAGAGTGTGACTTCATCATACAAATTAAGATTCGTAAGACGATGTTACAAGAGACCTACTTTTTTCTTTTTTTTTTGGTATATAATACCCTTACAAGGTGAACCTGGTTGTTTTTATTCTTTGGTCACAACATAGAATTGAATCAAATTATAATATTGTTTCTCAAACCCCAATTCTCCACACAGGAGACCACTTGGATTCAACTATTTATAATTGTAGCACATGAAGATTAAGGACAAGGAAGTTGAAATGATACAATGGATAATACATTGAAATAAAAGCTGACTGATTACTTGATACATCTATCTAATCTAATCTACCTACCTATAAAGTCTAGGTTGTCTTTTAAAACTTAATGTATGGACAAACCTACCCCTTATCTTAATAAATCACTCACCATTAATTAAGGCTAAAAGAGTAAATTTGTCATATACTAATTAATTCCATGAATAATTAAATAATAGTTTGATCCCTTAACTTGTATCTAATTTAAAGTTAGGTCCTATATTTTTTTAACTCTATTAATTTCGTCTTGTATTTTGATTTTCTTATTAGTTTCCCCCACCTACCATTATCGTTACAAATGTCACCGAATATTTTTCTAAAATGACAAAAATACCCTTACTTAGTTAAGACACTAAAATTTTATTCGAAACTAAAAAATGTTATGGTTTTACTTTCTTAAATATGTTCGAGAAAGACATTATTAGATTTATATGAAAAATTGTATCTATAATAATAGAATTGTTGGTGAGTATCAAGATATTAAGCAAATTTGTAGCATGTTTAGTTATTATTCATGAATAAAATAAGATAAATGAGTTAAGAAAATGTGTCATAATGACAAGAAGATGAAAAAAATGAAGAACCATTTGATGAATCTGTGCATTTTGTTAGAAAAAAAAAACTAAAATCTAAAGTTTACTTCTTTGAATTTTCAGACTACTACAAGCAACCTTAAAAACTATCATAGTGTTCCCAAACTTGTAGATATTACAAACAAAACCAATTCTAGTAACCACAAATAACTTGGTTCAAATATTTTACTTCTCTCCATAACTGCGTTCCAAACCTCAAACCTCTTTTGCTCTTAACTTGCTTGCTCCTCTTCATAGAACCCGATGAAGTTACATATGAGAATCTCTCTATTCTCCTCCCTTGGCTATCGACTTTCTTTTCTTCTACCGCAACTCTCATTTTATTGGAAGATACTGCCACCAACCGACATCCTTTCAAGTAGTATATCCTAAAATTAATTAGATTATCTCTTTGCTTAGTAATTTGACACCGAAAGTGAAAAGGAACTAAGAATTGTGAGACGTTCTAAGAAAAAAGTCTGACTAATCGGAAGCTAAAAAGATTATATGTCTCAATTTGAATAAGGCGAGGTGGATGCATTTCTTGGTGGTGGTGATAGTAATACTAATGACTGTTGGGATGGTGGTGTTAGGGGCGGTGGTGGCAGCAATTGTAGGGATGACAGTGGTGGTTTAGATGGAATACAACATTGTGAGATTTCCAAATCATTATATTTTCAAATATCCACATGGGTTTTTGTTTCAATTTAAATATTTGAAAATTCAAAAAATTGAATTTGAGTTTGTAAAAAGTGAAATTCAAAGTTGTTTCGTGATGTGTCTATAAATGATGAGTTTTGCAAATTAGTTATTTTCAAGGAAGGAGTAAAGAATTAAAAAATGAATCAAATCAAATAAAAAAATAACTTTTTGAGGGAAAAATGGTTAATTTGCCACTGTACTTGGATTAATTGTTACATTTTGCGACTGTACTATGTTACGAGTGAAATTGTCATTATACTTTTAAAGATATATGCAATTTCGTCACTATCCCTAACCGTTATCCAATTTTAACGGTGACTTAACGGTAGTTTAAAATATTTTATTTTTCCGTTTTAGCAAAGCAATGTGAACGTGTTTTTTTGGTGATGGTGACTGGTGATGGCGGTGGGGGCGATTATAGGGATGCTGGTGGTGGTGGTTAGGAGTGGTGTTTAGGGTGATTGTAAGCATGACAATGGTGGTTTAGGTGGAATATGACATTGTTAGATTTTCAAATCATCAAATTTTTTAAATCTTCATATGGGTTTGAGTTTCAATCTTCAAATTTGAAAATTCAAAAAAATTAATTTGTATTTGTAAATAGTGAAATTTAAGGTTGTGGTGGTGGTGTGTCTATAAATGACGAGTTTTGCATATATGTTAATTTGAACGAATAACTAAAGAATTAGACAAAAAATAAAATAAAATCAAAAATTGATTTTTGGGTTAATGGTGTTATTTGAGATGATAATGGTGGTGGGTCTATGAATGATGAGATTGATGGAAGAAAGCTAATGATAACAAAATAAATTAAATTAATTATAAATTTCATTTTTGAGAGTAATGCAATTTTTTAATTTTTAATTTAAATATTAGAAAAAATTATAATAACAACGTTGCTAACCTTACAACTAATTTTATAACTTTCTTTACAAGTTACAATTAAGCCTTGAAAAAGAACAAAAATGTCTTTGTCCAAAACAACTTTGCAATTCTTCAAAACTTAGTTGTAAGGAAAGTAATATAATTAGTTGTAAGGATATAATTTTTCTTATAATTATGTCAAATTACAATTCCCCTCAAAAGTATCCACAAAATCACATTGTGCACCCCAACCGTAAGATTTGTCCCATAATAGTATCTGACGTTATTTTTTTTCCTATTTTTCACCTTAACCGCAACCGTTAGAAAAGTCACATTAATTTGATATTTCCTCGTGGGTGTTAACTCAAGGGAAATATTAGAAATTTGGTGTAAACTTTGGGGGTGCTAAATGTATTTTAGCCTAATAAAATTAAGAAATAAAATATAATTTTCTAAAAAAAATTATATTAATGTGTGTGTAAAGTTAAAATGTTTTAAAAAATTAAGTGGGGGTCCACCATTCCTTTTTTTCTTCCTGAAAGAAAATCTAGAAAAAAGACTCATCATGTTTTCTGATCTTCAGTCGTCCCCAAAACAAAAATTAACCCAGAACCCGATCTGGCTTTTGTCCACTCCTTCCAAAGTTCTCTCTTAAATTTCTCTCTCTTAACCCAGAAGATAGATATGCATTTGATTTCATTATCAATTTTTTTTTATCTTGATGATGAAATCAAAGTACGCAAACAAAAGATATGAAAAACTTTTACCCATAGATACCCGTCCATCTCCGATTTCTTGTATGAAATTGGATCCACTCACCTTCTCCGATGAAACCTAACCACTACTGAAACTAATCAATTTCTCATCCCCCCCTTCATCTTCTTACATGACTTAACTTTACTTTACTTTTTCTCTCAAAATTCTTTAAATAATTCAACCCGACCACCATGACAGTTGCTCTGAGGTTGAAATAATCTAGAAGCATAGCTTCTTCAACATCCTCTCAATTTCGATACTTTGTTTTAAGCCATATGCAAGTCGGTCGATGCCCAATTTTCTCCAGCAAAATTGAAGAGTATTTCAATAAAGCCCCTTACCATTTCTCTTAATTCATACCCGTCTCTCTTTCTTTCTGATGAATTTGATAATATGGGTTATTGGTTATCTGTTAATCCTATGTTTTTATAAGTGTTTTTAGTAAGTATACTCTATAGCCTCTGATTGCTACTTCAGGCGCGACTTTTGCAGGGGACAAAATGAGGGAGATCGAAGATGAAATTTGGTTAAAATCGAAAGAGGTAAGTGTTAGAGCTGTGATAGGAATGACTGGAGTGTGAAGGGTTTAGGCAGGAGATGGCGGCTTCTATATATGGTGGGGCTGGTGATGGCGGCTATTATGATGGAGCCGAAGATGGGATTGCACCAGGAGATGAGAGAATGAGAGGATGTGAGATTAGGGTTTTTCCTTTTAATACATTTATTCTTTAATCAAATAAGGGAAATGTCATTTTTGGTCCGCACGTGGAAGATCAGGTGCGATTAATTTTAAGTGAATTTTCTAACGTTCGTCAATGGTGGGTGGAAAATGAAAAAAGAAATGTAGCATCACATACCATTATCGGATAAACCTTAGGTTATGGTGCACTATGCGATTTGGTAGATACTTTGTCGGGGGGGATTGTAAATTGGCCATATAATTATTTTTGGATTATTGAAACAATTATTTATTATTTTTATTTAAAAACCTATTTTAAATGCTAAATGTGTAACTAAATATTGAAGTTATAACCAAATCTCATTTTGCACCTCAAGAAAAATGATCAAAATAATTTTTATGTGACATTCACATACAATTTTCCGTTACTATTTCCAACACCCATAGACCGAAGGGGGCAAAGTGTGACAAATAGAAAAATAAGGTATGGAAGTGAGACACTTCATAGGTTGGAGAGCAATGTGAGATTTATTGTGTAATTTTAAGAGCTAATCATATTTTGGCTCCATCAAAAGTAGTCCAAAACACAAATTTTCCCATAAGTATCCACCAAATCCACTTTGGCCCTCAACGTAATTTTGTAGCATTTCCATATTCCATGTCAAATTTGGTGATGATGATGGCATGTCTGGTAATCGTAGTAATAGACACGATGACGAATAATGTTTAAGATCGATAATTTGGTCCAATCAAATCATAAATAATATCAACGGTGCCGATGAGAAATTTATTAAAGTTGAAGCTAGGAACGGTGAAGATGGATTGAACCATGGCGTGCCTCATCTTTGTTGTATACATTTGTGATTGGTTCAAATATGATTTTTAAAATTCGTGGTGTATGCTTGTGTATTGTGTTGTACGAGAGAGAAAGGGAGAAATGTCAGGGGACTGTGACAACTTTATTTTTTTTGGGTTCTTATTCGTGGCGGCCTTGACACCTGATTGTGATTATCTGATCTTCAAATATATCTCTCTGATATCTTATATGATTCCACTCTATTTTTATTTAATTTTCAATATAAAATTTTGAATAAAAGATTCATATACTCTTGAGTTTTATCTCAATTAAAATTTACATAATAGGTCATTGATGGAAATTGAAGAAGCAGAGAAAGAGTTGTTGGAGAAGAAGAAAAAGAAGTTTCCCTTTGGGTAATAAAAGTAAAGAAAGCGTTGCTAGAAAATGACCAAAATGCTCTACATGTGAAATCTCATGTGCACCTTAAAGTCAGATTGGTAACCTTCGTCGTAGCTAGGGGGTAAACTAGAAAAAAGTTATAAAATGATATAAAAATAACACAAAACTTAGGTTGGGTGTGGCAAAGTGAGACTTCATAGCTAGATACTTTGGTAGAATCTTGTATTTTTTTAGTGCAACTATATACTTTGAGATAGTCTTGCCAATCTTGCTTGTGACTCTCGCTCAGATTCAGTTTTCCACGATTTATCAGAGCTTCCTCGTTCCACTAGAGGGATTATTTTACTTGATGCTTGTCATACTCCCTATATTAGACTTGTTTAATTTCTTTTGTTGTATTTCCTTTTCCGAGGTAAGGCTCCTTTATCCCCCCGTTCAAAGGATAAGGCTGGTTGTCCCCCTTAAGTTTGTAATTTTTTTCTTTATATCAATAAATGCGCAGGTGCCGCCCTGCTTCTCTAATATATATATATATATATATATATATATATATATATATATATATATATATATATATATATACTTTGGGATTGAGAGTTTGATTCTCCAACACAATTTTTTTTAAGAGTTATAAATTCCAGAAACGACATAAACAAAGTCTCCAACAACAATGTACTTATATCTAAGATAATAAGTTTGAATTGTTTTCAATTTACACACGAATAAAAATGAATGAATTCATGTTCGGTATTCAAAAAAGAGATTTAAAAATAATCAACACAAAAGAGAAATGTGTAGGATACGTTGATATACAATTATTAAAAGCATACATTATAAATGACCGAAAAACAAAGTATCAGAAATACTAAACACACAACAACATAATTTATGAGTCTCAAAAACTGTAAAGATTAAAACACACAAAAATCTAATAATTAAAAGTCAACAAAAAAATGAAGGAACTAACAAATCACTTTTAAAAAATCATTAACACCACGTGCAACGCACGTGAACCTTACTAGTAGAAATAAAAGTCTATTTACTGGGGTGCAAAACAAAGAATGAAGTCGGCCGAATGGCGCTTTTAGAGTGAGTTTTGACCAAGCTTGACACTTATTACTACTCCCTAGGCTCGGGTAAAGAGTCCACAATTTTGTTTTGTGATGTTTCGATTTAAAAGTTTATTTTCAAAAAATTATGTTTATCATATACATATTATTTCAAATGTACCATCACATTTCATATTAACATATTGATTGTAATCAAACATTTTTGTAATTATGATCAACTTTAATACTAGTTATATATTTCTTAATTATTAGACTTTTCAAGCAAATAGGTCTATTTGATATAACTTATTGGTATATGTTAATAACTTATAACAAATGACTTATGACTAATGAACTCGTGTTGTTTGATTTAACTTTTTCAAAGTATTTATTAGTTGTCATAAGTTAGTGTGTGTGTTTTATTACTAAGTTAAAAAAGTATAGAATTTAAATATAAAGACTAAAATAGTCTCATCACAAAATGTGATTTACATTATTATTATAATTATTTGTAATATTATTATAATATATTTGATTAATATTATTTGTAATAAATTTATATAATTCAAGTAAGTGAATATTTAAAGGGTATTTATGTCCTAAACATAAACTAATTTTTGAAGGATTATTAATGAATGTAGTGGATAATCAATTAATGTAGTGAAAATAGTCTCTCCATCTATTAAAAAAGAGCAAGTCTCATGTAAAACGGTTATACATATCTTAATTCATAAGACAAAGCTCACTCTCTCACAGCAACCCATCAACACGCAGTGGGTCGGTAATGATGATCTATCTTTAAAAAAATGATCGTAAGACTATCTTACCTAAGTTTTTACCATTAAAATATATATTTATTGCTAAATTTAAAATATAACTGCAAAATTATCAACAATAAAAATGCATATTTTTGGAACTTAACATCAACATTTGACTTTTTGGTCACTTGTGGAATTAAGTGTGTTCTTACTTTATTAGATTTTTTTTTTTAAAAATTCTTGGAACTCAACATCAACATTTGACTTTTGGTTATTTGTGAAATTAAGTATGTTTTTAATCACTTGTAGCGAACAAGATAATTTCAAGGTGATGGATGGCTTTGCAATTGAATGAAATTTTCGAATTGAAATTTGATGTATTTTTGAGATTTGTATTAAAAAAAAACATTGTAATTTTAATTAAAAACAATAAGAAGTATATTTTGAAATATGAAATTTGTTTTATATGCATTTACATTTGTGTATTGTCATCATTGGACCCTTATTTGTTCACTCTTTCCAGACGTATAAAATGTCAAGAACAGCCCTGTATGTAGGTCACGTGATCAATATCTCTTTTGTTTTTGGTAGATTTGTATGTTGTATCGGTTAGAACGGGGTGAAGTGTCGAGCAAATGTAATTTATTGTGGTTCTTTGTTGGCTATATATAGATACAACTAACCAATAAGCACACAGATCAGTCGGCAGTGAAAATGTTGTTGCCCAAAACAAAGCGCTTAAACAGATAACCAAGATCTTGTGTTTGAGACCTATGAAAAAAATTATGTTTAAATACTTATTGAGAGAGTTTCTATCATCATCGTCACTTAGTTATCCTACCCGGGTGGGGGGATTAGTATTTGTCTTTCACTGAGAACACCTTTGGAAACCAAATAAAAAATATGATGCAAATACTTTAAACAACTAGCATTATTTCCACTAATAAGACAAAAATTAAATTAAGCACACGTACCAGAAATGAAGAGATCGAGGTTGGCACCTATTTAGTCAGAAGAACCTCAGCTCAAGGGAGTTACAAACAGAAGAAGAAGAAGAAGAAGAGAGAGAGAGAGAGCTTAGTTGTAATGGCCAATCTCCCAAGAATCCCAACCATTGATTTCTCTTCCATCCTCAAGGAAGGTGATCAAGATGGAAAAAAGAATGTCATGGGTGAAGTTGGGAAAGCAGGCTTAGAATTTGGTTTCTTTCAAGTTATAAACCATGGTTTCCCACTTAACCTTATCAATCATGCTCGTGAGCTTGCCAAGACATTTTTCGACTACCCACTCGACGAAAAACTCAAATGCAAACCTTGTTCCACAATTCTACCTGCAGGTTACGGTAGAATGGATGGCTGCGTCGGTTGCAATGAGTGGTTGTTGGTGTCTCAACCCGAATTGGGCTTCAATGTGTTTCCCCACAATCCTCCCCAACTTCGGTATGTATGTTTTGGAGTAATTCTCCCCTAATTTTAAGTCTACATAAACATTACTCGTAAAAAACTCAATACTTAGTTGCATGCATATTGCATAACAATAGGTCAAATGAGTGTCCTTTTCAAAATTGCCAAAGGTTCAAGAAGATCATCAGAGTTTGATGTAAGTTAAAAGGGGACCCTTGTACAAAATTCCAATTCTATACCAATTGTGAATTTCCCTCTAGCGGAGGCAGGGCCGGTCTTGAACTTGTAAGGGCTCTTGGCCAAAAAAATAAAATTGCCCTTCAATAGAGATATAAAATTTAAAAAAAGTTACAATTTTTTTTTTGAATGCTTAGGACAAGAATTGAACATAGATTCTCATAATCAACGATTAAGTATATTATCCATAGTGACACCAAACCTATTTCACTGGAAATTCATGGGTTCTCCATAAGAACTAGGAAAACTTGCGGTTTGGTCAACTTTTTAAAGTTTCTAATCGCTAAAATACATTTTTTTTCAACCAGAAAAAATTATTTTTGGTGGCAAAATGACTACCATACCCTTAATGAACCGTAAGCGCACTACGGAGGTCATTATTTTTGCACCGTGACTTATCAATTTTATTGTATTATTTTTTACACCGTGGTTCAATAGTTTAACTGTCTAGTCTAATTACATTGCGGTTCATCAATTTTATTGTATTAATTTTACCGCGATTCAATAGTTTAACTGTTTAGTCTAATTGTACCGCGATTCAATAGTTTAATTGTGTAATCTAATTGTACTGTGATTCATTAATGTTTGTACCGCGATTCATCAATTTAATCCGATATTTTTACACCGCGATTCAAAATAATTTAACTGTCTAGTCTAATTGCACCGCGATTCAAAATCGTAATGAAACAGACCAGATCGATCCTCGTTTCGTTGCGTAATAATGATGATTTTTGAATCCAAAATGTGTTGCTGGAATCGTTGAAGGAGATGATGGCATTGTCGAAATAATATTTTGAAAAGCGATATTTTAAAATTAAAAAATAGAACGATAGACTTTTATGATTAAAAATTTTGAAAAAAGGATATGCCAGAATTTTAGCCTAAAAACTAATTAGCACCTTACCAATAGGTCATGCAACGAATTAGTGAAAACTCTTTATCGTTATATTATTTATACTATATAGAAGGTAGTTTTATAAATTTGGGCACCCGAAATTTGGGACCCATAATCGTCGGCCTTCTGGGCATGCCTCAGGCCAGCCATGAAGGGAGGTTGCAAAAACTAAGATTTATTTTCTCCTCCCAGAGAACAGAAAGAAAAGAAAAAACCTTAGGGTCACTAGACGTGTATAAAACTCACACGTAGTTGTAGTACATCCATTTAAAAGAAGAGGCACATTATGATTTTATTTTTATTTTTCTGTTAATTTGACTAATTCTTTTATCGATATCTTGCATAAGTTTTTTTTTATCGCAATGATATACACTCGTTAGTTGTACGTATTTTCTGCAGGGGCGGATCTATGTCTCCTCCTTGGTGTCACGTGATACCACTCAAATTAATATATATATATAATACTTCTTTCGTTTTGGATAAAGAGTATCTATTTGAAAGTCAATTTTTTTTTACAGAATACCGTAACGTAACACCAAAATCCCTAAATGTAACACCATTTAAAAAGTAAAATTACTTCACTACCCCTATATACATTTAAATTATACTACCCCTCCCTCCCTCCCCCTTCACGTAATTTTGATTACGTGTCATTGTTGATTCGATTTCCAATGTTAAGGCATGATATTGCATGTGAATTGCATTGGTTTTAATTCGATTTATTTTTTTCATTTCAATTACGAACAAAAAACCGTTGATTTGCATTTTTTTTCGATTTCGAACAAAACATCCGCTACAAACTAGCGGATGCTTTATCAAACATCCGCTAGGGCGTACCGGATGTTTTATAAAACATCCGCAAGTGGGTAGCGGATGTTTTATAAAACATCTGCAAGTGTGTACCACAAGTGAGTATTTATTAAATGTTAAAAGGGGTATTTAGGTCATTTTATGCATTAAATGATGTTATATTTAGGGATTTGAGTGTTACGTTTAGGGTAACTCTTTTTTAAAAAGAAAATGACGCTTTTAGTAGTCCATTAGTAATACAATTATATTTTTATGTCTTAATTTTTTAAAGTGGACTCTTTGAGTGAAATATCTCAAAATAAAATAGTGAACTCTTTGCCCAGAGGATGTATCTTTGTTTAGTTCTTGTATATGCAATTGTCCAGGTTGAGTTGGTTTATAATGTGATATTAAGATTACCCTTTTAAATGATATTCATATACGATCAAATCCCATAGAGAGCATCATTCATATATTTTTCTGTTATTTGTTATGTTTTGCCCATACAGAAAAAAATTCTAATTAAGCCGGTTGAAATGAGTGGTGACACTACTGACGCCACTGTCCTATATATCATTTCTGCTGAACATTCTCGGCAACTACGGTGATTGAATATGTCACAGGAATCTTCTGTTAATATTGTTGACTTTCGTTTCATACCAGATTTCCTAGCGCATTAATTTCATGTTGTTTTATAACTAAAATAACTCGATTTTGCTAGGGAAATATTGGAACAAGTTTTTCAAGAGCTCCAGAAACTAGGATTGATTGTAGAGAGCATGATCAATGAATATCTAGGCCTCCCCGTTGACTTCCTCAAGAAATACAACGATGATAGATCTAAAGATGTCCTCATAGCTTGGCACTACCCACCTGCAACTCCAGCAGACAACAAGAACAAGCTTGGAAGGCAAGAACACCATGACATAGACATGATCACTTTCTTGTTTCAAGATGACGTGGGTGGCCTCGAATGTGAGATCAATGGCAAATGGATCCCTGTAGTTCCCGCGGCTGGTGCCTTTGTGGTTAACATTGGTGCCATTATTCAGGTAAGAAATTATTTATTTACACGTGACTACGTAGCCTATATAGATCAATGAGTAGATCGATCTCTTGTGAGACGTCTTACTTAATTACAATATTGCATTTTTGTTTAGGTAATTACCAATAAAAGAATGGTTGCTGCAAAACACCGGGTGGTGTTAAAGAATGGAGAAAGAAGTCGGCAATCGTTTGCATATTTTTACAACATTGGAGGTGACAAGTGGATTGAACCATTGTCTCAGTTCACTCACGAGATCGGAGAAGCACCCAAGTACAGAGGCTTCATCTTTAACGAGCTTTTGCAAGCAAGAATCAATAAAGAGAGGAACCCTCCTGCCAGAAACCAAGATTTGGCCGATATTAATCGCTATGAAATCATACCCCTAGCCATGGATGCTTGAAAAAAAAGCTATATATAGTATGTTTTGTTGGCTTTAGCCTTTAGCAAGTGATCAGTTCTAATTATATTTTCTTATGATGCATTATTGAGTTGTCTAAAGACCATAAATGTTTTTATTTTTTAATTCAATTACCTTCATGAAGTTGACAACTTTAAGAATGAATTTGCAGAGTTGGCATTCTTCACCCAAAATCTTTCATAATCTCTTGGTTGAAACTAGAGGTGACAGTGTTTTTCATTTTTTTTAAAGGGGGGCAACACCCTCTAAAATTATTAACGAATAATAAAAGAAAATAAAAGTAGACGGCTTAAAACCCGACCACTTAAAATTTTATTATCCGAACAAGGAAAAGGAAAGTAATACCTCGTAACTAGTAAGATAAATTATATTAAAAGTTAATAATTGAGTTAGGGCATGTTTGATTTGACTTATCTGGAAGTGCTTATGACTTATGACTAGAGGTGAGTTTGGTCCGGTTCGGACCACTTTTTTAGAAAAAATGAGAAAACCAGGACCAGACCAATAGTTTGATTTTCAAAAAATATAGAACCAGGACCAACCCAATATGTTTGAGAACCAATACATTGGTCCAGTCCAGAACCAATTGAAGACGTACGAGAACCAGGACCGGACCAATACGATGGTTATTTATTTTTTACTTGTTTAATACAAATACATAATAAAATCTAAAAGATTTAAACTTCATAAATAGATTTAAAAACCTTCAATAAAATTACATTCAACAATTAAAAATGTTGAAATCATAAACTCATAAACATAACAAACCGGTGGAAACAAAATAACAAAATGGTACAAACGAAATAGAGAAAAAAATAACTACATGCATACATATATATATACATATATATATATATATATACATATATATATATATATATATATATATATATATATATATATATATATATTATACTATATTATATATAATAAAATAATAATAAATACACATTGGTCCGGTTCGGTCGGTTACTGCGTTTTTGGTTTTGGCAGTGGACCGACCCAATTCTCTAGTTCTGTGAAAATTCAGATCCAGGACCAATCCAAAGTATTGGTCCGGTCAATTTTTGACTGATTCGGTCCGGTTCCATTGGTCCGGTTCAGTTCCAAAAAATTTCTGCACACCCCTACTTATGACTTACCATAAGTTATTTTTGAAGCGTTTGATTTCACTTATGGTAAGATAAGTCATAAGTCATGTACAACCCACTTAAAGCACATGTAAGATCATAAGTTGTAAACACTAAGCCTAGTGCTTAATTCTACTTTTTAAAAACATGTGAGTCCTCTTCTTTATTGAAATTTTATATATTCCAAGATTACCCTTCTTAATAATACTAATAAAAACAAAATTTAATAATAATAATTATTATTATTATTATAAATAATAATAATAATAATAAATATAGTATTAATAATGATAAATATAATAATAATTATTATTATTATTTATACTAATAATAATAAAAATACTAAAAATTAATATTAATAATAATATAGTAAAAATAATTGTAATAATAATAATAAAAGTAATATTAATGTTAATAAAATAATAATAATAATAAAGGCAATAATAATGATAATAATAATAATAATAGTGATAAAATTTGTATTAATATTAATAAAATAATAAAAAAGTGACAATAATAATAAATAAATAAATAAATAAAATAATAATGATAATAATATGATTAAAATTATTATTATTATTATTAATAGTAATATTATTATTATTATTATTATTAATACTAATAATAATAATAATAACAATAATAATGTAAATCACATTTTGTGATGATGATATTTTAGTCTTTATATTTGATTTCAACATTATTTCAACTTATTAATCAAACACACACACTAACTTATGAAAGCTAATCAGCACTTTTAAAAAGTTAAATCAAACATCATCAGCTATTAGTCATCAGTCAAAAGTCATAAGTAATAAGTTATCAGTCATAAATAATAAGTCATCAGCACATATCAATAAACTAAATCAAACAGACCCTTAATAATTGAGACAAAAGATAGGCTTCTTTTTTTTATTGTCTCAGTGAAACAGTAGAATTATCCAAGTTTAGATTTAGTAACACGGTCGTACTATATTGGAATAAGTGTGATCTTCCTCCTCTTCCAAGTTCCAATACTTTAAAAACGGCAAACGTATTGAGGGACAAATTTGTACGAGAAAGCACAGGGAACTAGGGAAGAAGAGAGAAGAGGGAAGACACGGCTTTGGATGAATTTTCCGTAATGATTCATTGAGTTTTGGTAAGCAATATATACCGTAATACAAGAGTCCTATGCCAATCACTGACCTACAATTAAGGCTAATTACAATACTCTCAGTATAATATTGGAGAAATATTTACTAAATACAAACATATTATACACCATATATAACAGATATATGCAATCTCGAAGACTTCGGTTAATACCCCCGGCCCTCAAGCCAAACGACCAAATGGAAGGTAAACCGAGGCTTGGGTAGGCCCTTGGTGAATAAATCTGTCAGTTGGTCATCAAAGGAGACATAATGAAGCTTTAGAAAACCGCACGTAACCAGTTCACAAAGAAAGTAAGTCAATTTCGATGTGGCGTGTACAGGCGTGGAAAACTGGGTTGCGAGCCATGTGAAGAGCATAAATATTATCACAGTATAAGGACGGAGGAGAGAGATTGATGTCTAGCTCACAAAATAAATAAGTGAACCAACGAAGCTCAGTGGCAGTAGTAGCTAGAGCTCGATATTCAACCTTTTGCTAGATTGGGAAACGTGCAGTTGCTTCTTTGCTGTCCACAACACCAGGTTGTGACCCACATACATACAGGTACCCGTTGTAGAACGACGATCATTAGGGTCACCAGCCCAATCAGAATCAGAATAAGCCTTGACAAACAAATCACGAGAGGAATAAAATGTAAGGCCTGTTGTGAGAGTGCCTTTAACATAGCGAACAGCCCGTTTAGCTGCCTGTAAGTCCAGATGGCAACAGTTAAGGCTAGAGGGGGGGGTGAATAGCCTTTAAAAACTTTGAGGATTAATTTGTGAATCTTAAAAGATTGGCAGCGGAAAACTTGATCTTGTCAGTCAACTGAAGAATTGGTCAGTTGGCTGACACTTTGAAATTCGTTAAGCTGAAGAAAGTTGGTCAGCTGGCTGACACAACGGTTTTCAAGAAAAATCTGTTTTAATGTTTGATCACTGAATATAAAAAGGAAACTCGAACATAAGTTAACTGAACAAATAAGCAAACAATTGTTGTTAACTGGCTGACACTTAATCAGTTTAATAACTTCTTAAGTGTTAAGTCAGTTAGCAAGAATATAAGAAATGGCTGACAAATCAGTTGAAGTGGTTCACAGATAAACTGCTACGTCCACTACCAAGTTGGTCAGACTTGGATTTTTTTGAAGTGCACTAATTTTGTTAAAAATCTAATTGATCTCTAATGGATCAGTGTACAACAAAAGACCGGTGTTTGGGAGAATGATTGAGGAACAATCAAACTCGTGAGACAAACTGACTGAGTTCTAAATAATTTGAAATGAAATACTCAGTGTTTTGCCTAAACAATAACTAGAGAGAAATTTTCAATGAGAAGTATCTAGCTAAAGTTTTTCGTGAAGACGAAGTCTGAGAGATTGTGAGTAGAAAGTTTCTTGACTTCAAAAACTGTTAAGATTCGTGTCTTCACCAATGCTTCCAATGGGTATTTATAGATAGTCTTTGCAAGCAACCCGTTAGGAACACATTTAAATTTGAAAATGTGTTATGGCAGAGGCAAGATCTCAAAGGATCTTGTGAGATATTATATGGCAGGACATCTACCAAAAACACAAAGTGAGAAAGAGTTAGTACAAGTGTATGTATAAACAAATAAGGAAAGATAAACTCATTCTTTAGGTACGTATAGATCAGCTGAGATAAGTGGCTGACAAAATAATATTCAGCTGACCAATTATAATCTATTTGTCCTGGCTGACAATCAAGTGGAATGTTTTTAAGCAAATCTTTTTAATTTCAAGATTCAACAATCTCCTCCTATTTGCTTAAAACCATTCACTTGAAAGCAGAAAGCCAAGAATTTTAAAGTTCCTGCAAAATTTTCGTTAGTACCACAAGCAAACAATATAATGAGAAGTAGCTGATAACTTTAAGAACAATGCCCAAAGTAAGGTACAAGTAAACGAGAGATTAAAAAGTTTGTTCAGAGATAAGAGAGAGAGATGAAATATCCGAAGGGCTGATGTGGATCCTTCGATTGTTTTGGATGCTTCAAGCGATGGACCAACTTCGACTTCATTTTCCAACCGGCTTCAAGTACTTGTTCTGTTCGCTTGAATTACTCCTTCGATTCTTTGGATGGGGTTCGCTTGAGCCACGCTTGTGCTGAGGTTAGTTCTTTTCGGCTTGACATTTTAAATGCAATGTCGACTGTCATTTGGCGATCAGGCATCAGCTTTAGTCGATCCCTGAGAATCTGGTTTTCAGCCATGTAAGCATCAGCTCGAGCTTTCTGCTTCTTCTCCTCCTGAATGGTTTGAAGCATAGCAGCTTCAGCATTGAAAGCACGATTGGACCACTCTTGTTGGTAGAGTAAGAGAGTCCTCCAGTCATCCATATGAGCTTCACGAGGAGCACCGGCTGCGCCTCGGTGGTGATGATCTGGGTGAGGTTCGGAAGCAGAGAGGCAACTTGCTGCTGAAGTGTAGCAAGATGATGTGTCTGACGGGTAAAGGCTGACTTCATATGCAAGTGATGAGTGTATAAAAGGTCGAGCTTAGCAGACAGAGACAGAGAACTAGAGGCGGCAGAATCTTGAGCAGGAGGTTGAGATGGTTCAGGCTCATGTGAGAATAACTGATGGGTGTGAATATCAGCATCCTCAGGGTCAGGGGGGAAGAAAACATCCATGGGGTAGGCTGGGATTTGGGCTTCTGGCTCAGGTGAAGGGGTAGGCATGTCTTCAGGAAAGACAATCTTTGTGCCAGTAGGACGAAGCAAAGCCTTTGAAATAATTTTGCGTTATTGTCTAGCTTTCCTACCGGCTAACAGAGAGGGAGAGAGAAGAGACTCGTCCTCAGAAGTGGATTTGGAGGAGTCAGAAGATGAGTCCATGAAGGTCTGGTCCATAGATTTTTCAGGGGAAAGGGAACCAAGATCATCTTCTAGGTAAGGTTCAGGAGCAGTAGGCTTGAAGATAGACACTGGGCTGACAGAAAGAGTGTGGGATGTGTGAAGAGAGAGATCAGGCAGAACAAACAGTGGGGAGGCTTGGATTGGGTGAGAGGGTATGTCAGCTGTGGGAAGAGGAAGAGAAGTTTGCGGTGTCGGTGAAGAGATAAGGATAGCAATGAAACCACAGTCACCGGGGAAGTGAGGCAGGGATGGTATCAGTTAAGGGAGGAATGGAAGTAGTGACTGACATGAGAGGGACTGATAGAGGAATGGCTGATATTTCTGGAGCAGAAGAGGGAGTGGCTGACACAGGTGGAACAGGTTGAGGCATGGCTGACATAGATTGAGCAAGAGTGGGAGTGACTGAGACTGGTGAGATGAAAGGCAGAGTGACTGACACAGTTTGAACTGGTTGAGTAGCTGGCAAGGCTGGAGCTGATGGAAGAGTAACTGGAAGAGGAACTGAAGGTTGAGAAGCTGGGACTGATGTAGGTATAGTGGGGAGAGCAATGGTTGTAGGAGGAATGGAAGATGAGGCATCAATGGTTGGAGTGAAGGATGGGAGAGAGATAGGTTGCAGAGTTGAAGTGGAGATGGCTATGGGTGCATCTGAGGTAACAACTGGAATGGTTGTAGCTGACACAACAAATGGAACAGCTGAAGGAGTGACATATTGAAGAGTAGGGATGGATTCGGTGATCAATGGGGCTGGTTGACTTGACATAACATCTGGAAAAGCTGTGTCCATGGAAGCTCCTCCTGGCATGGAGGCCATCCTTCTGTGTAGCTCTATATAAGCTTGATTTGCAGTATTTACTGCATCTTGGACATACTTATTGGCTGCTCTCTGGATACGGGCTAACTTGGCTGGGTCTACAGAAGGTTGTTCCCAATCCTGGTTGATATCATCATCTTCAGGCAGTGCAGGTCTGCCAACTAGGAAGGGATCATTTGAGGGTAAAGAAGGGAGTTCATGAACCTTGCTATATATAGTCCAGACCAAGTAGACTAATTCATCTTGAACAAATATATCATTTGAGAGATAGAATCTGTTCCAGAGCAGAGGGAGTGGGTCAAAGTACTTTCCATAGTTCGCAACTAAGTCCTCTTGACTAAGATTGGGAGTGACAGGATACAAGACATAGGGTCTCCTTTTAAGGTTATGATCAATGTATTTGATAGGATTGACTGGGGGCTTGTCAGTTTTCTTCTCCTCATGAAAAGAGAGGAGAAACTGAACGAAGTATGGCAAATGGTCTATGGGAAAGACCCAGTTTTGAGGAATAGGAACAGGATTTGCTTGGTAATAGGAATGCCTAGGATGAAAGGTAGGATTCCTAATTGGAGGAAAAAACTTAATGGGAGCAGTGTTGGGTGACCGAGGATCAGAAGGGGGAGAGATGGGATCAGGATCAGCTGCAGTAGAGGGGGAGAAAGGGACAAAGGTACCTGGATTCAGCTCAGGATTCCTTCTCTGTCTCTTTGCAGCGATCATTGCCGCCAGTCGTCGATCTCCTCCTCCTTGGTTGCCTTCTTTCGGTAACTTCACCTCGGCATATCACCGGCCGACCACGTGACCGACCAATCCTTGGTGACCACCCGGACTTGAGGCCGAACTCGTTGGTCGAACACTTGGCCGAAAGCACTTGGTGAGCAATTTCAACTTCTTGACCATCATCACCGGCCGATCGGATGATGCCAGAAGGACTTGGGTCCTTGTCCTTCTTGGTCTCCTACTAGACTGAGCTGGTTGAGCCTCCTAACCAAATCTGCTAGAAATAATGGCTCTCCTGACATCAGCAGTGATGAGCGCAAGATTTCCACGAATTTTCCCGGAATTTTCTATTATTTTGTGCTATTTTTGAGTTAATTATGCTTTGGAAATATTATTATTTGTGTATTTGTGCTTAATGTAGGTTTCCAGGCATAATCGAGATTTAATACGGTGTTTAGCACGAAGTTCGAGGCAATTCCGGGCTTAAAAGTTGAATTAGAAATTATTTGGATAAAGTCCGTTAAGTCCGTCAAGAGATCCATGGCAAAAGGAGGCTAACGGAGACTGAAAAAGCTGATGGAGGACCATTTTGCAAAGCCTGGGAGAACCTGGCTGGCGGCGCAAAGTCAAGAATTAGGGGTACTGAGAAATTACAGAAAGTTCGGGGAGGCCGCTATTGTCGAAGAGCCCGGCGCGTTGTCGAGACTTGTGGCGCCACGTGTCGGCCAAGGTCCACTCCACTCACGCGACCCGTGTGCTTCTCCTGGATCCGGGTTTAACCGGCGCCTGCCTTGGTCCATTCCAGCCCATCAACCCGCGTCCCAGCCCATTTCTCTCACCCATTTCAGCCTGGTCCAACCCGCGAATTCTTCCTTGGTCTGCCCCATCTCCCTGCCGCGACCCAGCCAGCTTTTTCTTTCCCTTTCAGCCCTTATTACTCCATTGCTCTCCCTAAAATGCCCCTGGCCGCTTAGTGCTGTTGCTGCTTCTCCATTCAATTCAGGCAGCCTTCATTTTCGAACAAGAGAAGCCCCATTACGGGCGAAAGCCCTAAATGGGGCACCAGCCCCCATTTCTACCAAAATCACACCAAATCTTTGATGTTTGATCACCATTGAAGGTTTGGAACATCAAATCAAGGGCCAAGGACGCACTTGCAAAAGATTTCAACCCCGGATTCACGACTTTTCGGTTCAATTCTTTCTACTCATATTTTTAGATATTTGTTATGGTTTCTTGGGTTGATTGATTTTGTAATTGTTGAATTGGTTTGTGCTTCAATTATTTATGGAATGCAATTAATTTTTATGTCAAATGTAGTGATTTAATTCAATTTATCTCTTTATTTAGTATATAAGCATGTTGGTTATTATTTTGTGAAATTAATGCTTTTAATTATCTGGCCAATAATTAAATGATTTTAGAAATATTTAGGATCCGCGAGAGCTACCTTTATATTTCGGACCAATCAATTTAATAGTTGGTGTTTTGTGACACACACCGATAGCCGTAATGAGACTAGATTTGACACGCGATCGAACCACCTTAGCCATTCGCGAGGTCGGGGAGGTTAGGGTTGACTATAAGACGCGAAAGCCCGTAGTTAACCAATTTTAGCAGTCTCGGCTACCAACATGACTTGTAGAAAAATATAGAGAGTTTCTTTTTGCGAAGTATTACCCATGCGCTTGGTTATTATTGTGTTTTCTTAATGCTTTTAATGGCGTAGCGAACCATTAGATGATCACTAGAATGATAGGATCTGGCGAAAGCCCTTCGTTATTCGAAAATCACAATAGTAGTTTGCGTGGCGTGAGACCGAAAGGAGATCGCGCGTAGATAGTCTTTGGACGCTTGTTTACACATGCAATTATTTTCTCCCCTGTGTTATGTGTTGCGATGATATGAGTCCGTAACAAGGCTGAGAAATAGCTAGATTTGCTATACGTAGCAAAAGCCCGTAGCGAATAAAATAGCGCGTCCGACTACCAAGACTTGAGTTAAAGAAAAGCAAAAAGATGATTAAATTAGAACACCGGCTAGACTAGAAATAATGCATTCCTATATTTTTATCTTGATTTGTTGTTGCCAAACCACCTCCGCAGTAGTTTAGATTTAATTGCTTTCTAGGTTGTTTATATTTTAAGATTTTAATTTAATTTCTTTTCGCTCAAATATAATTAGTTAGCATAATTTCGGTACTTAGTTGGAGTGAGAATTTCGTGCATTCCTCGTGGGATCGACTCGTACTTACGTACTTTATTACTTGATACGGCCGGGTAATCTTGCCCGAGTTGCGTTCGCGCACATCAAGCAGCAACATACTTCTTGATCTTGACTGGTTCAAGATCGCCAACATTGATGAATATGTGCTGAAGAGCTGGTATGGATCGAAGGAACTGGTTTATAATCAAGTGATGAGTCAGTCTTGGATTTCCAGTTTCCAAGTTGTCTTTGTACTTGGTAATATTCACCTTCACACATTCTACCAGAATGGCTCCCCAATTCATTTCACAATTCTCCACAATTCCTTCCATAAGGAACATTTGGGCCTCAGTAATCTTGTCATGACCCCCAGACTTGATTATCAGGCATTTATCTATCACTGTGGCTAGGGCATAGTGGAGTGGAGCAAAGCGATGCTTGTGCCTGTCATATGCAAGCTCAACTGGAACTTCACCCCTCATGGTAATCCAGCCTGCTTGCTGGGTTTCATCAGGAATGGTGTAGGTTGTAGAGCCGTCGTCATAGAGGCCGGGGAAAGCAGCAGTGATGGTCTCTGAGTCGAACACAACTGGAACACCTCTGATATTACCTATGAGAGAAAAAGGATCGGCTGGGTTTTCATCCATTCCCATAAAAAATTCCTCAGTCAGTTGGCAACTGTAGGTTCGGATGCTGAATGATAGAAGAGGCATTAACCCATTTGCGGTGACAAGATGAATCAACTCTAGCCCTAGAGGTTCTTCATTCAGAGAAACGACATCAAGAAGGCATCCAATAGCTGTATTTAAAGCCATCTCCTGAAACAATTAACAGAGAGGTTAAGAACTTTTGAAAGCAGAAGAAAGAAGAAGGATTTGAGAGAAATAGAGAGTACCGAAAGATTTTAAGGAAAAAAAAATGTTTGAAAGCTTTTGGTTTGACCAAGTACGCGGCGTTGTATGCTCCGGCGATACATCACTCTATTCAAAATGCTTTATGGGTATCAATGGAGTTTCCAGCCAATATACTTAGACTTTTAGGGTTTTGAAGAAGAAGGATTTTAGAGAGAGAAAAGGTAAGAGAAAAGTGAGACAGTGAGTGGGTTTTTAAAGGGGATAAGATAAGTACGGACTCTTATAGTGGGTTTTAAAAGCGAAGATATGGAGTGTAGTGATAAAGTACACATAATTTTGGTTTTTGTGATAAAAATAGCAATTTATGACAGATAGTTATTATCACAATGATGAGCCGTTTTTGTGAAAACACGTCATTTCAACCGCCAGAGTTGGTGGGATAGTGGAAAGGTCATTTTGGCTTTTCAAGAAAGTTTCGCGAGTTCCAAGGAAAATAAATGGCGGGAAATAAATGAGGAATTTTAAATAAATTAGAGATTAAGTCTTAGCTGAGATACGATCAGCTTTGACTTAAGGCTTAGAGACTACCTGATCAGTGACTGTTAATCACTGTGTTGTCAACTGAGAGACATGTCAGCTGGACAGTTTGTCAGCTAATATGTGTCAGCTGTGAATGTTTGTCAGCTACTGGCTGACATTTTTATAACAAATCAATCAAGGAATGAAGAGAAGTTTTGTCAGCTAAAGGTTGTCAGCTGAAAAGCTTTGTTGTACAAGAGCTTCATGTGTCAGCTACTGGCTGACAAATATTTCCTTGAGTTACTGGCTGACCATTTGCTTGCTGATATAAATTGTCAGCTTTGATGCACAAAAGCTGAAGTATACCCTGCATAAGTTAGTCAAGCCAAATGCATCTTTCTATGACATTATAAACATTCCTAATTCTCCTCTTAAAAATTCAAATCTGTCAGCTTTCAGGGCTTTTGTAAAAATGTCAGCTAATTGAAATTCAGTAGGAACATATTCTAACTGAACATTTCCTTTTTCAACATGATCTTTTAAAAAATGATATCTGATGTCTATGTGCTTGGTTTTAGAATGCATGACAGGGTTTTTAGAGGCGATATAGCGAGTATTATCACAATAAATAGGACGAGTTCCCATGGGCATTTCATAGTCCGAATGGCTTTTTCATCAAAGGATCGAGAACAACAGACTTCCAGAATATATTCACCTCGGTTGTTGAAGTGAAGCGAAGCTTGCTTCTTATGCCCATGAAACCACTGTTTCCAAGGAACCGACATGTTCCACCGTACTTTTTCTATTAACTCTGTCGCAAGGTCGACACATCGAATATCTGTTAGATTAAAAGAAGAGTCTCTGGGATACCAAATGCCAAACTTTTCAGTATCAATCAAATATCTAATGATTCTTTTTGCTGCAATCATATGAGATTTCTTAGGATTAGCTTGAAAACGAGCACATATACATACAGCAAACATGATATCAGGTCTGCTAGCTGTTAAATAAAGAAGAGATCCAACTATACCTCTGTACTCAGTTGTATTAACTGGCTTACCCTTTTCATCAGTAACTAGATGACATTCAACTCCCATTGGAGTGTTTGCTGAATTGGCTTCTTGAAGATTATACTTCTTGATTAACAACGAACGTAATATCGGGTTGAGTCAACGTAAGGTACTGTAAACCACCAACCATACTGCGAAACAGAGACACCAAATCACCATCCATTATGCTTAACCGAGAGTGAGGAGTCGTAGGCTTGGACACCAGCTTGCAATCAGTCATATGGAATATGTCAAGAAGGTCAAGTGCATACCGAGTTTGACATAAACGGAGAGTATCACCTGAGCAAGTAGCTTCAATACGTAAGAAGAAACTTAGATCCCTCAACTGACAACTGTCAAAAGTATCACCAATGGCAGCAATAATAGTAGAAAAAGTCAAAGAGGAGGAACCTGATGATTATGTCATCTACGTAGACAAGAATAATAGTTGTTGAAGAACCAGTGTATTTAATAAACAAAAAGGAATCCAAACAACTGTTAAAGAACCCATGCCCAAGAAGAAACAAATGAAGTCGATGGTACCAAGATCGCAGAGACTATTTAAGGTCATATAGTGCCTTATCAAGCTTGTAGACATGAGTTGGAGTAGAGATATCAATGAACGGGTTACTCCATATACACATCCTCTTAAAGGAACCCATGTAATTAAGAAAGCATTTCGAACATCCAGTTGTTTAATATCCCAATGGCGAGCATGAGCAACAGAAAAACAATACATATAGTAGAAGGCTTGACCACGGACTAAATGTCTCATCAAAATCAAGACTGGCATGTTGACTAAATCCTTGAGCCACTAATCGAGCCTAATAGCGCTCAATAGGCCCATCGACTTTGCACTTGATTTTTAAAATCCACTGACATACAACGATGTTCATTCTTGTAGCAACACGAACAAGATGTCATGTCTGATTTTTATGAAGGGCAAAGATTTCCTCGGACATAGCATCACACCAATGCTTAATTTTAGAAGCTTGGTTAAACGTCTAAGGTTCATAGGTGAGAGGATCATTACACATAGCAGCCAATGCAAGAAAAGGGAATATGGAGATATATTCTGAAACAACTCTGAAACTGCCCTATAACGAAAAGGAGGAAAGATAAATTTGAATATGTCGGAGGTGATGAAGTAGCACCAAAAGAAGTTGGTAAGAGACTACCAAGTGGAACATTGTTGGTACTGCCACTATCTAAACCAGGAGGGGGTTCGGCAACATCTGGTGAGAGATTAAACGGTATTGGAGTATGAGGGAATACAGGCTGGCCTGTTGAAGGTGGCGATGTAGTGGGTTGGGGAACTGGACTGCGGAGTTGGAGAATGCGAGTGCTTAACCAAAATCAATTTAGGTTGTTTGCAATCCATAGAGATGACATGTGAAGCAGCAAAAGTCGCATGTAGGTGAGGCATGGTTCGGAGTGGAAAATGAGTCACGTCGAATACCACGTGTCTTGAGATATAGACCCGACCACCAACAATATCCATGCATCTGTAACCTTTACGAGAATTATCATAGTCAAGAAAAATACAATGCAATGAGTTGGGCATAAGTTTATGTGAATTATAATGTTTAATGCACGGAAAACACGAACACCTGAAAATTTTAAGGAACCGATAGTCTAATTTCCTTAATAGAAATTTCTGATATGGAGAGATGAATTTATGTTGATGCATTGGAAGTTTGTTGATGAGATAAACATCGGTATTAAAAGCTTCCAACCAAAAAGGAAAGGGCACATTAGACTTATACAGAAAACATAAGCATGTTTCAACAATGTGATGATGTTTGCGTTCAACAACACCATTTTGTTTAGCAGTGTACGGACAAGTGAGTTGGTGTTTAATTCCCGATTTCACTAAAAAGAAGTAAACAAACGATTCAGCCACCCCCCCTCGGTTTGAACCATTTTAACAATATGCACAGCAGAGATATGACTAGATAATTGATTCTCAATTTGTGTTTTAGAATTAGCAACTACATTTGTAACATCAAATTTATGAAACAAAGGGAAAAGCCTTACAAATCGAGAAAATCATCGACAATAGAAAGATAGAAATGATAACCATGAATTGATTTAACTGAGGAAGGACCTCAAATGTCTTAATGTAGCATATCAAGAGGTTTTAAAGCATTAAACATTCGAGAAGAAAAAGGCAGTTTACTAGATTTACCCGAAGGGCATACATGACACTTATGGGTATAACTTATTTGACCATGAATAGGTAAACTAAACTGATGACACAAAACATTAAGTACTTTACTAGAGGGGTGACCTAAACGAGCATGCCAAACATCTTGATTCGATTGTTCGCCAATAAGAGCAAGAGGACTTTCTGCTAACTCAAAATTGAAAGAAAACTTGGATAGGCCACACGAGTCAAGTTCAAAATAACAATTATTATCTTTAGAAAACTAACGAATAGATAATAAAGGTTTGTGTAACCGAGGAACATACAAGGCATTGTTAAGATGAAAAAATTGACTATTGGCTAGAATAGATGATTTGCCGATATGTGATATGTGTAACTTAGACCCATTTCCAAAAACAATTGTATCGTTACCAGGGTATGGCGAGTAATTGTAAATTGATGATGGATTTGAGGTCATGTAATTGGTGGCTCCTGAGTCGAGGATGTGTGGCTCAATTTAAGCAACATAGGCAAGCATTATATCGTTGAGAGCGTGTGAGAGCACTATATCAACCTTTGAAGCATAACTGACATATGACATCATTTTGTAGAAAGTTTTGAAATTGCCCAGGAGGATATAGTGTAGGAAGAATGCCCCGACTATTACCATAATTTCCTTGGTTATATTGTCCCCATCCTCTAACTTGTCCGCGACCGTTTCTATTACCATGACCATATGAATTATAGCTCCAGTTTCCGTTCCCACGGTTTGAATTACTACCACGGCCACCTCCGCGGTTTCGGCCTCCACCCCGATTATTACCTCCATTGCTTTTGTTTGTAGCATAATTAGCATGATTGTTTGAACTACTATTTCGGTTGATGCTACAGATTTCTCTCGGCAACAAAGGCCACTATTTGGTTCTGTTGCGTGGAGAACTTCTACTGCAGATTTTTTTCTTTAATCAATAGCTTCGAGAGATCGTCGAGAGATATGGTTTGACGAAGGCTCATTGAAGCTATTAAGGTAAGGAACTCCTTATACTTTTGTCTAAGACCTCCAAGAACACGTTGAATCAACTCTTTTTCCTCTACAGGTTCTCCACCACCGTGAGAGCATTAGCAATTGTGGTTACTCGCAGCAGGTAATCTGGAATGGACACGCTTGCTTCCTTCTTTAACTCATGCAATTTTTTCTTTAAGTTCTCAATTTGTAACGCTGAGGTTGTACCAAAGCATTTTTCTAAAACTTCCCAAGCTTGCGGAGCTGTGTTGCTGGAATTAAGGTATGGTAGAATAGGCGGAGTGACCGTACCCTTAATCCAACCACATATCTATTCAATTCATGTAGTCCATAATTCATGAAGGGAATTTCTGGAACCATTAGGAAGGGTTTCTGCATGAGGTTTTGGATCAATAATAAACAGGAGCTTATGGGTTCGCAACATGGTTTTAAACAAACCACTCCAATTGACGTAATTGTCTTTGGTAAGGTATGTCTGCCCATAATTGCGTTGGGATTATAGAAAACGGGAAGGCCATATAGGGTTTGTTTGATTAAGAGCTTGATGCATGGGTCGATAGGGATGAGCCGTTCATGGCTCTGGTACCATGTACGAGAACACGAGGGAAAGAAGAGAGAAGAGGGAAGACACAACTTGGAGTGAATTTTCCGTAGTGATTCTTTGAGTTTTGGTAGGAAATGTATAATGTAATACAAGAGTCATATACCAATCACAAACCTACAATTAAGGCTAATTACAATCTCCTACTCTCTTTTTTCTATGAGAGAAATATTTACTAAATACAACCATATTATATACCATACATAACAGATATACGCAATCTCGAAGACTTCGGTTAATAAAATTAACCGGTGTGATGGTTTCCAAGGTATCAAATCAATTAGGCGAAGCAGTAGGATGTGTGGAATTGGAGCAGGCAAGGGGCTTTGGTTGCCTTGGATCGAGTAAGCTTGTGTATTAGAGGAATTATTACTCTGGCTTTATCTTTGGATGGTCGGAGAGGTACTCTCGTCTCAAGATTAACAATATTACTAATGCAACCATAAATTAGATCTTTATTTGATTATGGCTAATTAACATCATCAATAGCTTCTAGAATTAAAGGAACTCACACTCTTGCTTCGAATCCGACCTTCTTCATACCCGAGCTAGCGCACTCTTATAGAGTCTTACTCAATTATAGAATTCTAGCGAGCAAGGACCTTTCCTATTTCTCACTCTAGCTCGACGCTTTCTATCAAGCTCCATCCGAGATAGCCGGCCCAATTCTAGTCCCGGTTGGTTTTCTCCTTATCCGATCAAGCGGGGGAAGCAAGAGAAGACTGAAAGAGATCCCTCTCCGCATGAACCTTTTACACATTCAATTAAAGCGAACCTCTTCAATTCAAATGTGAATTTGATCTTATGTGGCATATGTCCCACCTCTAAAATGAAATTTAACACAAAAAATAAAAAATAATAGAAAATTGAACAACCAATAGAAAGAGTTTTGAAAAAGAAAAATGCTAACTATGATGCATTCACACCCTCAAATAGAAGCAGAAAAATTGACATTATTATCTACAATGTGAAAAAAAAAATGGTTGGCACTTGGCACGTCATATCCACACCTCTCTTCCATATTTGCATTAGTGAAGTTCGAAGGGCTTCAATCTATGAATATCTTATATATTATCCTCGTCTTCATTTATTTCAAGAACCGCAAACGTGTTAGGAAACAGAGTAATAGGGGCAGTTTGATGCGATGTCATATCTTACGATACCTTATCTGTTCCTTACAATGGCGTTCTAATGATACAATATTATATCTTGCAATTTGTTGTTGGTGTATTATATTGACTTACAGAGATAAAATTATATTTTACGGTGTCTGTTGTAAAATATTATATTGAATAATACTTGGTCTCCAGCTTTAAATTACATTACCCATTACTAAGTCCAACATTCTTCCTCTTCTGCGGCGCCAATCGATCCCACCATCGATGGTATCTCATTCCACGAATCACCACTCCTCTCTCCTTGACTATCTATCTCTATCGTATATGAGATTTCATCCAAAATCAGTCTCAACCCATCCATATTATTCCAATGAGATGAGCGATGATCCCTCTTCTTCTTTGGCGCGACAACCGCTACTGTTGACGGCATCTCATTCCACAATCCCAAGGTCTCTCTCTCTCCCCCAATATCGCAGATATATTGGACTCATGTCATGTGTGTACGAATTAATGTTTTGATTTCAATTTATGTTCTATTATGAATCGCATCATGCACTGCCATTCCAGTCAACTCATTCAAATCTGTAGCTTCATAACCACCAAAGAATTCTATATGACATTGGCTTAAGTGGGTTTAACAAATCTTCTCCATCTTTCTTGTGACGTTCCTCTTCTTGCCTTTACTAATTGTGAATTTCCTTCCAATCTTAGTAAATTCGCCGCTCATCTCATCGGAAAATGTGGACGGACTGGGATTGATTTTGGATGAAATCTCATCAGTGTTAAAGAGATGTAGAGAGTCGGAGAGAAAGTCAACGGGAGATTCATGAATGGGATGTCGTTGGTGGTGGGATCCGTCGGTGTCGGAGAAGAGGAGGAACTCATCGCGGTGTATGTTTGGACGTACGGCGTGATGGGTGAATGGTGGTAATATTGGGAATTTTTAGGTTTTTTATTATAGTTTTAATTAATTAATTTAATTACTCTTTTTAATTTTTTCATTTGGGTTTAAATTAGCTTATGTTAGGTTAGTAAAGAAGTAAGAGCTAGGCCCTCTATTGTCATATTATGTCATTTTTGCATTCAAGAGTACAATAAAATAAAGTGTCCCTAGCATTCACTCTTATATTTTTGTCAAAAATATAAATGAAAATACTTATATTTACTTATTGGTCATACTTTCTAATTATATACTCATTTCCGTCCCTAATTAACCATCTCCCTTTCTTTTGTTTATCCACAAAAATAATTATCTTCTTTCAAAAAATTTATTTTAAAAAAATTATTTTTATTTCTTTACCATTAATTTTTCTACCAACTTTAAGTATGATAAAATGTACAAAATTATTAACGAAAACCACACATTATGTCAGTATTTATATTTTCAATTAATTTCTTTTACATTGTATGTCGACTCAAAAAAGACGATACGAAAAGAGTATTTTATTATTTCAAATGAAATATTTAAAAGTTCTAGTGTATTTTTATAAATAACGTATCGTGCGATACATAAACCTATGCCAATACATATCATAACTATGTAGCTTATATGATACATATCCCGATTTAATAATTAGGAATAATTACAAGCCGGTACATTTTTTAAAACATGTTTTCTAATCAATCCAGCTATTTTTTAGACATATCTTTTAGATACATTTTTGGGATAAAAATACATTCTTTGCCCCTAATTAACACATTCCGTCTTCATTTCAATTCTTTTTTTTTTTTGTACGATTCGTCTTCTTTCATTCAATTAAGTGGACCTCAATGCTAAAATGACTCAGCATTGTCAATCAAGCTTTTCCTTACTTTTCAAGTTTGTCATTGTCATGTATTGTTTTAATATTTTAATAATGAAGAGTGGAGACCATGGTTTTGTTTTGGAAACCGGTATCAGATTGTAAACAGACCATGGCTTTTCCTTACTTTTCAAGTGTACTGTTTTCCCCAACGTGGTTTTATAGATCTCTATCTCTCACCGTCTTTCCCAAGGTCCTAAGCGGGAAGAGTTGGTGAAGTAACTCGACATTGTTCGGTCAAGTGCCAGAGCATAATCAAGCAACAATCGGAAGTACTCACAATTCCTCACTCTCTCTCCAAGTAGTCTCGTCTCTTCAACCAAACCATTAGTCACACCCACACCAAAGAAGGAGGAAGCTTGAGAAGTCGTTTTTGTGGCCATGGGCCAGGTCGGTTCGGAAGTCGGAAGGCAGTGGCGCGCTATCCTCTCTCGGCCGGCATTAGTGGTCGCTCACATGATTGGCTTTGCTCATCTCGGTGAAAAGGCACGTCGGAGGGATCCTTGTTTTAGTCCGCTCACTTTGATAGTGAAAGTAGTTCTAGTCAATCAAGTCTATCTTGGTCGAGCTCTTCCCCTCTCGTCTACTTTCATTTTCGAATTCCTTTTAGGTAGGACAGTACATTTAATCCATTTCACTGCCCTTTTTCTCTTCTATGAATTTCTAACCATGCTTGTGAAGACAAATTCTGTAGATAATGAGAGTACTCCACTTGGAAGATCCTTTTTATATGTTGTTGTATGTGTACATATTTGTGATTTAGATCAATTGTTTGAGCTTTGACTTCGATTTGTGAACTAATGGGTTTCTGATGCCTGGCGATTGATTTCGATGCGGCATAGGTTGATTCCCGATGTCGCATCAGATTGATTTTGGCATCATGTTGATTTCGATGCGACATCGATTGATTTGGCATTTGATTTCGATGCATCATATTGATTTTTGGCATCGAGTTTTCATTAATGACATTTTTGTCATTTGGCAAGCAATTTGTAGTTACGTGAAATGTCCAAAAATTGATGGTTAAATAACATGTTTTTAATTATCTTTGAAATTCCTCATAATAATTACGCTCATACCAATTTACCTTGCCATAGTCAGGCCTTAAACTGCAGGCCAGGTGTTAAAGCAAAGGAAAAGGAGTCGTCTAGGACAACAATTTGGGCTGAAACTGAACAAGCTCGACCCACGTCAGTCATCACCATAGCTAGGCCATATATTCTGCAGGCTGAACACGCTATGTTTGGGCTTGACTCTATTGACAGTCTTGCATAAATATAACGAAAATTTGCGAATCGGTCCCTTTTCTAAAAAAATTAATAACTAAAGTATTATCTTTTTTTTTCAAACCCAAAAATGATATTTTTGGAAGAAAAAAGACTATGGAACTCATAATGAGTATGAGGCGCGCTACGGAAATACATTGCGGTGGATTAACTTTTGAACCACGATTCATCAGTTTAATTGCAAAAAATTTTACATCATGATTCATTATTTTAATTGTTTAGTCTATTTGCACCACGATAAATCAATATTTACACCGCGACTTATCGGTTTAATTGTATTAATTTTTGCACAGCGATTCATCATTTTAATTGTCTGATCTATTTGCACCACGATACATCAATGTTTACACTACGATTCATCAGTTTAATTGCATTAATTTTGTACCGCGATATATCAATGTGGGCATCGCGATTCATCAGTTTAATTGCATTAATTTTGCATCGCGATTCATAATCGTAATGAACCAGACCACGTCCACATCCTTCTTCCTTCTCCTCTATGTAAGTCTTCTTATTCCTCCTCGTTCGCTTTCATCCCTACTGTAAAAATCCTCCAACCTAACACATTTTCATTAAAGTTTCCTACTTAATGAATCAGAAAACTCGTTTACCTTTCGGGGGTATTGCCCACGTACTCCCACGATGGGACGATGCCCCCTCGACCCCCGCGACCTGACCGGGTAGGTCGATCCCCGTTTCGTTGCCCAACAATGATGATTTTTCAAATTCAATGTATTTTCCGAAGCTGTTGAAGGAAACAATGGTATTTTTGGAACAATATTTCGAAAAATGGCCTTTTTGCGGTTTTAAAAAAAAAAGGTCAGGGTACTAGAAGAGTTAAAAACATTGGAAAAGGAACTGGCTAGATTTTTGCCTTAAATATTAGGGAAAATTGTAAGTCGGCCCCCTTTCCTAAATTTTTAATCGCTTTAAGTACATTTTTTTTTTCATCCGCTAAAGTTCATCTTCGTGAAATCGTTCTAAAATGCATGTATAAGAAAAAGAACGGAACCAAATCGCAAGGATGAAGAGTAAAGAGGGTGGGAAGGTAGGGTGGTGAAGAACACACATGTCTTCACCTTAAATTCGATTACTCCACCACTCTAACTTCTCATATATTTTTCTTCTTCATCTATTGATCTTCAGTTTCACATGTGTCTTCTTCTATTTCTTCTTTGTGGTTGTGTGCTTAATTCAGAATAGATTCACTTTGTGAGTTGTGTTGCTATGCACGTTAATTTTTGATGAAGTGTCTGAATAGGAATTTGTGGGTTATTAGACACCATTTTTGAAATTTGTATGCATTAATTTTGAATCACGATGCATCAATTTTGAATTGTAAGAAAACGATTTGGATTTGGGATGCAGGAAACATGCATCAATTTTAAATCATGTGTTGATTGTGTACAGAATAGAAAAGACATGAAGGTCTGGTTCATTTTGCGATACAATATTGATTATTGACTGTGCATCGTGATACATAAATTGGATTAGGTAATTTAAATTTGATGCATCGCAATGCATAAATTGATGTAACGCGATGCACTGAATAAATGATATGTAGCATGCATTAGGTTTATTAAGTGTATCGTATTTTTTTCGCCACAAAAGTGTCTTTTTATGGTTTGAAAAACGAATGATAATGTACCGATTAAAAACTTATCAAAGTGGACCGGCCTAAATTTCACCATAATTATTAGGGAAAATTTTGGGATGATACCTTTTGGAAAAATTATAACCTCTCTGGTCCACTTTCTTTTTATTGAACTGGTTAAAAACACTTTTGGGGATAAAATATCAAAAATACCCTTAATGATGAAAAGGTGCATGGACAAAGTCCCTGTCCAAATTTGGGTATCGCAATGCACAATTGAAGTCTATCAAAATTTGGGCATTGCGATGCAAAAATCTCAGCTCAAATTTGGACATCGCAATGCTTCCGAAACAAAAATTGGGCATCGGTTTGTCAGTTTTTGAGTCATACTATCAATGTTAACTCTCGTCCCCCTCCCACCGTTCACACCAAACTATCAGAATTCTCTCTCTCTCTCTCTCTCTCTCTCTCTCTCTCTCTACATAGATATAGCTCCGCTCCCGCGTTTAATTTGGAATTGGAATAGTTGTTGAATTAATGAAGAACCCGCAGCACCACCAAAGCAATGGCCGAAAAGTGTCACCTAAACTGATCATTTGCTTCTCCATCTTCAGCTTTGACCTTGGCATGCTCTTCACTTCTAGGTTCTTTTTTCCAATCTATAATCATGTTAAACTTTCATGCTTCCAGATTGGCAAAGCAAGGCATAGAGTGGCATTGAGCTAAATTAGATAGGGAGCATCGGAGTCTTGGATGTGGGCGTCGGAGTCTTTGATGTGCGGCGTCGTAGTCATTGATGTGCATCGCCAGACTTTTTGATGCGGGCATCGAAGTCTCAATAGCTTTGTTATTGGTATCATCGTCAACGACGCTTGCTAGTTTCGATGCTCCGTTTATTGTAGCAAGTGGCAGCAACCCACTCGCAATGCTCTGAAACTTCTTTCGAAAATAGAAGTTGAGATTTAGAAAGATAAAATTTACTTTTTATAATGAAGGAAAAATCAGATTCCCTAGAAAGAGAAAGGCAAGGACGGAGGAGAGACGAAGGAGAGAAATTGTAAAGATCCTTTCTATTTGCTATCCTCGTTGAACATCCATGAGAAGAGAAAGGACAAGAAGTGGCGTGTGTGTGAGAGAGAAAGTCATAGAGGAGTGACGTTATAAAATGGTATTTTCATCTTTTTATCCCCAAAAGTGTACTTAACCTATTGAATAATATTATGCTAGACTGTTGTAGTTGAATTTGTACTAAATGATTCCGGCCCGCAATTATTCCTAATTATTATGGAGCAATTTTCCGGATTTACCTTGCTTTGCCTTTCGGTCTTTCACGAATATAAGATTTCAATGGTTTTTTAACATTTAAAGAAGAAAATTCAACCTATTGTCGTTAATTAATCTTTATTAAAACCAAATGTTGTTTTAGAAATAAATTTAATTTTCAGACTTTAAAAACATTCAGTTGAAAGACATTCGGTAATTCCTTATTTTTCGATAAATCAATACATAAATTCTTTTTGAGAATGACTTTTCGGTAAAGTTTACAATTGTGTGTTCAAACATTACACTCCCTCCTAGAGCTGTCAAAACAGGAAAACAGAGCGAGCCTGGATAGCCCGCCATTGAATGGACCGGGGCGGGAAAGCCTGCAATATTGACAGTCCTCGAATTCCTTGGCCCAATACGCCCCGCGTAGGGCTGCGAGCAAAACGGACAAAACCCGCAAAATGTTAACTTATCCCAACTTCACTGAGGCCACACCCAAATTAAACCAAATTTGTGACCCCAACTCACCAATCAAAGAAATGTTAACTTATCGACCAAGTGGCCAACTATGCATTTGTGTGATATCTTAGTTAACCGAAATTACCAAACCCTAGAAAGATGTAATCATAAATTTAGCCAATTAATTAACTAAAGCTATCATAATGTCAAACGATCCAAATGCAAGACTAGGTATATTGGTATAGAAGTGAGAAAAGACTGAAGACGAGGGCAGAGAGTTGCTTGAATTGAAAAAGAGACGGAGCTGGAGCTAGAGTTGGAGCTGGAGCTGGAGCAGGCAGCACTCAGTTGAGCACCGTGGCGCAACAGTGGTGGTAGAAGTCCCCGGAGTCGCACATAACGGCAGAACGGCAAGTTCGTTTCCATGCGTGAGATAAGAGAGCATTGAGAGTTTGAGACATAGCCGGAGATCAGGCCCAGGAGTCGGCGCAATCGTCCGAGGAAGAAAGTCGTCTGAAGCTGTGCGGCGTTCCGTGCGTGAGCGTGTGAGCGAGAGAGAGAGAGAGAAAGTATTTTCAAATTTTGATTTTTGACTACTAACTACTAACCCTAAGCCCTAACTCTAATTTGACTGAAAATGAATGGGAATGGGCTTGTGCCGTTTACGTTGGGCTGTCCAATGTAAATGTTTTTAAAAAATTTAAGAATAATAAGAATGTGTGGGCTGCTTGCCCCCCGCCTCGCACCGCAAACGTCCGCGGACTATGCGGGCAAAGCCCGAAAATCCTGCATCCAAACGGGTATCGAATACATAAGCCCAACCCGCCCCTAATAAGTGAAGGGGTGGGCATACCCACGAGATTTTTCCCTATTTGACAGCCATACTCCCTCCGTTACTAAGAAATGGTTTTCATTTGCTTTTGTTTATTCCAAAAAAATTTGTTCTATTTCTAATTATTACTTCCTCAGTTCCGGGTAAAAAGTCCACTATTCCATTTTGGGATGTTTTACTTATAGAATCTACTTTCAAAAATTAAGGCATAAAAAGTGTCAATTTCTTACTAGTGGACTACTAAAAATATCATTTTCTTAAAATTTTCAAACGAGGACACTTTCCCCGGAATTGAGGGAGTATTATTTTTAGAAGCTATATTTAGAGTATGTCTCATGTAAGATTGTTTTACGAATCTTTAATTCGTAAGACGAAATATCACTCTCTCAGACTCTCACATGTCACAACCAAACCCACCAACACATGGGGGTTCGGGCTTAGGGGATTTGTTTTACATAAAATAGTTGTAAAACCGTATATTCTAAGTTTTTGTCTTCTATTTATCATATTAACAATTATTTGATTCTTGCTTTAATTGATTGGCCTACTCTCACATAAATATCTTACCACCTCCATCCCAAAATGAATATTCTACGTATCATTTTAGCAAAGTCTTCGTTATATGATTTTAAAAAACATTTATCCATATTTCGTCAAAACTATTTTTATTTATTATGCTCAAATCAAATGATGTTAAGAGGCCCCTAAGGGGGTGGCTCAGTGGTAGACATGGGCTTCACAAAGTGTGAGGTCTCAGGTTCGATCCCTTCCTATGCCCCCCTTAGGAGCAAAAAAAAAATGATGTTAAGAGGGTTGTTGAGAAAAAAGAGAAAAATATTAGTATAACATAACTACAATAAATGATTTTAAATAATGGTATGTCAGTCTTCTTATAACTTTCCTTAATATATGTGTAAATGGCTAAAACAACATTAAATTTGAGACAGATGTTAAAAAAAAATATGAACGGTTCTGATATTTATCAAATTTTCATTTTTTTAATATGTGTGTCAAGTCAAACAAAACAATCTTCTCATAATGAACTAGGTGAAAGCAAATTATTCTTGTCTAAAAAAATGATAATTTTGCAGGAAATCAATGAGATTAACTTGGTAGCTATCAATAGAAATGAGATTCTCAATATTCTTTAAATAATTTGGGGGTTTATTTGGGATAATTTTGAGAATCTTGAGATTCTCCGCTGACTAACTATATCAAAAAGAATCTCACCATAAAATTTTCCTAAAATTTAATTTTGAACCAAAAAACCTCCTAAATTTAAAATTTAAACACAGAATCTCACTTTAGAATCTTTTTAAAAATAAATCTTTGAACATATGTACTTAATACAACACCTATAAAATATTTAATACATCACTTTTTATTATAAAAATACTATATTACCCTTGACAAATTAAAAAGAATAAAAAATTGAACACCGGATCAACACCGCCCACCGAACCACCCCCACTACCTACCGCCTGCCCCAACCCCCAGCCCCTCCCACACCGCCTGGGCCAAGCCCAATCCCAGCCCACAGCCCACGACTGCCCCTGCACCAGTCCCTCCCCCAGCCCTCCCACTCCGCCTAGACCAAGCCCAGTCCCTCCCCCAGCCCCAGTCCCTGCCCCAGCCCTCCCACTCCGCCTGAGCAAAGCCCAATCCCTCTTCCACCCCACCCACCGCCTCTTGACCCAGCCCCTCCCTTCCTCCCACACCTGACCGGGCCTCCCCAATCCCTCTCCCAGCCCGTCTAGCCTCCACCACCTCCTGCCCGACCTCTGCCACTTCCCGCCCAACCTCTGCCACCTCCCGCCCAAGCCTCCGCCACCATCTCCACAAAAAAAAAAAGTTTTTTTTTCCATTTAATTAAAAACCAATTTCCGCCCATCTCCACCACCAATCTTCTTTTTTTTTCCATTTAATTATAATTTTCAATTTAATTTTGAAATTGAATAAATGGCAAATTGGTAAATTTACAACAAAAAGTGATATATTAAGTATTTTATAGGTGTTATATTAAGTATATCACATATTTGAATTGAGGATTTCCAAACTAAATCTATTTTATGACTGTCTATTTCTTAATATTTGACTAAGAATCTCACTAACAGAATCTTTTTGAAATTGAATCTTTAAGAATTTCTTAACTATAAATCATTATCAAAGGTTGTTCCAATTTGGCTGCCATTAATATTTAATACTTACTAACTAATGAAATTTAAGATCATCACCATGATAAACCATTGATTTGATCTCATGTGAATTGTAGGTAATTAACACTCTTAATTATATATTGACAAAAAAAAATATTTATTCACATACAATCAAGAAAAACATTTCTAATACAACTGTGGATTTGATTTATGTGGCATGAGTCCCACCATTAAAATGAATTTTGACAAAAAAAAAATAGAAAACAAAAGAAAATGAAACAACCAATAGGAAAAGTTTTTAAAAAGAAAAGTCTGACTAAATATATTCTTTGTATCCTCAACTAGAATGTGAAATGGGTCAAATGGCAGCTTTATCAAGAATGTGAATAAGAACTTAGTTGACATGTCATATTTACAACTCTTATCCACGGTCTGTAGATCTAGTAATTACAAACTAAAACATGCTTAACCCACTCAATCCTGACTTGGAAATTACCTAACCCAACTCGACCCGTTATTTTTTTTGCTTAACTGGTCGATTTGGGTTGGGTTTAAGCAGGCCGAACATGCTACCCATTTCGACCCGTTATTTTTTTGTTATATAAATGTAAGTTTTTTTATGGAAATTTTAGGTTGAAACGGGTCGACTCGTTCTAACCCATTACTCATTTCAACCCATTTAATTTTGGGTTATAACGGGTCACGACCCAACTCTTACTCGACCCAACCCACCCAATCGTGTCCTTAAAAAAATCTTTTGAACATTGTGTTAATCCTTAGTAACACTCAATTTTTTCAACCTTCACATTTGTATCAGTGATGCTCTAATCTTTGGTTGTTGTAATTAGTGCCATTTTACACTACCTTCAATCCAACATAAGCATTGTTTTAAAATATGAGCATGTTTGATTCTGCATCTTGCTCCAAAATTAAGGCCAAAAATGCAATTCCATTAATTACAATTCATTTCAATTCACCATTTGAATAAAGCTATTTTATCGAAACAAACATTCGTTTTTACCTCTACAAAGTGGAAGTGATAACACAAAAAAGGACTGCTCTAAATTATTATTTGTATTAAAAAGTGTTAGCATTTTAAAAACACTTTAGCCAATGGGCTCTTATAGAGTAGTTGGAAAGATAAATTAGGAGATAATTATTGAAAGAGGATAAGAATATATAGTGATAAAGATGACTATTTGTTTGAACTTGGATAATGAGAAAGATAAATTACGAAAATTATTCTACTTTGTTTTTATATTGGAGGTAATATAATACTCTTAGGGTTTGTTTGATAGTCGGACAAGGATAAACAGTATTATTAATTTCAGTACTATTAGTACCCTCGCTATTAATCATCACTTGTATATCGGAAGTAATTTTGAGATTATAAATGTTAATCCAATTTTTTTTTAATGAGGACGCTAATAATATCACCCTCCCCCTTGGTATTAATAGTGAGAAGATAATGACTTTATCCGAATAACTCGTGTTATTAGTCCTGACCACCTATTACGTACCAAACATTAAACAACTCGGCTTATTAATCATATCTTGTCTTAACCTTGGCTATCAAACGACCCCCTAGGTAGTCATTTAAGAACTGATAGGGAATTTTTAAGGGTTGTACAGTACAAACACAAAGCATTTGCTAAGGTTATGAACAAAACACAAATGAATATGCAAATCAACCCTTCATATAGTTATTGACAATGAATATCATTGTTATTTTTGACAAGGCAACCCCCGCGAGCAGCAAAGCTCAGCTTTTACCATTGAAATACAAAGAGAAATCGCAGAACAGCATTTGTAAATATGAAACTACAAAGACAAATAACAAAGACTACCCTAAATCGAAAATAGAACGAAGGGTTCATTTCCCAAATACTTTAAAGCTTTCAAATTTGCTAAAGGTAAGAAATGGCAGCAGCACCTATGATCCAAGAGGGGTCACTCAAGGCCTTCACAGGAGTGTGGTTGCTGCAATCATGGAAGTGACAACGTATGGGTCCATGTTTGATGCAGGCCTTCGGTCCTCGAAGTATCCCTTGCCCTCCCTCTCGGTGTCACGACCAACTCGAATCGATGCACCACGGTTTGCAACTCCCTGTTAGTGAAGAACAAATATAAAGGAATTAAGAGCAGATACTAAGTACTCATAAGAAAGTGGCAGAAAAGCAGTATTATTTACCCATAAGAAAGTGTTGATATCAGCGGTCTCGTGGCGACCGGTTAGACGACGCTCATTGCCTTCACCATAAGCAGCAATGTGTTCTTTGTGCTTCAGCCCAAGCTTTTCAATAGCCTTCTTGATGATCTCATATCCTCCCTCTTCCCTCATAGACTTGGTGCTGAAATCATAATAATACATTTATAGCCATATAATAGATGGGAATAGATTCAATTTATAAGCAAGACTATCAAGTAGGATTACCTGTAGTTTGTGTGGGCACCAGCACCGTTCCAATCACCCTGTTAGAAATAGCATATTACTTGGAGAAACATAGCTGAGAACAGATGATCGAGTATAGAAAATAACGCAGAAAATATAAATTCGCAGATGAAAAGAAAGCTAACCGGGATAGGTTTGGGGTCAAATGAAACCACAACCCCAGCAATCTCGGTAATCCTCTGTGAAAAAGAAAAAGAGAATACTTCACAAAAACGTTTATAAAGCAAGGCTTCCTTGAAGAACTAATTAACAGCAGGATTGCATTTAATTACTATTTGTATTCAGTACCTCCAAAATGTAACGTGCTACCCACAGCTCATCACCAGCAGAAATACCGACTGAAGGTCCAACTTGAAACTCCCACTGCGCAAAATAAAATGAAAAAAAGGTTCAAAATTTCAGTTGACAAACCAAATTAAAGACAATTTGCATAAACTCACAAATACCAAAAGCGATTATGGAAAGTGACCATTTTACCTGACCAGGCATGACTTCACCATTGATACCACTGATGTTGATACCAGCATAGAGGCAAGCTTTGTAGTGAGCATCAACAATGTCCCTTCCAAAGGCCTTATCGGCACCAATGCCGCAGTAGTATGGTCCCTAATTACAATAAAGAGAACTTGTAAACAACACAATAACCAAAACATGTGAAGACACGAGTAAATAATAGAGATAGATATAGTGCCTCAAGTTCAAATGATATATGATGGTAAGATGCAAAAAGAAAGGAAGAAGACCCAAACGCTTCAGACCCTAGTGCCAGGGAGTGGCAAGATATAAACTAATGAAAGTAAGACAAAGAAGAAGTAATCATACTTGAGGTCCTGGGAAACCACCTTGTGGCCAACCAAGGGGCCACTTGATGTCCTTTTGCAGCAAGGTGTACTCTTGCTCGATACCGTACCTGTTAATCAAATTAAATTTCAAGTTACTAGCAGAATGTCAAAATATATATTTAAAAAAAAACAATAAGAGTTTGAACACATTAGGAAGAATAAGGCCGGACTTACCAGGGAACTTCCTTTTCAACTGCAGGATTGCTGAAGATCTTGGCAGCACTACACCTCTTGTTTGTTGGAATTGGCTCACCCTGTGGTGTGTAGGCATCGCACATCACCTAAAACCAATGAAGAAGAATTTAAATACATGTTCGGAATTGGAAAAAAATGATTAGGAAGACAACTACAAGTAAACCTAAAGAGTTAGCGCACCAAGATGTGGTTGCCCCTCCTGAATGGATCCTTGAAAATGGCTTGAGGACTGTTTCATTCATCATTATCACACGTGAATATATGTAAGAAATTGATAAGAAATAGAAGGAGAAAAATACGAGAACTGATATGATAAGAACTAATTAGGAAAGAGACGCACTAAATGATCACTTCACTATCCTCGCCTGGGGCTTGGCCTGTGCTAGACCCATCGTAATTCCACTTGGGTAGCTTCTTGGGATCATGAACAGGTCCAGAAAGGGTCTATACAGAATAGAAAACATACATATCAGCCCTCTTTGTAAACAATCAAAAGAATTAATTTGTCAATAAAATTGATGAACTTATAAGTAAAATTCTCATTACCCTTGCTTTGCTCCTGAGGTCCATACCAGATCCACCAATCCTAAATCACATTCCAAACACAAGAAAATTAAAATCATAAAACTACATGTTGAAAGTATCACATAAACAGCAAGCATTTACGTAAAACAGTAATACAAAAAAATTCGAGTATAATTTGAAAAAGTGGGGAAGAGTAGAACATACTGTAATAAACAAAAACTAAAATTAAATTGGTCAGGAATATATATATATATATATATATATATATATATGCAAACAGTGAGACAGGAAGAAGAATGGATTTAACTGTAATATTCCTTTCGAGCAAAGAATCCACTATTCCATTTTAGGATATTTTACATAAAGAATCCATTTTAAAAAATGTAGTCATATAAGTGTCATTTTATTACTATTACTAACTACTAAAAGTATCAATTTTTGAAAAAGTTTGACTTTTAGAGGGGGATCTAATATGGAACAAGCCCCTAAGTTCAAAGTCAGATGAAATTAAGGATAATCATGGGAATTATTCACACACAAAATGCAGAAACTTAATCATTTCATCTGATTTAGTAAGTAAACAAGAAGTCAAACAAAAGTGTACCCATTTCGTTCTATGTCCTAGTACACGAGATCCGAGCAACATCAAACAATAGCAGCACCAGATCAACAAGATCTTTCTTGGAAGAAGATCGAACCGCCAAAAGTTCAGAGAGTGTACAAATATTGACCCAAAGAGAGAGAGAGAGAGAGAATCTTGGAAAGATGTGGTTCTTTCACCCATGATCAGACTTTTCAAGTATTCATGTTTACATATGACATATGTGTGCTCCATGACATATGTGTGCTTATCCGAGCAAAAAAAGTTTGTCAGAAGAGAAATAAAATACAATGAAGTTTCATTTCATGAGTAAAGTGAACTAATATATTCTAAAAACACAAAACATGAGATCCAATTTATTTGCCAAACAGCCAAAAAGGAATATTCTTTTTTAATTAAAAGCTAAATGAGTGTATCAATTAGTATAAGAACAAAACTTGATTATCCAAAATGAAACCCAAAAACAAATCAGACACAGCAAACAGATTATTTCAAGAAAGTTTTTAAACAGAATAATCAAAAACCGAGCATTAAGCCATTAACTAAAAACTATAAACTACCCGTTGAACAGAAAAAAGAGAAAATTAATTAACGAAAGTAAAAACGTGAAAAATTAGATTCACGCAAAACAAGTAAAAGATTAATTGATTAAGCCAAGAAACAGAGCAATATATGGTAAAAAGATTGATCAGAACAGCAATAAGAGAATGAAAAAATAGGTATAGCAGAATCAAGACGAACCCATTAACTAAAAATGAAAAATTTTCAACCTAAGAAAAAAAAACCCAGGCCCCAACCCCACCAAACACACACACACACACACACACACACACAAGCTTTTTTACAAAAACGCAGAACACACAACTCAAAAGGTTGATCAGAAACAGAGCACGACAAGAAAAGTGCAATAAGTGCATCATAACGGAGTATAACTGGAAACTAAAACTACCCATTAGCCAAAAATTGGAGATTTTATAGCTAAAAATAAATTTACCAAAGAAAAGCACCCACACAAACATAGCAAGAAGGTTTGACCCAACCAAACAGAGGAATCTATGGCTAAAAATATTAGAAACAAAAACCAAACTATAACAACCCATTGACTAAAAATCGAGACTTTGGAGCTAGAAGAGATAAATACTAACCATATATACTCTGCAATGATCTTCTCGGTGGAGTCAGAAAGATTGAGGTTAATGAGATCGGTAAGCGAGGCCATATTAATTTTTCAATACTTCTTTCTCTCTCCCTTTTCTGTTATCTCTCCAACTCTCTCTCCAACTCCTTATACAGAGAAGTGAAAGCGGAGGAGGGGGCTACTGCTTTTATAGTGCGGTTCATACGTTATAATATTACACCAAAATTATTGTACCATTTTTTAATTGGGAAATTATTAAAATAAAATAATATTGAATTTTTGTTTGGGGAGGCAAAGAAAAAGTAAAACAAGTGGGAAAAGGTTGGTGACCTTCACAAAATCTCCATTCCCCAAACTGGCACGGAAAATGATTTTTAAAAAACATTATTTTTATTTTTTGATGTTTGATAACTTTAAGAAATATAGTTAATGTAAAAGTTTTTTCTTAATGGAAAATTAAGTTTTTTTTTCGAAAAATGACTTACAAATTTATTTTTCGTAAATTATTTTCCAAATGTTTAAGCACCCTCTGTTTTCTTCCACAATTATATATTTACACATGCAATATTTCGATCAACAAATAAATTGTTTATAAATATAAATAGAGCTAGTGTCATTATATTATTTATGGGTATTCTAAACATTGTCAATTTTCTTTTTAAAATGTTATTTTTATCAATTATCAAAAAAAAATTATTTGTATTTGTGATTGAAAAAAGATTTGACCTTAGACCTCACATAGAAATGAAATCAATTTCGCGGTATTGATTCACCTTAATTAATTAATAGAGTCTGGTGTTGACATAACTTCATTTGTAAATGAAATGGATTATTGAAATCTTGGTGTTGTCAAAATTTTATTTGAAAAATAAATGAATTACTGGAATCTTAGAATTGATTCCTAACATTGAAGGAATCACAATCTTGATGAAGGAGGTGAGATTCAGATTTCTAATAGTTGAAATCCATATAAAAAAACATTTTTATCGTTCTTACTATTTCCATCTTATTTAATTTGTTAATAATAATTGTTTAAATGGTTTTCAACCGTGTGCCGATTTTGTTTCTTTTAAATTTTTAACCAAATAATCCTACTTGCTAAGCATAGTTTCCCGAACTAATTGCTTATTAGTGACTCTTCTTAGTCAAAATGTTCTCAATGCTAGTTATTTGATTGAGATGACTATAATTTTAATCCTTCCTCTTAGTTTCAAATTTGGTGAGATCAATTTGAAACACTAGTTTGTTGTTCTCGGTCCCTAAGGGGGTGACCAAGTGGTAGAGATTGGGTTTCACAAAATGTAAGGTTTCAAGTTCGATCCATTCACATGCCCTCCTTGGGAGGAAAAAAAAAGTTTGTTGTTCCCATTAAAATTGCTCTATTATAAATTATAATTCAATTCAAAGAATTAAAGTATATGATTAAAAAGACAAATGTGAGTGATTAACCTGCTTGGTGCTATATAGGAGAATAAAATAATAATTATTTGACCTAAATAGCAACATGTAATTTTTGTAAAATTATTTCAAATGTTTAAACTACTTTTATTTAAATTGGTTTCATTATAACATTAGCATTTTTTTAATTTTAATGTAATAAACTTTTCTTGATTTATTGATGTTTTAAATTTTTTACCTAAATTGAAAAAAAAATGAAGAACATTATATTTTGTAGAGCGATAATAACGTTAATGTCTAATTTCTATCGTGAAAGTCATTAACATCCAATAGAGGAGGTGGTATTTAGATTCCTAATAATTGGAATCCATGTAAAATAACAATTATATCATTTTAATAGGTCAAGCATTTATAATATAATTTAGTCTCAACTACTTTACGATCATTCATTTTTACTCCTCCTCGTCATCGTTGTTTTAAATGTTTAAGCTATTTTATTATTATTAGCATCATTATAAATAGCTTGTTTATGTTTAATTTTAATTTATTAAATTTCTTGTTTTATTGATGTTGAATAATTTAACATTTTCACTAAAATTGAAATTAAAAGAGCAACTTGCTATTTTGTGAAGCGGTTATTAAGTTAATGTCTAGTTTTTATCATTAAAGTTATTAACAAGTACCTATCTACGGTAATGTGGTTAATTGCTTCAATTTTATCATTGCATTCTAAATTATTTTATTTCTTACTAAACAATTAATAGAAATTTGTACTACATTATTAATTGCATTTCTTATGTTACACATTTTTAAGAATTACTCACTTCGTCCTTAATTAATTGTTATGTTCGATTCGGCGCATAGATTAAGTAAAACTAATTTACTTTATTATTAATATTGGTATAAAATGTAGTTTACTTTAAATTTCATATGTATATGACACATAATCATGTATTTGTTTAGTGGAGTGTTTTGACCAAAACGATGACAAAAAATACAATGTTTTATCTTTTAAAATGTTTCAATGCATTATTTTAAAATCCTCTAATTTAGAACGTTTTAAAAATATGTTGTGTTTACAACTACTCTGTTTATGACAATAGCGTTTTGAAATAGTTTATCAAAAGTGTTTAAAAAATGATGCATTTACATCTGCATTTTTTAAAACGCTACGTTCTAAAAACATTGCATTTTGAAAAAATTGTGTTTTCAAAACTCTAGCAAAAAATTCAGCGTTTTTTTTAAATGTTTCAATACATTGTTTTAAAACGCAACGTTTTAAAAATGTGCATTATTTTAAAACGCTACAATTTGGAGCGTTTTAAAAATATTATACATTTACAACTACTATGTTTATGAAAATAATGTTTTGAAATCGTTTCTCAAACAAGTTTACAAAAAAACAATTACATTTTAAAAATATTACACCAAACATGACCAAAAGTAAAATGCAAGGGTAAAATAGTAAAAATAAAATAAAAAGCTTTTAAACAAGACAATATTTTTTTTGGAGGGACAAAAATGAGAAATAAGATAATAATTTTGGGACGGATGAAATATATTGGATTGAGCAAAATAAAAAGTTAATTTAATTTCTGTGTAGCAATCCAGTTTTGGTGAAATATATCAAGGAATCTCCTGATAAGCCGCGATAAGCAAGTACGAAAGAGGGTTTGGTGAAATAAAATTCATAAAATCTTGATTAATAGAAATTCCCCATGTTCTGTGGTTAATTTACCGACTACCGGGTCTTCCGGTTGTGTTAATCGTATTTATGATGTAAAATCGATTAATTTTTTTTTTTTTGCTCTGACCTGTTTTAGCCTCTTTTGTTTACCTTTTTATGCTAAAATTTTCCAGTTTAATAATTTTAACTGTTTTACATCTCTATAATTTTTTTGTAAATTGAAAAAAGTATGTGATGCACAAATTAATGCACTTTATTCATCGGGATGTATAAATGAATGCATCGCAATACATGATTTTGTATATAACAGTGCATGAAATATTTTTTTCTAATTAAGAAAAAATATATTAACATAAAGTGGTTAAAAATTTTAAAAAATACACTGACCCGTAATTTTTCATTTTTTTACACATACAGTAGGAACATAAAACGTACTAAGACTAAATATCATTAGCAAATTTCAGGTTTTAAAAGACATTTGGGTTCCGTTCTCATTGATTTTTGTTTTGTAATTTATGACTTTTTTTTTCTCTTAGATTCCACTAACTTTCTATTCATATTTCTTATTTTTTTTCTAATTATTATAAACAAGATTAAAAACTTTAAAACAAAATCACTAAATAAGGATACCAAAGACACCTTTGATTAATTTGAGTAACTTCAACTTGACCATGTTTTAGAAAACCATTAAATATTTTCTCACAAAAATAGTCTGGAATCTAGATTTTTTTACTTTTTCTTCTTCCCCATGGTCAAGGAGAATTAAAACCTTGTTGACTTGTTTCTCCTCATTTAATTCTTTTCCGAGATAGTTCAACTATTTCAACCCTAATTTGAACCATTAAATATTTTCTCACAAGAACAATGCAAACCAAAAATCAAAAACAACCAATTGAAAATCAATAAACTACTCTATTAGATAGTTATTTGATTTAAAACCAAAAAAACTTCTTAATGGACCAATAGTGGCACAAAATTCATTACATTTACATACCACAATATCTTTATCTCTAATAAATTTACCTACAAATAAATTCAAATTTTACAAAAAATTCATTTGGTATCAAAATGAGACAAACCAAGTTTATATTTATAGATAAAAATGTGTAATTTTTGTTTAAAAAATATTTTTTGAATACCAAAACTGCCCTTAAACCGGAGATAAGAAAAAAATCCAACCAATCGACCAAGGTGTGACACGTGGAAAGAAACTGTGTGCCCTTTTGACGCTACATTATTTTTTTACAATTCCGCCCATCAAAATGACGTTTTGATGGGTTATGGCCCAAAACACATTGTTTGGTCATGGACTGTTGTAAAGATTATCAGAATTTTGTGGGTTTTCTGGTAATTCTTTTACCAAAAAATCATCCTTTGATTTGAATTTGATTTTTGTAGAATCGCCGTTGTTGTTTGCCAAGATTTGGGAAAGATTTCAATTAAAATCCTCATTGTTTCTACTCTTAATGTACTCATATGTTTTGGGCAAATAGTTTACTTCCAAAAATTAAAGTATGAAAGTGTCATTTAATTATTAATGAGCTGCTAAAAGTGTTATTTTTCTTTAAAAGTTTAATTTTCAAACGGGAATTTTTTTGCCTTGAACGGAGGGAGTAATAAACTAGATCCTCGTATTCGTGCTTATAACATGGTGTTAGAATATCGAATAATTCTGCCAATTAAAACGACAGTGTCTAAATAGAAAATGTTATAGTTGACGAGGTACATTGCGTCAAGTGGTAATTGAGGGGAGCAATTTTAACTTGACTCATTGTTAAGAAATGTTATTTATAAGAGGATTATTTGTAATTGACTCATGACTAATTGATCTTGTGAAAAGATTCAATCACAGCCTCGAATAGCGTCCATTAGTACCCCCATGTCTATTGTAATAAGACTAGAACTTTGTGCCTGTGTTATAGGCACGGTAACAGTAGTATCTGTATATATTAGCTATGTAATTGAGGGGATTTATTGCTTTAAGTTATAGTTAAGGGGTGTTATTTAAACTCGATACATAATTAAGGGGAGTTGTTTGTAGGAGGGTTATTCGTAACTGACCCAGAACCGTTGGATCTTAGGATCGGGATCTATCCAAACCATCGAATAGCTTCAGTCAATTGACTGAGCTGCATTGTATAGTTAATAGTATTAATTACTTTATTTGTTCTTCGATTATTGTAATGTTTTGACTTTGAAGTTAAATTAGGTGTTTTCTAAATAAGACTTTGACATTTTTTTTTCTCAAAATTATAAGACACTTAATTCGGATTCCTTTTTAATACTATGATTTCCGTGTTTTGTGAATTTGAAAAAAAAATATATGTACTTCACATTTTCATGTGAAAAACATCCAGATTGGCTTGCTTGTCACAACAACCTTACTTTATAGTATTATTTTACTAATTTATAGTATTGGTAATGATCGAATAAAAAGTAAGATAAATATGAAGAAGTTAGTGGAGCTAAAGACATCTCCAATGGAAGGTTTATATGAGATTCATAGAGGTATGATATGAATCATCCAGCCTTAGCCTTACCATCGTAGAAAGTTTATAGGAAAAAAGTGACTTATAGAAAATGAGCGGTTGGGAAAAAAGTAAAAGAAATAAAATTGGGCTCACATTAAAACATCTTGGTTGAAAAAAGAGTTTAACATTATGGGAAAAAGTCCATAAAAAGATGAGATTTTTTTATTTTTGATGTGATGGATAATGAGACACATAAAAAACAATGAAAAAACTTTTTCAAATATTTACATATGCCCTTAGAGTAGGAACAACAATAAAATCAAATACACATAAATCAAATACTAAATCAAACACAACTCGTTCAAAATCAATAAAATAATTTATTTGATACTCATTTGATTCTAATAAAAAAAAAAACTCTTCCAACAGTAGCACATAATTCAATATATTTACATAACCCACTATTTTTATCTCCAACAACTTTACATACTCCGTCATCTTTATACATTAACTAGTTTTTTGCACTCATGCGTTAAACGCGCAACATATTTCAACTAAGCTATACATAAGCAAAATAAATAATAAAAACAAAATCAGAAGAATAAATAACAAAAAACTACTTAATTATAAAAGATTATAGTAATTAAACAAAAATATTATAAATTCTAAGAATTTTCCTTATAAAAGGGAAAATCAAAATATGTTATATAGGTTTTATACATACATTGGCATCAACAATGATCAATGTCATAGTTGTTGTGTTGGTACAAATGTCATAGTATTTTCGGTAAAAGAAATACTGTGAAAAAGTTTAAAGGATTAAATTATTTGTATATTTCAAAATTTTAGAGACTATTTTAAAAGTTCACTAATAATTATATATACAGAGGAGGAAATCTGAAAAGACAAAATGCAAAAAGTATTGGGAATCTGGATAGAATGCAAAGAGCTTTGATTAATAATAAATAATTAATTTATGTATTTATTTATAAGACATTTATTGTTAATTAAATGTTGCATATTATAATCTATAAATATATAAAAGGAGATGAGTATATTATGGAAAGTTCCCGCCAAAAGTAACTTACTAAATTTGGAAATATCTATAATTTGAATATTTATCATATTTTTTTAGAAATTGAAATGAAAATAAATTTTCAAATATCTTTGGTACATTTAATGTTCTTGACTGAGATTCAAAATTGAAACATTTTTTATTGTTATTTTTTAGATTAATTTATAGCTCACAAGTATTAAAGTTAATTAATTTCAACTCGATATTCATTTGTTTGTGAATGCTCGTGTGACATTATCTTAACCTGTTGACTTATGTCTATTTGGTTTAGTAAAATATCAAAATTAATCAAATGTATAACACAGAGATAGATAAAAAAAAAATTGGTCAAACTAACATGTCACAATTTCAATCTTTTTTCCTTCACTATATCGATCAATTTAATTTATTTTCAAGAATTTCTCAATATAAAGCATCAAAGTTAGTAATCTACCATAATCAGGTCGTCAAAAAAAGTAAACTAGATTTCTACCTTCTTATTACGGAGTATATAGTAAAAGGCACTCATTAATAGTTACATTATTATTAATTTTTTAAAATCAAGCTCCACTTGTCTATAAATATATAAAATGAGAGGACTATATTATGGAAAGTTTCCGTCAAAAGTAACCTACTAAATTTGGAAATATCTATAATTTGAATATTTATAATATTTTTTTGGAAATTGAAATAAAAATCAATTAATGAAGTTGACAATAACTCTTCAGATTCAAATGACTTTTCAAATATCTTTAGTACATTTAATGTTCTTGATTGAGATTCAAAATTGAAACATTTTTTATTGTTATTTTTTAGATTAATTTATTAGCTCACAAGTATTAAAGTCAATTAATTTTAACTCGACATTCATTTGTTTGTGAATGCTCGTGTGACATTATCTTAACATGTTGACTTATGTCTATTTGGTTTAGTAAAATACCAAAATTATTCAAATGTATAACACGAGATAGATAAAAAAAAATTGGTCAAAGTGGGAGATAAAACTAACATATCACAATTTCAACCTTTTTTTCCTTCACTATATCGATCAATTTAATTTATTTTCAAGATTTTCTTAGTATAAAACATCAAAGTTAGTAATCTACCATAATCAGGTCTTCAAAAAAGTAAACTAGATTGCTACCTTCTTATTACGGAGTATATAGTAAAAGGCTCTCATTAGTAGTTACATTATTATTAATTTTTTTAAAATCAAGCTCCACTTGCGACTGTACGAGAGCAACACGTAGATGAGGGGATTGATTATGATATTATACAAATAAAACTAAGTATAAATATATGACTCACAGTTGAAAGTTTAAACTTGAAATTATAATAGTCATTCCTTAACCGGCCTAAATATCAAATTTATCATCCTACTTTGAGTTTTTATTCATTAACGTCATCTTTGCTATTTTTTTTCAATCTATTAATCTATAGTACAATATAGCTCATAGTCGCATATGTGTAATTGATTAAAGCTATTTAGGAGCTGAGATTGATTCCTTTACTGAGATCCTACGGTCAAGATCACTCCTCGAGTTCACATGTGTGAACAGCGGTTGAGCAACTACCCCCTCTCTCTCTCTCCAACTCCCCCCACTATTCACGGTTGGTGGCAGCTAATCCTTCCTCCACCAAACCAACGCCCTTTTCTTTTCGATATTTTAATTAATTAATCAATTTTATGCAAAAAATTAGTAAGTTTTGTAATTTGAATTTTTTTTCTTTTTAATTGTTATCGTAATTAACTTAATCAATTTATTTTTTGAAACTGAATTCCAATTTAATTTATGTCTAAGTTTTGAATATTTCTATTTTAATTTTTTTCTTTTTAATTGTTATCGTAATTAACTTAATCAATTTAATATTTTTCCGGCCCGTAATTTCGTATACAAATATTTTTTTTTAAATAGTAAGTTTTGTAATTTGAAATATTTGTTTTTTTTCTTTTTAATTGTTATCATAATTAACTTAGACAAATTATAAGTAAATATTAATTCATATCTACATTATCTGCTTCATTTATTGATAAATTCACAAACTGGCGTCGTACCATCGGTACGAGCAAGAGTACTAGTTATAACTAAAACAGAAGCCGCTACTGCCACATGGCGGCTTTCTGTGAAATGTAAAAAAAAAATTTTAAAAATTATGTGATGCCACGTGTCACCCTCTTATAAATTGTAGTTTTTTTTTATTTTACTCATAAAAGTTTTATCACATTTGATTTTGTAATTAGTTTAGGATAAATTTTATACGGTTAGTTATGATAGGTTTGATATTATCACAATTGATTTCAAAATTTTAGAGATAAAAAGTTAGTTTTTATCACATTTGATTTTACAGTTAGTTAGGATAAGTTTTTATGCGGATATATTTTATCACAATTGATTTCAAAGTTACGATTAGTTTAGGATAAATGTTATCTCATCACTGTAACTTTTAGAATACTACAGCTATTCTAAACAAATCTTTTGTCACTCAAATGGTAAAAAGTTTTTTTACTTGCAAAAGTTTTATTCGTAAAAGTTTTTTTTTCAAAAATCAATTAGTTTAATATATATTTTATGAGATTTGATTAATAAGGAAATTTTAACAAACAAATCTTTTTTAAATTCAAATTATATTTATCTGTTTTAAACAATCTCTTTCAAATTCAAATTATGTTTAAGATAAAAATTACTAAAACAAAAATTGTTGCTGCCACGTGATGGATTTATGTTTGAAGAAAAAAGCTTTAAAAAGATTTTGTGCTGCCACGTGTCATTTTTGAAATGGTAAAAGTTTTTTCTTTTTTCAAAATCGATTAGTTTAAGATAAAAATTCTAATTCTAATTAGATATGATAAAATTCCTAAAACGAATTTGATAAGATAAAACAGATTTAGGATATAGTTTTACGAGAAAATTTATGATAGAGATTTAGGATTTTGCTATTTTTTTTTCAAATATCGCTTATCTAAACTAGATTTTAATATTTTATCATATATAATTTATACAAGTTTAATTTGACTAAAACTCTTCTATTTCCATCTTTTTTTTTATTTTCATAATTTTTAATTTATACAAATTATCCACGGAATAATTCTATATTATTTTTTATTCTACTAATCTATATTTATTAATTATTAATTACTAATATATTAATTATCTATCAACTATTATTAAAATAGAAGTCGTTGTTGCCACATGACGACTTTTTGTTGTACGCTTAAAGTTTTAAAATAATTATATGCTTCCACGTGTCACCTTCTATACAAGTTTATAATTTTTTTTCCTATCAAAAATTAAAACCGGATAAATTTTAAAACCGGTACCTCCTTTATATATGGTAAAAGTTTTTTTGTGTTTTTACCATTTTTATTGCCAAAATCGGTTAATACCTGATATATTTTATAACATTTTATTTAAACATGTGCCTTCTTTATATATGGTAAAACTATATCCTAAATTTGTTTTATCTTATCAAATTAGTTTTAGGAATTTTATCATATCTAATTAGAATTATAATTTTTATCTTAAACTAATTGATTTTGAAAAAAGAAAAAACTTTTACCTTTATATATATATATATGTGTGTGTGTGTGTGTGTGTGTGTGTGTGTGTGTGATATGATATGTTTTTTTACCTTTATATATTTTATAACATTTTATTATGTGAAAAAACTAAAACATTTAAAGGGATTTTGTGATGTCACGTGTCACCATCAAAATGGTAAAAAAAAAATTTCCAAAATTGATTAGTTTAAGATAAAAATCTTAAATCTAATTAGATAAAATAAAAATTTTAAAACTAATTTGATAAGATAAAACGGATTTAAGATATCGTTTCACAAGTAAATTTATGATATGAATTAAGGATTTTGTTTTTATATTTTTCAAATATCGCTTAATTAAACTAGATTTTATCTTGTCTAATTTATACAAGTTTAATTTGATTGAAACTCTTCAATTTCCATCTCTTTTCATTTCATACTATTTAATTAATACAAATTATTCACAAGACAATTTTATGTTATTCGTTTTTCAAATATCGCTTAATTAAACTAGATTTTATCTTGTCTAATTTATACAAGACAATTTTATGTTATTGGTTCCCGGCAATGGAACCAACTGATGCGTCCAAAGAATTCTGGATGCTCTGTAGAAGCCCAATCCAAACACCTGGCTTTCAACGTGTCTATAAATCCCCGAAGCCCAACTCTGCAAATGAAAAGAATTAAACGTAAACTGGGCAGGGGGCACTCCCTGCGAAGACCCTCCGGCGTGAGAATCAGTACAAGATTCAATAAGTAAGCAATTTGGCAGAGTTTTAGCTAGAGAATTAGATTGCGCATACCTTTTCCCTTCATTTTCCGAGGTTTTTATACTTTCCGAAGGGCATAACCGCCGATTACCATAGGTAACCGCCCATCATTGACATTAACTGCCCATGATCGCCATTTACTGCACATGATCTTCATTAACCGCCCATAAATGTCATTAACCCCCCCCCCCCATAAACGGTCATGGCCTTTAATGGGAGACACATTAACGAGCCCACTAATGACAAAGGTTTGACTAGAGAATTTCCCGATCATTATTGCTGGCTAGAACTCTTGTTCGGGCGTGGCCGCCCTCAATTAACACCTTGACCTTTCCCGGACATGGATGTCCTCAACTGATGGCGACTCACATTGGCGAGCACAAGTAACCATGCTCGCGTACCGGTTTTGCTCGTTAGCGGAGCCCCCAGCTCGCAAACAACTCACCTGACAGAAACCAAAGTTTTGCCCGCTTGTTCGCATGAAACATTTGCTCGCTTGTTCGGACGAAACCCATATGCTTGGCACGTGACTCATGGCTTGTGCCTATTGGGCCGAGCAGTTCATGTGTGTATATATATATATATATATATATGTGTGTGTGTGTGTGTGTGTGTGTGTGTGTGTGTGTGTGTGTGTGTGTGTGTGTGTGTGTGTGTGTGTATATATATATATACACACACACACACACACACACACACACACATATATATATATATATATATATATCAATTATTAATTACTAATCTATTAATTATCTATTAACTATTATTAAAATAGAAGTTATTGCTGTCACATGACTACTTTGTGTTGAATGTACAAAGTTTTAAAGGAATTATGTGCTTCGACATGTTAACTTCTTGTGAAGATGTGATTTTTTTTTCTTTTTCTTTGCTGCCGAAAATTAAAATCTGATATATTTTAAAACATGTGTCTCCTTTATATATGGTGAAAGTTTTTTATTATTATTATTTTTCTGCCAAAATCAGTTAGTATGTGATAGATTTTTTATTACATTTGATCTAGACACATTTCACTTGTGATCACGCAATATTTGTGGTGATCTTGTCTTGACGTCCACGTGTGAGCGAGGATGAGGTGGCAGCTTCTTGTTCGTCCACGGTTAACCTGCACAATGTAAACAACAAACACCGATTAAGGTGTCGGGTTGGCCGACTATAACCTCCGTATGAATCAGTTTTCCAGTAGAGTTTTGGTAATAAATGAGCCGTGATAATTGTTTTGATAGAGAGCTGTGATAAGAGAGTTAGGATATCGCTGAAATTACTTGCCTTGCCCTGAATAAGGGCTCTCATATTTATACCTAAAGTTGATGGCGACGTGGCAGTTTGTTATTGGGGAGCATAAAGCGGCCGTTATTAAATGCGTTGAGGGCATTCGTCAGGAACGAGTGGACTGTGCGTGTGTCAGAGGGTTGGTATTGGCGTGCGGCGGTTTTCTAGGGCCTAGGAAATGGTTTGTCGGGCGTATGATTGATCGATGTCGAGATCGGCGGTCTTTATAGCGAAGGCTTTTGTTATTCGTCGAGTTTGAGGATTTATGAGGGCGATTTGGTGGCGAGGCCGAGGGAGCCGTGATCTGTCGGTCGGGTGGTGGGCTCGCCGTAGTGCCGAGGGTCGTGATCCGAGGCTAGAGTGATTTATCTTGGGGATGAGTGGTCCATCCTCGCAACGTGTTGTCTGCAAGTGGGACCCTCATTATGCTGAGGTCGGGTCCTTTTCATGCCGAGGGCCAATCCATCGATTTCAATCCTTTCGGTGGCCCCTACTTTTTGGTTCGGCAGAAGGCAAAAAGTAACCGTTTGATGGTAGGAGGTCGGCTTCATGCTTTCGTAGTAGGATGACTTACGGGTTTGCTTTGAGGCGTTTACGGGTTTTCGCCGTGGCGAGGCTGAGAGGTTTGGAAGTTTATGGGGCGTTTCTCGTCGATGCATTCGGGGCGTTACGTCTTTTAATTTGTCGAGTTCATTAAATGCGGGTTTTGGCGGTTTCTTGGTTTGCGTTTTGGGCGGCTTTTAAATTCGAAAAATTATTCTTGCCTTTTTCCGTGTCTCGAAATTTGGGAAAATGATTACGTGGCACGGCTTTGGGCGCACTAATAAAAATTCGCGGGCCGACCGGGTCATTCAGGGGCCCGATTAGAAACGGCGTCGTAGCGGGGGGGTATAAAAATCCCTTTTTGTTTTTCCTTTGTTTATCTTTCTCATTCTCTCTCAGCATATCTCTTTCCGATTTAGGCGATTTCAGGCTACATTCGGCTTGCTCTCATCCAGATTACCTCGTCGTTTATCTGCGGACTGTAAGTGTTTTTGTTTTTCTTCCACGTTTTCGTCTATTTGGGTGATTTCATGGTGATTCCCGACTTGTTCTGAGGGTTTGGGTTCTTCTTTTTACGGGTTTTGACTTTTCGGCGTCAACTCTTCTTTTTTCGAGGCGTATTTTTACGCTTTAACGGTAGATTTCTCCGGCGATCTTCGGTTTGTCCTTATTTGAGTACGGTTTCTTTTCCTTTGCTTTTTCTTTCTAGAGTAATGTCTCGTAGGTTTCCGTTTCCGTTTTTTCCTCTTCGTCTTCTTAGCGGTTCCTCCATGGGCGATAGATTCTTTAAACAGGGTTATCGAGAATACTGTTTGGTTAGGAGTCCTCCTCTTTTTACGCTAGCAACGTGGCGAGGCCTGCCTCGGCAGGGGCGTCCAGAGTGAGTCTCAGGTGGCGAGGATTTTCTCGGGCCTGGTGCCCTTTCGAGTGTGTAGTCAGATCTGTGGCCAGGGGATGATTTGGCAGAGGATGTCCTTGTGCTTTCGGTCGAGAACAATGCAGAGGATGTAGACCTCGGCGGTTTTGAGGTGGCGACCGAATGGCGAGCGAGTCTGCTCCTCGCGGTCCCGCTTGGAGGCGTAGAGGTGAGGGTTTGCTTGGCCGAGGAGATTGTGGTGGATCAAGTGATTCGTAAGGAGGCGGCCAGGTGGGTCCCTCTTAGTTCGGAGAGTTACGGGTCTTGCTCGATTTCTTCGTTAGACTTCGGATGGCGAGGCCCCTTCGTTGAGTCGATCTTTGGGAAGTCTCCTCGCGGTGGTCCCATGTATATAGCGGTGCGAGGATAGATGGGTGGCGGTCACTCCTCGTCAGCGAGGTTTCTCCTTGCGAGTTACGGGGTGAAGGTTAGCCAGGGAAGTTCGGTGATGAGGTTTTTACTGCCGGACATTCCGCCCGATGCCCTATGAGATTGTTTTCGTCTTAGAGTTCGTATTGGCTTAAGTCGATTGCTCAATTTTTTACCAGGGAGCGAGTTCTGCACTTTCGGTAGATCGAAAGAAGTTTGCGGCAGCGACAGTTCGATAGGATGGCTAGTGGAGCTGGGGCATCTGTTTCCGGAAGAGATGGGGATGATTGCGAGAGAGTGTCTCGTCCTTTGAGGCCTTTCGAGAATCGAGATAGGATTAGCGAGCGTGGAGGCTTGGTCGCGGATATACGGTTCGATTTTTCAGAGGTTACGTTCCCAGATTCGAGGTTTGGGATTTCAGCTGCGGAACCTTCGTAGTCATGTTGCTTTTTATTCCAGCCTCTTCGAATTCTCGGGGCTGCGTTTGCCTCTTGATCCATTTATTTGCGAGTTTCTTACTCAAACGAGCTCAGTCTTGCTTGACCTCTCGCCCAATCGACCCGTCGTTGGTGAGCTTTGATGTGCACCGGCGAAGGGATTCGAGCCTTCTGAACCTTTTTGTTATTACTTATAAGGTCGGCGTCTCCATGAACCGGCCCAGTTCTTAGGCATCCTCGAGGGTTCCCACTTTTGGCGGCTTTGGGAGCAAGGACCATAGGTGGTCAGACAAGGTTACGCTTGTGGAATCGAGTCGCGGATGGAATTTTGAGATTCACGATGGGAAACCCCACGATGCATCGAGGGGCGAAGACATTGAATGATGCTTGAAGCGAAGCTACGAGGCTTCTATCGAGGCCCACTTGCTCGGCGATGAAGGGAGTGCGGTTCGGTCTACAAGCTGGAAGGCCATTGTGGAGAATGAGGGCCTTTTGTCAAGGTTTTGGGTTTCGGCGGTTGAGGTTGAAGGAGTGGAGAGGCGTGTTCGGTTTCGAATACGTGAGTCGAGAGTGGGCCTGCGTCGAGGGGTTGGACATTTGGCTCGGCGTGTCAGAGATGTGAGGGTATAGATGGGCTCGAGTGCCCGACATCGAGGTTAATTTTCTTTATTCCTATTTGTTTGTTTCCTTTGGTTTTTTGTTAAATTCGTCTTTTTGAGTCTTGATCGACCTTCCTATTTTTTTGTAGAGATGGGCGTCTCTCGTGATGTTGTTTTGGCCAAGCGAAGGCGGAGGAGAAGAAATCTTGAGCTTAGAGCCTCGGCTAAGGATGGTGTAGGGGGTAGCGGCGCCTCTTGTCGGGGTTTTGGAGGATCCTACCGGGGCGGCCCTCTGCTTGCTCCCTTGGCCCTCTACCAGGCAAAGGTAAGCGACTGCGGCGATGCTCAGGGGCGAGGCGAGAAGGTTCGAGCTCGCCCCTCCCAATGTCGTTCAGGGCGACTTAGGTACCATCTCCTCCTCGGCGGGCGGCGTGGTGTCGGCAGCGAGCATGTTGTCAACCACGTCGTTAAGGTGATAAACAACTTCCTGCCGACTTCGCGGGCTATGGGCAAAGACTATTCGGTGATGGGGTGCTTGGCTGCGGCTTTGGCGGCGATGAGGCTGCCCGGTATTTCAACTGCAAGATCTTTGCGGGCTAGCTTTGAGCGAGGTAAACTAATCTCCTTATTTCTATTTCTCGCATCTTTGCTCTTTTTGCTTATGTTGCTTATGTTTACTCTGCTTTTTCAGCTTGGGGTCGGTATCGCTGCATATCATGACAGGATGAGCAAGGCGAGAGTCGATCTTGAGTGGAGAGGGCTCTTACAGTAGCGAAGGAGGAGATTTCTTACAGTCTTGAGAAAGTGAAGTCCTTGGAAGGGGATTTACTTTTGAAGGAAGAGGTCTCTGACTTTACTGAGAAGGCGGCAGCTAGCGAGATCGGAATCTTTGAAAAGACAAAAGCTAGCGGCGGGGCCTTGAGGGTAAAGAGCTCGAGGCCAAGCTAAAGGGGTGATGGGTGATCTTGACAATTTGAAGGCCGAGCTTTCCGCGAAGCCTAGCGAGGAGCAAGTTTTGGCGAAGTATCGGAGCTCGTTCGATTATGAGGTAGAGGCCCTGGACTACATGGAGACGGGCCGGGTTCAGGCCTTCCGAGCGGTGGCGGCGATGGGTGTGCCGGTGTCAGATGTGGTGGAGATGGCGAGCCTTGCCTCTTTTGGCCGGAGTCTTGGGAGTCTCTTCGTTGATACTGGATTCGATGGCGTTGAGCTTGGCGAATAAAAGATCTTGCCTTGCGGTTCAAGCTCCTGAGTGGCTGCCCCCTCCTGTCGAGGCGAACAATCTTTTTGCCCTGTTGGCTCAGAGAAATGCCTATGTAAGAGGGAGCTATCGTGGCTTTGCGGTGCGAGGCGAGCTACCCTCAGCAGGCACACTCGTGGGCGATCAATTGATGGCCAGAGTTGGAAGGCCGAGAAATCGGCGAGGAGGAGCTTTCAAAGAGTCAGTATATTTCCGAGCAAGCAGCGGTTCGCGAGGAGGAGGAGGCTGGTGGGGGGGGGTTTAGCCTAGGATTTTTATCCTCTTTTTTAATGAACAATTTCAAACAATGTTTATATGTAATCATCCTTTATCCTTGGTGTAAATTATAAGTATGTTTTTGTTGTCAGTTTAGTATATATGGTGTAAGTGTTTTCTGCCTATATATATAAGTGTTTTTCGTGTTTGGGCGAGGTAATGCGACCTCGTTTGGCGAGGCAATTCGACCTCGTTTTGGCGAGGCAATGCGACCTCGTTTTGGCGAGGCAATGCGACCTCGTTTTTAGCGAGGCAATTCGACCTCGTTTTTAGCGAGATAATACGATCTCGTTTTGGCGAGGCTATGCGACCTCGTTTTTTGGCGAGGCAATGCGACCTCGTTTTGATGAGGCAATGCGACCTCTTTTTTAGCGAGATAATACGATCTCGTTTTGGCGAGGCAATGCGACCTCGTTTTTGCGAGTAGTGCGACCTCGTTTTGATGAGGCAATGCGACCTCTTTTTTGGCGAGATAATACGATCTCGTTTTGGCGAGCAATGCGACCTCGTTTTTGCGGCGATGCGACCTCGTTTTGGCGAGGCAGTGCGACCTCGTTTTGGCGAGGCAATTCGACCTCGAAAAAATGGTTTGAACAAGTTCTTTCTCTTTGAAAATTTCCCTTTCATATATATAAGAAGATTCTGAGATCAGCGATAATATTTTTCAAGTGATGCGAATGCGAGGTTTTTCGGAGGAGTTAAAGTGCGGTTTTGCGAGCACAGTAGGTTCTGCTTTCGAATCTTTGTCGGTGATTTTATATGGTCCTTCCCAATTGGGAGAAAGCTTGTTTCTTCCCGGCCTGTTGCTTGTCACCTCGACTTTTCTTAGCACCATATCGCCGACCGAAAATGTGCGAGGATTTACCCTTTTGTCATGATGAGCCTTGGCGAGCTTTTTGTAGTTGATTGCCTTCATCCGGGTTTCGAGCCTTCTTTCTTCAAGGTAGTCCAGAGTCCTTGATTCTGTGTTTGCCTCTTCATTGAAATGGATGACTCTTGCGGTGGGGAGAGCCATTTCGGCCAGGGGCCATGGCCTCGGTTCCATATGTCAAAGGCGTTTCCTCGGTTGAACCTCGGCGAGGCGTTCGGATTGCCCATAAGGCGGGAGGCTGCTCGAGCCAAGCACCTTTTTGTCATCTAACCTTCTTTTCAAGGCATGAAGTATTTGCTTGTTTAGGCCTCGCTTGGCCATTCCCTTGGGGGTGTGCTGGGACTTCGATGTCAAATTCCTCTTTCTTCGCGGTGGCGAGTGAATCGGTTGAGCGTGTGCCGTGCGATCTGAATGGCTCTCGGCAATCAGTATCTGCGAGGGACATTGTCTCGAATGAAGTCGATGGCCCTTTGTTCGGTGATGCTTGCTAAGGGTTTGGCCTCGATCCATTTTGTGAAGTAGTCCACCGCCGCTATCACAAATTTGTTCTTTCCTTTGGCGAGGGAATGGTCGATTAGGTCCGGTCCCCACATTTCGAAAGGCCATCTTTGCGATTGCGGTGTTTGAGGTGCCGAAGGTAATCTTGGGATATTCGCGAACCTTTGACACTTGTCGCATTTTACGGCGTATGCCTCGGCGTCCTTTCTCGATGTCGACGATAGTATCAGTGAAAAATGACCTATCGGCCAAAGTTCGAGCCTGGATGGCTACCACACACCCTCCATGTACCTCGGCAAGTAATCCTTGTGTTGTTTACGGTCGAACACACCTTAAGAGGGGCTTCGTGTAGGATCGCTGTATAGTACATCCCCGATTAAAGCATATCGGCGACCTTCTTGCCATTGCCCATCCTTGCTCTCGTCGCTAAGGGTAGTATCCTGGCCGATGTACTTTTTGATATCATCGATCCAACACTCCGTCGCTTTGTTCTAGCATCAATACTTTCTCTTTATCGATGGATGGGGTATCCGAGGATTTCGATCCATGTTTACGGGGGAGCTTCGCCGAGTTCACTTGTGGCCATTTTGAGAGGTAGTGCGCCTCGTGTTTTCCTCCCTTCCTACTTGTTCCAACTCGAGTATTCAAATTGAGCGAGGACACTAATGCTCGGTACTTGTCGAGGTTGGATGGTTTACCCGTATTCCCAGAAATCTGCTTCACGCAGTGGGAGTCGTGAAGATCAAGATTTGAGTGGCCTATCTCGGCGGCTAGTTCAGCTCGGCCGCTATCAAGGCTTCGGCGGCGTACTCGGCGGCGTTGTTCGGGGGAAATTCGGTTTGAGGCCTTGCGATTTCCGTTCCATCGGTGTAATGAGGAGAATGCAGCTCGTTTCCATTTTTTTTGGACGATCCATCCACGAACAATGTCGAGTGAGGTGGTCGCGTTTTGCGAGGACACTCTTGCACTGGGCACTTGCTCGCTTGTAGAAGGTCCTTGATCGCGCATTATTTTCTCCTTAGGGTGAAGGAGGCCTCGGCAATGAAATCGGCCAAGATTTGAGCTCTGATGGTTTTTCTTGGGAGGTAAACAATTGCGTACTCCGTCAGCTCAATGGCCCACTTCATCATTCTTCCAGCAACATCAGGCCTGTGTAAAATTCTTCGCAGGGGCAAGTCGGTGTAAACCCCGATTTCATGGGCTTTGAAATACGGCTTCAGTTTCCTCGCCGTTATCATTAGCGCGAGAATCACCTTCTCGATGTGCATGTACCTCGTTTCAACTTCAGTCAGTGCATGTGATACATAGTAGATGGGTTTCTGAAGTCCTTCTTCCTCTGCAACGACAGATGCTATGGGCGTATCCGTTCTGAGAGATAGACAAAGAGTCTTTCTCTGGTTTGGGGCGGCTTAGCGAGGGGTAGAGGAGGTATTTTTAAGCTCGTCAAGCGAGGTCGCATTCTTTGTCCCATGTGAATTTTCTCGCTCCTCTTAGGATTTTGAAGAAGGGGAGGCTTTTTTCAGCTGATTTTGATATGAACCTTCCCAAGGCTACTATTCTTCCATTCAGCTGTTGAACTTGCTTGATGCATATTGGGACCTTCATCTCGGCAAGTGCTTTTATTTTCTCGGGATTTGCCTCGATGCCGCGCCATTCACCATGTACCCCAAAAACTTCCCGCTTAGAGAGGCACACTTAGCGGGATTGAGCTTCATTTTGTTCTTTCTGAGGTTTGCGAAGGTTTCTCTGAGGTCGTCAATGTGGCATGTTTCCTTCGTTTTAATCACCATATCATCTATGTAGGCCTCCACATTCCTCCCCAACTGATTGCCGAAGACTTTGTTCACCATTATTTGGTAGGTGGCCCCGCGTTTTTAGGCGAGCGGCATCATATTGTAGCGATGGCGCCGCTCGGAAGAGGCTGTGTTCCCTTGGTCCTCTTTCCACATCCTCGATCGGTGGTACCACGAGTGGCGTCCACGAAGCTTAAAATTTTGTATCAGAGATAGAATCGACCGGTTGATCTATCCTCGGTAGTGATATCCTTCGGGCATGCTTCGTTCAGGTTGGTGAAGTCCACGCACATCCTCCATTTTCCGTTATTTTTCTTGACCATCACAACATTTGCAATCCACGTAGGGTAGTGGATTTCTCTTATAATCTCGGCCCGAAGAAGTTTGGCTATTTCCTCCTTGATGGCCTCTTGCTTTTCAGGGAGAAATATCTCGGCTACATTGCATAGGTACAAATCTTTGGATTGATGCTTAATCGTTTGCTACTTCCTCGGCAATGCCTTCCATATCCTCGGCTTGCCATGCAAAGACATCTGTGTTTTCCCTTAAGAACTCAATTATGGCTCTCCTTTCGTCGCCCGCAATTTCCATTCCCACCTTTATTTTCTGGTCGGGGTAGTTGAAGTTTATGATAACCTCTTCTACATCTTCCATAGGTTGTATGATTGGATGATCTCGAACATCGAGGCTTTCGATTTCAGTTTTCTCGTTCTCGCCACTCGATGTTCCTTCTTCCAGACGCGGGCCAACTTCCTTGGCTTGCTTTGGTTGCTACGGGGTGGAGCTTTCCCCGTCGAGCCCTCTGGCTCGTTTTGCGGCCTGTTCACCTTCTATTCCCTCGGCCTCCTCTGGCCTTTTCAACCTTTTCTCTGCCTCTTTTTTCTCGCTGATCAGGTACTCTAAAGTAGTACGAGCATCATTCTTCAGGACCCCTACTCCGAACGAGGTCATGTACTTGACTCGCTGATGGGCCATTGATGCCACCATTCGAAATTTGGCCTGGGAAGGTGCGCCGAGGATGGCGTTGTACGGAGAGGGGAGATCGAGGACGAGGAAAGTGACTTCCTCGCTTCTGGTGGTATCCCCCTCGCCCAGGCTGACTATGAGTCCCACTGTTCCTTTGGCCGTGACCTTGTGGCCTGTAAAGCCCTCCAGTTGGACTCGGCTCGGAGTGAGGTGGGTATCGCCGAGCTTTAGTGCCAGAAAGCACTTATAAAACATCACATCTCTTCCCGCCCCTGTATCTATCAAGACCCGTTTAACTAAGCTGTTGTGAATGCCGATTTGCAGAGTTAACGGGTTTTGGCGAGCATAATCGTTGACCGCCAGCTCGGTGTCCCTGAATACCATTTCGTTTTCAACCATCCCGTCCATGATGCTTTCCGCCGAGCTGTTCAGGCAGTTGATGGCATTCTTCAACTGTGTGATACTCTGGGTATCTTCCCGGATGGTATTTACCAGGCCGGCTTGTCGGGCTGTTTCGCCCGAGCCTCGGTCCGGGGGCGCGAATGTGGACTTCTCTTGCCACAAACCTTCTATCTCCCTCGTTTATCACCCTCTGTATTGCTCTTTTGAGCTGTATGCATTCTTCCGTAATATGGCCAATCTCGTTATGGAAGCTGCATCTTTTTCGCTGATTTCGCCCCTCCACAGGTGACCTCATGGGGAGTGGTGGGCGTATCTTGTTTTCTCTCTGGAAAACGTCCATTATGTGCTCTCTAGATTCATTGAGGGGGGTGAAGTCTTCCAGCTCGAATTCTCGTCTTGGCCCCCTAATCTCGCCAGTGAATCTGGCGCCTCTTTCTCCTCCCTCCTTCGCAGAGTTGGCGTCCTCCCGCCGAGCTTTCCTGCTCTTTCCTTTATTTGCGAAGCGCGTCAGTGCGGAAGGGACGTGACCCCTTGTGAGTTTGTTGCGGTGGGGGTTGCTCGCCGTCCAAGGCAGGCCACCCTTTGAGTGCCAAGAACATCTCGCCGATCGTGTCCTTTGGTCGCATGAGGAGCTCGTTCGCAATTCCTCGCGTGCTCGCTCAGAAACACATCCTCACGGATGTGTCGGGAATATCTGGGATTTGGTCCAGGACTTCTTTAAAGCGTGCCATGTATGCGATGCAAGATAGTTTCTCCAACCTCTTGTTTCACGCTACACAGGTCTGTCTCGCTTTTTGGGAGAGCACACCGCCGGCGAACTTTTCAAAAATGCCCCTTAAAGTCATCCCAACAGTGATAGAATCGGGTGCTAACCCGTTGTACCTTGTTGAGCACCTCAAGCTTGAGGGTTCCAAACAACACCAAGCACCATATGTCGCCCAGTTGTCGATGATGATCATTTTCAATTCGAACCACGACACGTGATCCGTCGTGTTGTGTTACCAGTAGTCCTCAAAGTGTGGAATCTTTACTTTCGAGGGAACTTCCACCTCTTATCTCGCTTAATAAATGGCCCCCAATTTTCGAGGACCGAGTTAATCCCATAGCTCGCTGAAGCTTCCAATTTTTCCATCCATGCCCTAATCTCGGCACTGCCATCTGGCCTTTCGCCTTGGCCGATCCCACGCCCGTGTGGGAATGCAGCTAGCCCTTTCACTGCGGTACCTGCACTTCCTCGATCATATTTCACTGTGGGACCCCAAACGAGCCTCCTTTGCAATTTGGCGAGACGGTGCCGAGACTTGAGTGGGCTTTGTTTGGAGGACGTAGGGCCGAGACTCTCCTTCCTCGATATGGGCTCGACAATTATCCGTCTCGGCGGGGAATCTTAGGCGAGAATGAACGCTCGTCTGGATCCTCGCCGGCCACCCTCTTCCCAGCCTCGATTTGACATTGGTGGTAAACTTTGCCTTTTTGGCTTTTGTAGTTTCCATCCTCCGCCAAACCGAAGTTGATCGCGCCGGGCGCTTTGTTCGATGATTATGGGCTCGGGTTCCGGGGCCCGGGCTTTTTGTCTTAGCTCGTGCATCTTAGTCTCGGCTTCCTGAATTTTCGTGCACAAGGTTTTTTGGTGCTCCCAATACGCATACTCACGTTCGGCCTCTTCTTGAGCCGTTGGTCTATTTGTTTTACCACGCGGTTCCTCCTTGTTGGCCTCTGAAGTCTCGACCTCTCGAGGTCGGCGTCGGTGTCTTTATTTTTGTTCGAGAGTCGCTTTGTGCAGAGCTATCCTTCTTTGGTCCCCTCGGCCGACACCTCGGGTAGCGGCGGCGCCGGAGTTCTCCCCGCGTCCCTCATCAGGCCGTGCTCGGCTCGCCTCCTTTTCGGGTGGGTGGATGCAGCGGGGGTTACGTTCTTTGAGGCTTGCTTTTTGGATTTTACCATCCTTTCTCGTCTGTGGACGCTGTCTTTGGGAAAAGTCGTTTCCCGGCAATGGAATCAAACTGATCACGCAATATTTGTGGTGATCTTGTCTTGACGTCCACGTGTGAGCGAGGATGAGGTGGCGGCTTCTTGTTCGTCCACGGTTAACCTGCACAATGTAAACAACAAACACCGTTAAGGTGTCGGGTTGGTCTCGACTCGACTATAACCCTCCTGCGTATGAATCGGCTTTTCCGGTAGAGTTTTGGTAATAAATGAGCCGTGATAATTGTTTTGATAGAGAGCTGTGATAAGAGAGTTAGGATATCGCTGAAATTACTTGCCTTGCCCTGAATAAGGGCTCTCATATTTATACCTGAAGTTGATGGCGACGTGGCAGTTTGTTATTGGGGAGCATAAAGCGGCCGTTATTAAATGCGTTGAGGGCATTCGTCAGGAACGAGTGGAGCGTGTGTGTCGAGGGTTGGTACTATCGGGCGCGTGCGGTTTTCTAGGGCCTGGGAAATGGTTTGTCGGGGCGTATGATTGATCTGATGTCGAGATCGAGCGGTCTTTATGACGAAGGCTTTTGTTATTCGTCGAGTTTGAGGATTTATGAGGACTGATTTGGTGGCGAGGCCGAGGGAGCCCGTGATCTGTCAGGTCAGCCGTGGCTGGGCTCGCCGTAGTGCCAAGGGTCATGATGCCGAGGCTAGAGTGATTTATCTTGGGGATGAGTGGTCCTATCCTCGCAACGTGTTGTCCTGCAAGTGGGACCCTCTTTATGCCGAGGGTCGGGTCCTTTTCATGCCGAGGGCCAATCCCTCGATTTCAATCCTTTCAACTTGATTAGTAATTCGAATTTTCATGATAAAAATGGTTTTTGGAAATAGATTTAATCTTTCAATTACATATTCATATGATCCATTTTGAATATTTACCTTATTTTTCCTTGCTTTCATATTATTTTAATTAATTTTTTAAATTATTTATTACAAGTTTAGAAAACTATCTTATTATAAACAACTTTTGCACAAAAAAACTATTAAAACCGTGCATACGATAATATATGTCAATATATGTATATAAATTGTTATTTTAAACCGGTTTGTACCGGATAGATTTTAAAACATTTGATTTAGATAAGCTTCATTTGATTATGGCTCCTCAATTCTCATGGTAGAAGTTTTTTAATTTTTATTATTTTACAAAACTCGGTCAATTTAAGATATATTTTATCTAATTTAATTAAATGTGTTCCACCAACACCAGAAAGTTCTAATTTAACTATTTATTACAAGTTTTAAAGGAATTATGTGCTTCGATGTGTCAACTTCTTGTGAAGTTGTGATTTTTTTTCTTTTTCTTTGCTGCCGAAAATTAAAATCTGATAGATTTTAAAACCGGTATCTCCTTTATATATGGTGAAAGTTTTTTTTATTATTATTTTTTGCCAAAATCAGTTAGTATGTTATAGATTTTTATTACATTTGATTTAGACACATTTTACTTGATCGGTAATTCGAATTTTCATGGTAAAAATGTTTTTTGCGAATAGATTTAATCTTTCGATTACATATTCATATGATCCATTTTGAATATTTACCTTATTTTTCCTTGCTTTCATATTATTTTAATTAATTTTTTTAACTATTTATTATAAACAGCTTTTGCACAAAAAAAAACTATTAAAACCGTGCATACGGTACTATATATGTATATAAATTTTTATTTTAAACCGGTTTGTACCGGATATATTTTATTACATTTGATTTAGATAAGCTTCATTTGATTATAGCTCCTCAATTCTCATGGTAGAAATTTTTTAATTTTTATTATTTTACAAAACTCGGCCAATTTAAGATATATTTTATCTAATTTAATTAAATGTGTTCCACCAACACCACAAACAACCACTGCAAAATACTTCCCCTCCATCAAACACACCTCCTTGACGATTCTGTTTTCGTGGTACTTCCCCTCCCCTTCTTCTGTCTCACACTCACACTAGGAATATTTGTTCGATTTTATTATTGTCATGAATTTTTGGTTTTATGATTCGGTGTGATGTCACACCTTTTTATTTATTTATTAATATTTATTAATTATGTGGACATCTGTTGTTAACTCATTCAAATAGTTTGCAGATTATATCTACAAAATTATATTTCAGAAATAATACTAAGTCAACCGTGCATCGCACGGGTAATAACATAGTGATATCATCATTACACTTTAGTCACTCCATCCTCTTCCGTCTTGGTTTTAGATGAAAAATGTTAACGGAAGTAAATTATCATTAGTAACTGAAATCAATTGAAAATCCAAAAATATCTGTATATAAACAATTTATTTGATACATATTTACATGTTTATTCATATATTTGTCATATTTTTTTTGCAGTTTTTGGAGATATGTTTTGAAATATTATGTAGTTTCTTTTAAAGTTGTATGTACGTGGGTTATAATTAAAGTCATATGTACGTGGCTAATAGTCAAAATAATGTTGTCTTAAAAAAAATAAACAAACAAGACAGTTTTATTGAAGCGGACAAAAAGTAAAAGCATGACAATAATGTATTAAAAACTTGGACAAGGAAAAAAGGTTTATATATTTTAAACCATTTTTATTCTAAAAAATTATTGTTAGATTTTTAGATCTGAAAAATTAAATGTATAAGTTATAGTATCTTTTTTTTTTTTTTACAAATATATATACATTGCATGTATAAATTTATTTATTAGTATAAATTTTCAGTTTTCTAATGATTTAAAAAAATCTAAACAACGAAATGCTTCACATATTCATAATTGAATATTATATTCTCTAAATTTTCCTAAATAAAATTGTAAGGAATTTTTTTATAATAAATTCATATCCTGAATATATAGGTTTGTTATTTTTAGATATGAAACAAGTAGATAAAAAAACACCTCATAGTTGGTAAGATTTTAGAGAAAGAAAAATTGTTTATATATTTTAAACTATAATTTTTCTAAGTTAAAATATATAATTATTAAACTCTATTTTCAAAAAAGTTTTAAAATTTCTAAACATTAAGATAATTGAAAGATTCCAAATATAATATTAATTTCTTAAAATAATAAGAAAATAAATTATAAAATCTAACAACTCTTAAACATATAACTTTGTTATGTTTAGATCTGCAACATATAGGTTAAAAAACAGCCACATTTGCTGAAATTAGTGTCATTCAATAAATTTTGACTTCTAATAGTCATTTTCTTTTCCTAAGGCAAATTTTTTTAGAAAACCATGTTTACAAAACAAAATTAAAGAACAGTTGAACTATTCTTTGAATGGAAAGTCAAACATAATTCCTTAATAAACCCTTACCTTTTACTATGAGATCTTAAAAGGCGTTGAGGAATTTGGGGAAATAGATTCTCAGTATTTTTTTGGATCAAAATTTGAAACGAAGGGTCATCCAAAATGAAGCGTTAAACAAACAAACGAAAAAAATTGTTAGGGTTTTGTGTTTTAGATGGCAAAATGTAATAAGGTAGAATTTGTGTTTGGGTATTTATATTTGACTAATGTAAGCTTTAATGTATATGGCCTATTTGCTTAGGGTTATTTAATTTATTGGGTCGAATTGAAATTTTTATTAGTTTTGAGTTGATGAAAATTGTAGACCGGATCCCTCTACAATTTTTTTAACAGATCCGCTCTTCTTATTTTTTTCAATAAGGAAAAGTCATTTCTTGCATCGCAATGCATGAAAGTGCTTTATGCACAAAATCTTGCATCGCAATACATAAAATGACTTTCTCCAATTACAAAAAAAGGAACGAGACCGAATTTCTCCCATCAAATTATTTCACCATTTTTTGTTAGCTCGTTTTATTTGCATGTTTATATATTTAGGTCATTATTCATTATCCAGTTGATAAGAAATCTCTATTGCAATATATGAAATTATATTCAATCAATACGAAGACGAAAAACTAAATTTAAAGAATAAGAGATTACTTCAATTAATAGCCGAATATCATTTGATAAAAATTAAATAATTCATTTTCAACCACTTAAATTACATCATTTGATTTTAATTTTATTATAAAAATAAAGAAAAATAAAATACATGATGGTTGATTAACTTTAATACATTAAAGTTTGGGCAACACGTTATTGAAAATACATTACCCATATTGCATGGTTGTGCAGTGGAATAAGACTAATTATTACAAAGATTGATCATTACCTTGAGTAATGCAATGACACGAGAAATTGAAACCAAACCATGAAACCATGTCTTAGAAGGTCGAATTCTTTCAAATGACAATTCTAGTGGCATCATTTTGATTCCAGGAATATCACTGACATCTTCTGATACTATAATTTCCTTCAAATTCCAGAGAGGATAGTTCGATGATAGTGTCTTAAACAATGTCTAGAAATAAGAGTCATGATTAGTCATTGTCTAATGTAGAACTTCTTTTAAAAAACATTCTTTTAGTCATGACCAATTGTATGTCGTTTTGTGTAGAGTTACTAATCATAAACGTCTTCGAATTTTGTTTTGATATAGTGATAGTAGTAATAGGTGTACATGTTCAATGACAAATGTTGTTTATTAAGAAATATTCTAAAATTTATAATAATATTTTAAAATATATTTGATTTACTATCTTTAATTTTTTTTTATAATTTTGTTCATATTAAAGTTCTTAATTAGTCATGACCTGTTGTATCTCGCTCTACCTAGAGCTACTAATCCTAAGAATATTTGAACTTTGTTATGTGATAGTAATAGTTGTAATAGTCGTACATGTTCAACAACAAATGTTGTATATAAATAAATATTCTAAAATTTATAATAACATTTTCAAATTTATTTGATTCTTTATCTTTAATTTTACTGTTTATTAATTTTCGTTAATTTTATACATATTAAAGTTTTTAATTATGTATTACTCAACTTTAATTGAGTATATAAATTTACATCCGTGAACAAACCGTACAACGCACGGGTGCTTCACTAATTATTTCATGAAGATCTATTTTTAGAAAGTCAGTTTAAGCGTGAAACTACCATAAATAGAAGTGTTATTTGCTTTTGCCATTCTATATATATATTATTTCAATTTATATTAATAAATAATAATAATATTACATACATTGTTAAATTCGAAATTGTTATTTATTTATAATTATAATAATATTTTTTATAAATCAAAAATTATTATTTTTAATAATCTGTAATACTAATATTATAATATTTAAATATCAATTTAGTTAATAAAAACAAATTTTAAAAATGTTAATTATATGAAATTGGGAGAGAGAAGGACGAGAGATATCAAATTTTCCACACAAAAAAATCGTTTGGTCCAAATGAAATAAACCTAATCTATATTTATAGATAAAATGGGAACTTAAAAAAAAAATATTTTTTGAATACCAAAATTACCCAAAATCATGGACAATTGTTTAAATTATCTCCACCCCCGTAGGGGGTGACGCGTGGAAAGATGTGTCTACCCCCTATCATATCAGCCCCCTAATGGTCACTTTCTTTATTGTTATTTTTTTGGTTCAAAACAACGTCGTCTTGTATGTTTTATTGTTGAAACATGATCGTTTTGATCAGCTAGTTGATATTGATTTTATTCCACCAAAAGATTTCTACTTTCCAAACGTGCTATAAGACGTTTATGTTGTATAATTTTCTTACTCATCTTTTTAGTTGAGTCCAACTATTACTTATATATTTTTTTCTTTTTATCCACTTAATAATATATATTTTTATTGTATAATATTGTTAATATCTTTTTTAGGTGGGTCTTACTGTCACCTTATTAACTTTACACTTCAATCTTTATTTTTATACTTCTCAAACAAATAAATTTATCTAACTTTATTTAATATATTTCATATTTAAAGATTATGTATAAATAAATAAAGATATTAATTAATTTATAAATAATATTTATAGGGAAGAATAAAAAAAAAACTTAATTAATTTATATAAAAAAAATGCACGAACGGTTACTTTTAATTAAAAAAATATTACAAACCCCCCCCCCAACGATAGTAAGCAATGACTATAATTTAAAAAATAAAAAAGAAAATCAACAAAGTAGCCAAGAAAAACAGACACTAGGACCCACCATGGTCAGTCTCTCGCGCCCCTATCCCAAGAGTATAGTGAACACGTCACATTTAAGCAAGAGGTGCACCACATCGCTGCTCCCCCTCCCCATTCTTCTTTCCTCCTTTTCTTCCTATTTAGGAAGCTCTCTCAATCTCTTTCCTATATGGCAACTTAGGAAGAAGAAATAAGAAGCTCTCTACCATTGTTGTTTTTTATCTTCTTAATAAGAAGAGAGCTAAGAAAAAAATTTCTATACAATTGAGATGCTTTAAGACCAAGTTCAACAAATATTTTACATGTTCCTCATTTTCATTTGATATTCAATTTATTAAAAATAAATAAAAAATTAATTTGATAACCATAAGCTACTTTTAAAAAATGATTCAAACAACTTGACACAAACTCCAATAATTTTACATATTACATCAAGTTTGGAGAAAATTGAGTTGATATCCAAATGAGACAAATAAAATCTCTATTTATAAATACAAATGTATACTTTTAAAAGTACAAAAAATGAAGAAAATAAATTGTGTGCAAAAAGATCAAAAACGAGAGAAAAATCATATTTTGGAGAGAGAACTATTCGGCTATTTGATTTGAGGATGGTTGAGTATCAAATGTGGATATTCAACCCACTTGTTTATCTCTTTGATTCAACTTCAATATGCACAAGATTGTTTGTTGTTCACAAGAATCCCAATAAATTTTTATTTGATATTTCGTTGAGTTTGATCCAAGTATTAGGACCAAACACCTCTAATAGAAAAGTTCCCGAGTTGAATTCCTTCGAGACCTTCATGCCACATAACTTATTTTAGGGTAAAATTCTGAGCGGATTTTTTTAAAAAAGTTTATAACTCTTTCAGTACCCTATTCTTTATTTTCAACAGCAAAATGTCACTTTTCGAAATATCGTTCTAAAAATATCATAGTTTTTTTCAACAGCTTCGACAACACACTTTGGATTCGAAAATCATCATTGTTGAGCAACGAAATGAAGATCGACCTGTAAACAGTTTGTTTGATTTATTATGTACGAAACTATAATTGATATGTTCTGGGTTGAAGGATTTTTCTATACGATGAAGGCGGATGGAGGAGAGGGAAGAAGGTGGAAAGATATGTCATTTTGTATCGCGGTGCTAAAATGAATTAGATAATATTTTATATATCACGGTTCAAAAATTAATTTATCACGACACATAAAAAATTGATACAATGGTACAATTTAGATTAGGTATATGTATAGCGGTTCAAAAATTAATTCATCGCGATATATAAAAGTGAGTACTGCGGTATAATTAGACTAGATAATTAAACTATTGAAGCGCGGTGTAAAAATTAATGCAAAAAAAATTATAAATCATGATGTAATTAGACTAGACAATTAAACTATTAAACCGCAATATAAAAATTAATGTAATAAAATAGATGAATCGTAGTTCAATAATCAATTCATCGTGATTTATTTTCGTAGCGCGTTTTATGCTTATTAAAAGCATTGTAGTCTTTTTTTACTTCAAAAATATATTTATCCAATTTTTTAAAAAAACAAGAATATTTCGATTAAAAATTAAAAAAGTGAACTGGCCTTCAAATAAAAAAACAATTTTTCCCGATGATTGAAAAAGAATCAAATACTCCCTCCGTCCCTAAATTATCGTCCTCCTTTTTTGTCAAAATAATTGTCATTTTAAACTTACCTCATCACTTTTACCACTTTACCCTTACTTTTTCACTCTACTTTAATTATGGGCCACATATACAGTACATTAATGGAAACTACACATTAAACTAATATAAATAATCGCTCAATTACTTTTTTCTTAAAGAGAGACAATTATTTAGGGGAGTAAAAAAACAAAAGAAAAGAGAGAGAAAAGAGGCAGGATGGCAGATGGAGAGAGAACGGAAGAACAGGAGAGAGAAGACTTGCAGAAGTTGTCGCCCCCCCCCCCCCATTCAACGCTCCACTCATGCGTGTGTCACACTTCGTCATGCACATGGATGGCACACACTCTGGTTCATCGTTTGTTGTTTTTTATAAAATTTAGGAGAAGTTATTTTCATTATAATTTTTACTTATTTATTATATTTTTAATTATTACATTAAATAAAAACATATTTAGATAAAATTATCCCTTAAGTACTTACTTATTTTAGTCGACTAATCAAATTACTTTTAAGTACCTTTTAATATTATTTTTGAGTTCAAACATTAATGAATAACATAATTTTTTTTCAATTTTTTTTAAACATTTTAATTCTCAACAAACAAGGTATTTATTCTCGTTTTTTCATAATAAATATGTTCTATCAATTTTTAATCACTCATTTCTCATATTCATTATCATAAAAATAATATGATTAATAATTTTTCTACCAAAATTTTAGAATATATTGTATATTTTATAATAAAAAATTAAAATTAAAATTTAGTTTAAAAAATATAATTTTAAAATATCAATTCAATAATATTAATGGTAGGTATTAAATTGAATATTGGTTTCAATATCAACCCAAAGATTAAAATTTTGAATCAATTACAAAGGTAAGAAAGATATTTCAAATTTTACGATACTATTTTCATACTATGATTTTACTATTCGATCAATTTTTATAATTACATCTTTTAAATTTCACTTTTTATTTTTTCCATTACCAAATAACATATTTACTCAAAGATTGGTAGACAAAAAATGTCATTTTGATTTTTTTATTATACAATATAAATTTAGTCATAAGATTAATTAATAAAGCCTTTGCAAAAAGTAAAATAATAATAGAATAACTATATTTTTTATTAATGTTTGAACTAAAAAATAACGTTAAAAGGTAATTAGGAAAGTAACTTGGTTAGTCAACTTCAAATGAGCAAATGCTTAAAGGGTAATTTTGTCCAAACATGTACTTATATGAGGCACTAATTAAGGATGTAGTGGAAAAACAAAAATTGTAGTGAAATAGTCTCTCCCTAAAATTTTATGACTTGTACTTATTTGTAATTTTTATTTTAATTTATAAGAGAAGTGTGATAGGGGTGAGTTTGGTCCGATTTGGTCCTATTTTTTTGAAAAGAAAGAGAAAAATGGAATCAGGCCAATAGTCCGATTCTCACAAAATTTAGAATCGGAACCAACCCAAAATGTATAAAAACTAACATTTTGGTCCAGTCTAAAACCAATAAAAAATGTACAAGAATCAGTATCAGACCAATAATATGGTTTTTAACTGTTTAATACAAAGAAATAATAATATCTTAAACTTCATAAAAAAAATTAAAAACATTCAATAATAGTACATTCATCAATTAAAATTGTCAAAATCTAGGCTCATAGCATAACGATCAAGTGGAAAAAAATAATCAAAAGATTAAAAATTAAAAAGTATATGAGAGAACAAAATGCCTTGCTGGTGCTAGGCGAATGGCCGATTCCGGCCGAAGGCGAAGCTAATTGGCGAGTGGTGAAGGCGAAGGTTGACTTTGGGTTTGAAAACTTTGAGATTGAGATTGGGGGGACGGCACAAGAGAGAAAAAAAATAACAGTGTTTGTTTTATATATATATTGGTCCTGTCCGATTCCATAACCGAATTATAAAACTTAAAACCGGGACTATACCAATTATTCGATTTTACAAAAATTCAGGACCAAGACCAAACCAAAAAATTGGTTTGTTCCAATTTTCATTGATCTGGTCTAGTTCTTTGGTCCGGTCCGGTCCCCCTTTTTTTTAAAAATTGCTCACCCCTAAAGTGCGAGGGTAAACACCAAACAACTAGAGTAAGATTATGTTTGTTTCATAGAAAATGACTTCCGGAAAACGTTTTTCTTATTTTTCAGTTTTTGGTAATCTTACAAAAATCTAATCAACGTAAAAGTTTTTCCAAATCAACGGAAAATAAAACATTTTTTTTTTCATGAAAATGACTTACGGACTCATTTTCCGTTAGTCATTTTTCAAATATTCGAGCAGCCCTCCCACCCCTTTCACAATTATACATATTTACATACACGTACAATATTTCACTCAACAAATAAATTATTTTAAAATATAAATGAAGTTTGAACACACTATAATTTTAATACATATTCACTACGTCTTAAAAATAGTATCTATTATATTATTTAGGGATGTCTCAAACATTATATATTTTCTTTTAAAAACGATTTTTTCCTATCAATTATCATTTTTTTATTTGTATTTGTAAGATTGAAAAAATATGGACCTTATTGATTTGAGATCACCGATGATAAATCGATGGTTACTAAAAGGAAATTACTTAAAATTTAACATGAAAAGTAATATTAGAATATATTTTTGTTTTTTTTAATAGATTTTTCTGTAATATTTTTCGTCTATTTGCCAAAATCTCCTATAAGACGGTCTTATGGATCTTAATTCGTAGAATGAAGCTCTAAAGTCTTGCAGCTCAACCCATCATCACATGATGGGTCGGGTAAGAAGGATATGACTTATAAAAAATGGTCGTAAGACCGTCGTATCTAAGTTTTTGCCAAACAATTAATATCCCTTTTGTTTGTATGGAAAAGTGACTATGTTCAATTAGGAAGTGTGTAGATGTTATTTTTTATATTGAATATGTTGATTACATTTTTTAGTTGAAATCATAAAATCGAACCAAATCGGGTGATTTTGTTCGGTTCCAATCTTCGTTCGATTTGATTCGGTTTAATTTTTTGAAATCGATAGGAGCGGCTAAGTTTGTTGTTTTGACCAAAACCGTATCAAATCGAACCACTTACACTTATGTCGTCAACTATCTAATACTCCTTCCGTTTTCAAATTATCGTCATCATTTTCTTTTTCGTTCGTTTTTAAATAATTGTCCTCTTTCAAAATTTTCCCTCTTAGAAAATATTTATCACTTTACCCTTACTTTTTCTACCTATTTTACTTATAGCCACATACTCAAAGGCATTAAAGAAAACCACACATTTCACCAATATTTATAATACATCAATTACTTTTTTTTAAATGGTGTATCAGATCAAAGTAGACAATATTTTGAAAACGAAGAGTGCTAATATGGTTGTGCATAAAAAATTACAAATTAGACCCTACCAAACTGATAATTTTGGTTTGGTTCCCGATTTTAAGTTTTAGAAAAATTAGTGAGTTGATTCAGCCCAAAATATGACAAATATAAAATTAAGGGTTAATGATACTATTGGTCCCTCGACTATGGGTTATTCTCAGTATTAGTCCCTTAATATATTTTTTGTCAAATTTGGATACTAAAAGTTTCAAATTTTCACAGCATCAGTCCTTTTGGTGGATGTCGTTAAAATAATATCGTTAAGTACCACATGTATTTGTGTAAAGGCCAAATTGAAAATTTTCATAACTAAACTTTTTTTCAATTTACAATTGAGTCCTTATAGTCTAAAAAAGACCAAATGATCTTCTTCCCCAAATTCTTAAAACTTTCATGTCCTAGCAAGTGAAATATACTTAAAAGATCACCTAACCTGCTATGATATTGACAAGTTATAAAAGTGTTTCCAAGAGCTCTAGAATTCATTTATCAAGTTTGGAAGCTTGGAAAAACGGTCTGGATACTTCAGTGGGTCAAAGTGGCACGTTAGCAAAATTGGAGCAACTTTGGACGCAACCTTTTGTGAAGATTGCAGCCGCAGGCCACTGTTCATCGCAAGTTGTCCGTAAAAAGCTGTCGTTTGTTTTGTTTTACTGTTTGAGTATTTTTAGGGTTTTAGTTTCCTTTATTTAGGTTTCTTGTTCATAAAGTTTAGGTTTAAGAGTTTCCTTTTATTTAGTTTTCTTTTCCTACAAAATTAGAATTTAGTTTATAAGCCTATATAAAGGCATTATTAAACATTGTTTAAGGAGTTGAATTTTGAATAATAACAAATTGAGTTGATTTTATTGATAGAAAATTGTGTTCTTATTTGAGATTCATGGATTGGAAGCTCGGATTATAAACATCGTGGATTCGTTGTTTATAATTGAATTCGACTTATTAGTTGGAGAATCATCCCAATTGTGGCGTCATTCACAATTCTAAGATTCACGTCATATCAAAGGCGTTGGGTCGCGGAGTCATTCATCCTAAAACCTTTCTAGGAGATCTTGGGTCATCATCATTTGGTATCAGAGCAATCCTAGTTACGGTAATTCCATTTTATCTTAAATTTTGCGTATTATCATTCTAGTTGTTAAACTCTAATTTCCGCTAGGGTTCGTGTTCGTATAAAAAAAATTGTTTTTGTGATTTTATTAATTCATCTAGTTATCTTGAACTTGGATCATCAATCCTTATTTAATCGTGTTGTCTTTCAATTTTCAAATCCTAATTGTTCTAGGGCTTGTTATATATATATATATATATATATATATATATATATATATATATATATATATATATATATATATATATATATATATATATATATATATATATATATATGGTTTTGAACGGAAATTGGCTTCACCATGTTTGACGAAAATCTAATCAACGTCGAATTTGATGAATCTATGCAACACTTCATGGAGGCATTATTCGTTGGTATCAAAGAGATTAAGGGTAAGCTTGTTCAATGGGATGAGAGATTGAGAAGGATTGAAGAAAGCTACGGCATCATTACTCATGTGCCTTCAACATCAAAACTATCATCTATAAATACCGCGAAGTTGCAAAAGAGCTTAAGTGAATGGAAGATTGAAAATGACAGAATTGAAAAAAAGAAAATTGAAAAAGAGAAAATTGAAAAGGAAAATATTGAGAAAGAAAGGCTTGAGAAAGAGAAAATCGAGAAGGAGTAGGAAGAGCGAGAAAGGGTGGAGAAAGATGAAACTGAAAAAAAGAATTAATAATGGTTCAAGAAAACTTGAAGCTATCGCAAGTATACGAAGACCCGTTTGATTTTACAGCTTCAATTTTGTCTTGTTCTTGGTTAATCAAACGGATGATCGATAAATACTTCTTCTTAACTCAATGGGCGGATTGGATGGATCTTGTCTCACGGGCGGATCATCAGGTTCCATGTGCGGATTTGAGGACAAATCCTTTTGAAGAGGAGGAGTATGATATGATATTGACAAGCCATAAAAGTGTTTCCAAGAGCTCGGGAATTCATTTATCAAGTTTGGAAGCTTGGAAAAACGGTTTGGATACTTCAGGGGGTCAAAGTGGCACGTCAGCAAAATTGGAGCAACTTTGGACGCAACCTTTTGTGAAGATTGCGGCCGCAAGGGGCCACAGGCTTGCGATCGCAAGGTGTCCAGAAAAGCTACCGTTTTGTTTTGTTTTACCGTTTTACTGTTTGGGTATTTTTAGAGTTTTAGTTTCCTTTTATTTAGGTTTCTTGTTCCTAAAGTTTAAGGTTTAAGAGTTTCCTTTTATTTAGTTTTTCTTTTCCTACAAGAATTAGAATTTATTTTGTAAGCCTATATAAAGGCATTATTAAACATTGTTTAAGGAGTTGAATTTTGATTAATAACAAATTGAGTTGATTTTCTGGATAGAAAATTGTGTTCTTATTTGAGTGTCCTGGATTGGAAGCTTGGATTATAAACATCGTGGATTCGTTGTTTATAATTGAATTCAACTTATTAGTTGGAGAATCATCTCAAATGTGGCGTCATTCACAATTCCAAGGTTCGCGTTATCTCGAAAGGCGTTGGGTCGCGAAGTCATTCATCCTAAAACCTTTCTAGGAGATATTTGGTCCTCATCATAACCATACCCAAGAACAGATCCAACCATAGACAAACATGGAAAAAAAAAAAAAGCAAATCAAAAAGCAAAAGCCTTGGAGGTAAATGGGCATGCCACCCAAGTCCCAGCAAGCAACAGGGAAATCAACATCACCACCGCCCAGTACGGAAAACAATAGCTTCATTCTCCAACTGGAGAAGCAAGCTAGAAGACCTATAGGCATTAAAATGGACACCATTTATTTGTCGAACCTTCACCACCTCCATCTCCATCATCGTCACGATCACCAACTACATTTCTCTGGAAACAATACCAAAACCAAATCCTTTAAGACATTTGAAGAACCCATAAACAAAATGCGAAATCTCACCTTAATTTTTTCTTTCTGTTGGAATTCAATAAATCACGTCCCAGTCATTCCTCTCCAATTGATGTAGAAACAGACAGAGAATTGCAGTGAACTTGAAAAGAGAAAAAGTGTTGGTGTGCGGTGGCGAAGATAAAGTGGTTGAGGAGTTTAGGATTTGGGGGCATTCCATGTGTTTTAAGAGGCGGAAGGTTGGTTGACCAACAATAGCAAGGTCAAGGAGCGGAAACGCGGAAACATGCAGTTCAAGTTTGGGGAAACTAAACCCTTCATGCTGCCGACCCTGATGTGTTTAAGATTATGGAGAAAGAGAAGCAAAAACATATTATATTTCTTTGGAAACACAGACAACTTCCAGATTCATGACAAAAACCAAATTACAATTTACATATACTACAAACCCTACATTTTTTCTTGAAATCCTGGGAAATTTTGCTAACGAAGCGCTGGAAGGGATGTGTTTGTCGATGAGGAGCTCAGTGGATTTCTGATACTTGCGATTTCACACAGTCAATCAAGATTCTGTGTTTTGGTGGCGAGTTCCTTCCTCGAGGCTTTGCCACCAGTGGACTTGTAGGATGTTTGCTTGGTGCGAGCCATTTTGGTGAGAGAGAGAGAGAGGTGGTTGTTCTGTGAGGGTCACTAAGGGGAGGGAAGATTGAGAGACAAATTTGGGGCGGGTGTAGAGAGAGAAGGTCTTGTTATCCTTTTTCAAACCATAGGGACTCAATTGCAAATTGTGATATAATTTAGGTTAGAAAAAATTCATTTTAACCCTTATATGTGCGATTTAACGATATTTTTCTAACGACATCCACCAAAAAGACTGAGACTGTGAAAATTTGAAACTTTTAAGACTCAAATTTGACAAAAAATTATTAAGGGACTAATACTGAGAGTAGTCCATAGTCAAGGGATCAATAATGTCATTAACTCTAAAATTAAGTAGAATAGAATATGCAAATAAGTTCAATTTACACACATACAACACATGCAATCTTTTTAAATATTTGGTTTTATAAATAAACAGTTTCGAAAAACAAAAAGATCACAATTGTTTATAATTGCATCGACGGTGGACCACCTTGTTTTCTTGATCACATGCCATTTCAATGGTTTATATTCATTTTCAAGATATTAAATGAGATAACTTTGTGGAAGATGAAGGGCGAGGACAATTTGCAGCTAAGCGTGGGCCAATGCTCTCAAGTCATTGGTCAATGAGTTGGAAATATGAAGTGATATCTAAAAAAAAAATAAATAAATAAATAAATAAATATATATATATATATATATATATATATATATATATATATATATTAAGAGAGTAATAATATATTTGGATGCTATTTTTCTATTAGATTAATGATAAAATGGTTAATGTTACCGGTAGTTCATGTATTTTTCGACTTTCTAGCGTTAGTTCAAGATTTTAAAAAAATAAAATGTTAGGTTAAAAGTAGGATATTGTTTGTATATTAGTGGTCACTCCGTTGCATACAGTTAAGATTTTATCTGTTAATCAACCTTGTGTTGTTTACGTGCGTTTTTTAGTGGGCAAAAAGATAGCTTTCCTCTACTTTGCAATTTATTCTCAATTTTCTTAATTTGTTTAATCATTTTTTCAAATATTTTTTTACTTAACCTAATGTTGTATTTTTCAAGAATCAAAGAGGGGTTCATTGTCTAATAAATCAAATGGGAGTTCTGTAAAATCGACAACAAGGGTTGGAACTTTCTTGAGATTAGTCGATGATTACGATCTGGGTTTTGGACACGTAGCAATATTCTTGGAGATGGAGACGGTGAAGTCAAGTAGGTAGACCATAATCTAACGGCTTTGACGGGCAAGTTGGAGATGGATTGAGTTAGTGGTGGAATTCGGACGGGACCCGTCTCGATAAAATTTTAGATTTCAATTTTCTTATCGATTCCTTTCCTGATAAGTGTCGGGACCTGACAAATTGAGATCACGACAAATCATGAGATAAAAATCTCGTAATCTCGATTATAATATTTATGAACAATATTTTCTAACACTAAAATATTTTTAAAATGTCTCTATCATAATTAAGATTTCAGATTGTATATTTACAAGTATACTTGAATATTTATTTCATGGTGGGTATTGTTGAATTTGTCATTATAAACAAAATACGCCCCTCACTCGCAGGAAAAGAACCGCACTAAGTACATAAACGTGATAGATAAAAAAACCACAATATTGTGAAAATAAATTTAACAAATATTATTAAGTAATTTTAGTAAACACAAAATAGACATTATTTAACACTCACAATATATATATATATATATATATATATATATATATATATATATATATATATATATATATATATATATATATATATATATATATTATAAAATTAGTCGGGACGGGTCGGGATTCAGGAATCCCGATGGGATTGATAATTATCCCGAATACCGTTCCGAAATAAGTCGAGACGGGAAAAATCCTAACAAAGTCGAGATCAGGAAATGTCGGGACAGGTCGAGAAAAACGGGACTTTTGCCGGCCCTAGGTTGAATAGCTCAAATGTCAACTTTCTTAATTCCCAAAAACAAAATACCATCCTCACTAGATGTATGATTATTTAATACCTTCTCAATTAGATCGTCTCAAATATTTTATTTATAAAAAATAAAAAAAATTCCTTCAAATATAAATAAAAACTATTTACTAAATAACATTATCATGTATTAATGTAATTCAAATACTGACACCATCTCATACCGACGTTTTGTCATACACATGAATACAAAATCTAGTATGACATGAATGTTTCTCTCCATTGACATTTAAATATTTTTAATAGCTCTTTTATATACATGAATGTTCTCAATATCGACATGCATGAATGCTTCAGTATCCACAAAAAATAATACTGCAAGTGTACATTGGGACAAGATAAATTGTAAAAATAGATTTAGGAATTTTATAGAAAAGAATCACTCATAAGTGACCACAAAATTAAAAAAAATAATAAAAACGCAAAGAAATAAAATTTCACAAACTATCTATGATAATAAAAATTCATTTAAAATTTTATTAAATTAAATAAACCATATTTTTAATGGTAGATTTATAAGTTAAAATTCTAACAATTAAATACTTAATTATGAATACTACTATAGTAACAGTAACTGAGATACAAGTTATTGTGATTTGATATTTTCTACCGTTTCAAGCTATATTAAAATAAAGTAAAATGTATATTTGAATCACTGTACTTTTTCAAAAATTGTAATTAGGACACTGAAACGTTAAAATTTTCAGAATGATTACTGTACCAGACTTATCCTGCTTTTAACACATTTTTTGGATGAACGTTAAGTTTAACTGTTAAATTATGTTAAATACTTATTTTACCCTTGTGTTCATCTTATCTTCATCCTCATCTTCATCCTTCTCTGCCATAGCAGCATGCTAGCACCAACATGTTCTTCAAATTCATTCTCAAAAGCCACAGGGTATCGATTCTCAGGTGCAAGCCTATACCCAACCGCCAAGACAATAACATCACACAATTTGGCAGCACCGTCGGTGAAAGAGGGATTAGCAGCGACGATGGATTCTTCGGGATGTGAAGTAACGCCAAACGAGTTGTTTTCATCGAGGGTTCTCGATTCGGTTCTATAATCGGTGCTTGAGAAGGAATTTGAAAAACACGTCGTACAATTTGAAAACCAAGAACATATGGAGGTAGATTTGGGACAAGTCGTTGTTCTCTAAAATCAGTCCACCGCCACCTGCCAACTCTCTCATGGCCGTTGCTCGCCTCTCTTCACATCTCTCTCTACTCCAAGGGCATCCCCTCTCCTTTGTCTTCACTGAGTGACTGGTGGGAATCCAAAGTTGTCAAGAATGATCCCTTCTCTAACTTCATTAATCGCAACAAGGAAAATCTTACTCTCACCATTGTTAGGATGCAGGCCAGACAAAGTGTCAAAGAAATCCAAAGCTTCTTTAAGGACAGATGCTAAGTAAACCTTACTTCTTCCAGTGGAATGCAGTAGCGGACAGTAGTGGAAGCAGTCGGCTCAAAAGGCTTCATCTCCAGTTTCCTTGCCTAATCTCCATCCGGGTTTGTGCTTGTGTGTTATAGATTAATTGATGAAAATATCCTGGCTTTGTTCGTTTTTTTTGTGCGTGAGATATATATATATATATATATATATATATATATATATATATATATATATATATATAGAGAGAGAGAGAGAGAGAGTTGGAAATGATGAAGCAATCCAGATCTGAGTTTGTGTTTGTGCGGTGTTGTTTTGAATCTGGGATTTTTTCGGAGGAGATGAAGACGATGGCGAAATAGTTATTTAACATAACTTAACAGTAAAACTCAATGTCAATCCAAAAAATATGTTAAAAAGCATAATAAGTCCGATACAGTTGCCATCTCAAAATTTTTAACGTATCGATGGCCTAATTATAATTTTTGAAAAAGTATAATGACTGAAATATGCGTTTTGTCTAAAAATGATACTCCATCTGTCTCTAAGAACAAGTCTTGTTTGAGTTAGCATATAATTAAAAGAAGAGTTAATTAAGGTTTTAATAAATATTAGGATATTTTGTATTCATCGTGAATGATGTTCTTGTAATTGTGAGACTCGCATATTTTCTATTTCATGTCCACTTTTTACTTTAAAATTTTTTTTTTTTTTACAATTTTACTCTTATTTCTTAGTCTCTCTTTAATTGATGATTATATGGGTATCTTTTAAAAATAGACAATAGTAAAGTAAAAAAAAAATTAATCTGTACACCGAACCAAACATGATGTTGTTTGAGGAATGTATGAATATTTTCTTAATTTACTTTTGCAAAATAAAATTTAGACTTTAGTTTTGAGGTAGTCTAAAACATGTAAAATCTTGCCAAAATCTACTTTCCAAAAAAAGAAAGTCATCTTTAATTAGTATTACTATAAAATAGGTAGCATGTATTCAGAATAAAAATCTCATTAATTGATTAGACAACTCTCAAGTAAACATGACTATGAAAATTTATAGATTTGTAAAAATATTTTGAAAAGTTATTATACTAAATATACAAGTCTCTAATTTAAAAATCAGATTATTTTTTAGTATGTTGTTCCTTTCATCAAGTTTTTTTTATATTTTTTTTGTTTATTTATAATCTTTGTTTTATTTTAATATAATTTAATTAAAAGGGATTTATAAACACACGAGTGTAAAATTAGTTATTAAAAAACGGAGGATTATAATTTATAAACTTTTTCGAAATGTTAAATCGAGGAAAAGAATGAGGAGTGAAGACTTGGAAAAGAAAAAGGTACCGGCGTAGTAGGTGAGGTATGATTGTGGA
>CM028377.1:106827097-106938197 GCA_013146195.2 Codonopsis lanceolata | reverse complement strand
TAGAGAAGTGAGAATCTTTGTAAGTTTTCATCTTTGGATTGCATCATTTCAACCCAGTATATCGGAGTAGTCATCCCGACAACTAAAGTATACTGTTTCCTCTAGCTTGCGGTAGTTCTGAGGCCAAATAAATCCATGTGGAAGCTCAAGAGTTCTTTTGGTAGAAAGACATGGTTTTGGTTTAAAGAGGTTTTTGTTATTTTTCCCAAAATACAAGCATCACATTTTTGTCGGTTGGACAATTTAAGGAAGGCAAACCTTTTACCAAATCTCCTTTTGAAAGTTTTGAAAGATACTTAAAGTTCAAATGTGAAAGCCTTTTGTGCCAAAGCCATGAATTTTTGGAAATATTATTTGCTACGGACAAATTTGAGTCTTGCTATTTAAGGAAAGTAAATCTATAACAAAAACATTTCTTTTTCTAGTACCCGATAAGCAAAATTTCATTGGTGAGGCTATTTTGATAGAAGCTGTGTGTGGAGGAAGAACATTTTCAATTATTATAGATCCTCGATAATGGATCCATAGCCATAGTTTTTCCTTTTGAATTGTCCCGAAAATTACAGAAGGTCCTTTCTTTGGAATAATGTTAGTAAGGAGTTCGGTGATCGATCGTATGTGCGGAGCATCCATCTAATATCCATATGTCGGTTGAATGATCATCGGCCATTAAGCATACGAAATATGAATATTTAAATCATGGTACCCTTTATACTTTTGGGTCCAAAGGTTAGTTTTCTTCGGTATCCGGACTTGCACGAAATTAGGCTTTTGATTACGTCGGTAGGTTTAAATCTATATAGCATTCATGTGATAGATGACCAAAAGTAGAACAAATATTACACTTGTGATAACGGGTTTATCGATCATTTGAGGTGAATTCTTTGATTCTTTTTGATTCGGCTTAGAGGTCTTAGCGGCAACAAAATTTATTGGCTTGAACTTGTCGGTTGTCTTTCTTCTAGATCCTCCTCTTTTGTTGCTAGGCGACATTTGTATTGACATTTGTCGGTGTTGAGTTAGGCGGTTTTGAGTTTGTGACCGAGAAAGGCCCGACAACTTTCATTGTTCACCATCCTTTTGTTGATGTACCTCTTGTCTTCTTTTATTTCGGGGATAAGTGAATGGCACAGCATTATAGACTAATCCCTTGTCCTTTTCGAGAATCTTAGGTTCACCTTTTGTTATCGATCTCTGACCTTCATCATCCTTTGAGTATCCAAGACCATGTTGGTCTTCATGATCTTTCTGTTGTCGATGATAGTTTCTACTGACTTTTGACTTTGAGTAAGTGTCAACAACATTGGTCGGTCGAAGATTTCTTTCTACAAGGTCATCAATTTGGGCATAAAGATTTTGCTTGAATCTCATATTTTTCATTGAGACTTTTAGGTTCGGCAACTCTTTCTTTGAACTTTGTAAAAACTCATTGATCTTTAAGCTCACAGATTTTCTTGAGAAATTCTTTCAAAATCACTAGATAAAGAAACATGGATTCTTTTAAGTGTTTCAAATTTGGAATACATTTCTTGCATTTGTTCCAGCAAATCATCAACAGAGTCGATAATCTTCTCCTTCCTTTTTGAATCATGAGTTATTTTAGATCCTTGGAAGGCGACTTGACTTTCTTTTACGGGTGACTTATGATTCCTTGTCCATAAAATCCATTTCTATTTTCTTAACCACAAGCGATCGGGTTTGATGACCTTTGTCGGTTTGGAGTTTGTAATAGGTGAGCTTGACGACTCATTATCGGGCATCTTTGAATATTTTGGACTTGGAAACTCATTTTACGATCATATATTGCGGTCACGCAACAAGACCTGATTGCTTCTTGCTCGGGCAGTGATTCATTTCGAGAATGCTTTCAATCCAGTTGCAAGATTTTGACTTCCTAACCAAACCCTTTTGTTTTTTCAAAATTTCTCGAGCTCTTTTATAGTACTCATTTTTCAGAAAAAGGATAATTTGAAGCTAAAGTGACCAAGCTTACGATAAAGCACAAATACTTATCTTTCAACCCGTTTTCATTTGTTTTGAAGTAAGGTGATCGATGTATTTTATACGCCGATTTTATATGCTTCGTGACTTGAATTAGCTATTTCATGAGTCTTTTGAGTACTAATATATGTTTTTGAGTTTTGTAAGTTTCTGTGATTGTTCGTGAAAATACGCGAAACTCCGTGGTTTTAAGTGCAAATTACAAAGAAAGAAAAATTGAAGAAAATGAAATTGGACGGACACCTTGCGGACGCAGCAGTGCCTCGCACCTTGCGACCGCAAGGTAGGCAGACGGTCCCCGGCCAAAGAATCGAAGAGCCAAGAAGCACATCGGAGACCTTGCGACGCAGGTATCCAAAGACCTGCAATCGCGTAGGTAATGCTCAATTTTCGGGTTTTTCACACACGGTCATTCGATTCAATCACAACTCCCAAGTATATATAGAAGTCGATGCCGAGCCTAAGCATAGGAGGACGGCGGCCGAAGCTCTCTTTACATAGATTTTAGGTAGTTTTAGATTGTATAACATAATTAGGTTTTGTAATTTCAAGTATTGAAGATCAAATCATGTCTTCCATCATCTCCATGTGTTGTTCATCGCCTATGATGAACTAAATCATCCCTAATCTAGGAGGTGGGAGGTAACTTGTATCGAATTTATGTTTTGATTCTTATATATATGTCTATTCAATGCTTGTTGATTGTGTTGTTTATCAATCCCTCTATTATTTTCTTTGCTTTGAACAAATGAATGTAATCGCAAATAATAAAGGCTTAGAGGTGCGGATACCTGCATGACCAAGTGCATATGTCGTACAATCGGCTCACCAACACAATAAATTGGACCTATCGAAGCACGAGAGTGATAAGTTAGGACCGGGTTCTTACATGATCTAGGTGACAGATAGATCATAAATCTAGGTGACAAATGACTAGATTACAGCTTCCTGTGCTTAGGATATGGAATGGGTGAATTTTGCGGGGATGGAGGCTGAACCAATTGTTCAATGACTATATCTATTTTTAGTGAACGAACCCAAGACATTGAATGACATTATTATGAATTGAACATAAAGGAGATATAAGTGAAACCCGTAATCCTAGATTTCCACTCACCATAAGATCTTCATATCTGTTATTACTGTCTAATTAGTTAACATATATAACTAGTAATTTAGAGTAGAATTAAACATAAAAACCCCCCTTAGGTTAATAATTTGATATCTATAACCGCACTGTTCGTGATCACTTGTCTCTGTGGGTTCGACCCTTGCTTCCGAGTCTATTCTATAATAGTCTTGTACACTTGCAAGGAAATAGATACATAAAACAATCGATCATAAGGCTTTTGAAAGTTTGAAGTAGAAAGTTTTTGGAAGCTTGAAGAAGGTTTTTGAGGATTTGATGATGACTTTTGAAAGTTTGTCAAGGTTTTGAAAACTCCTTTAAAAGATTTAAATTTTCTGAACTGCTAGCAAAGCAGAAATTCATCTTCATCAAAGTCATCATCGACAGTGATGTAGAAGTTTTGAATTTTTCTTCTTCGACTCTTGAAGAGATATACCTTTAAAAATTTTCTCAATTTCTTGAGTTTTGAGAACTTCTTTTTCATAAATTTTTAGACTTGCAACAAGACTACGTATATGAGTTTTGTTCAAGTCTCTAGCTTCCTTTATAGCAGTGACTTTTACATGCCATCTACTTCCCAAACTGCTAAGAAAACGAATATTCAAATCTTTCATACTATAAACTTTACCAAGAGAAGAACATCTATTATTTACCTCGAGAAATCTGTCGTAGGCATTTTTTAAGGATTCTTTTGGGTCCTTCTTGAATGCATCAAATTCTTGTATGCAATCATACAGTTTGTTGTCCTTGGTATTCTGATCTCCTTCTACATATTCTACAAGAGCATCCCAAATTTCTTTGGCAGTTACACAGTCATATATCTGTTTGTAGTTTTCATCAGGTACAACACTTGACAGGATATGTACAGCTCTGGCATCCAGTCCATCGATAATCTTGTCTTCCTCAGTCCATTCTGTTTGAGGTTTGAGAACATATTCTTCTTCTACAGAGCAAGAGGGTTTACTGATATCATCATCTGCGGCTAGAAGATTTACCAACTTTAGTATTTATTTTCATAGGTTGCATAGGACCACCTCTTACATATTCCATCAATCGTTTATCTATATTGTTCATATATCTTGTAATTCTTTCCTTCCAGATATCAAAGTGATCTTCATCAAAAATGGGAACTTGAGTGACATTGTTTGATTGAAAAGCTTTTAGAGTTGCCATGATCGAGCTTTCAAGCTGTTAGGCTTGGAAAATAATTTTTCAAAAAACTAAGCTCTGATACCAATTGTAAGTCCAGATGGCAACAGTTAAGGCTAGAGGGGGGGGGTGAATAGCCTTTAAAAACTTTTGGGGGTTGACTTTGTAAAGCTTAAAAGATTGGGCAATGAAAACTTGATCTTGTCGGTCAAGCGAAGAATTGGTCGGCTTAGGTCGACACTTTGAAATTCGTTAAAGCTGCCGAAGAAAGTTGGTCACTGGTCGGCGACACAGATTTTCAAAAGAAATTGCTTTTAATGTTTGATCACTGAATATAGAGAGGAAACTGAGATACAAGTTAACTGAACAAATAAGCAAACAATTGTTGTTAACTGGCTGACACTTAATCAGTTGAATAACTTCTTAAGTGTTGAGTCAGTTTGCAAGAATATAAGAGATAGCTGACAAATCAATTGAAGTGGTTCACGTATAAGCTACGCTCGTCACACTACCAAGTTGGTCGGACTTGGATTTTTGAAGTGCACTAATTTTATTAAAAATCTATTTGATCTCTAATGGATCAGTTGTACAACAAAAGACCAGTGTTTGGGGGAGAATGATTGAGAAACAATCAAACTCGTGAGACAAACTGACTGAGTTCTAAATGATTTGAAATGAAATACTCAGTGTTTTGTCTAAACAATAACTAGAGAGAAATTTTCAATGAGAAGTATCTAGCTAAAGTTTTTCGTGAAGACAACGTCTGAGAGATTGTGAGTAGAAGGTTTCTTGACTTAAAAAAATTGTTAAGATTGTTTTTCTTCACAAGTGCTTCCAATGGGTATTTATATATAGTCTTTACAAGCAACCCGTTAGGAACACATTTGAATTTGAAAATGTGTTTTGGCAGAGGCAAGATCTCAAAGGATCTTGTGAGATATTATATGGCAGGACATCTATCAAAAACACACAGTGGGAAAGATTAGTACAAGAGTATGATTAAACAAATAAGGAAAGATAAACTCATACTTTAAGTACATATAGATCAGCTGAGATAAGTGGCTGACAAAATGATATTCAGCTGACCAAATATAATCTATTTTACTTGGCTGACAATCAAGTGAAATGTTTTTAAGCAAATCTTTTAAATTTCAAGATTCAACAATATCCCTTAATAAAAGGAATCAGACCAAACGTAGTTTGGCCCGATGTGAACAAACAACAGTTATATTTCAGCAAACATCGTAACCTAAGGGAGAGGCTCCCTTCGTCGAATACGATAATCTTTTCGCTAAGTGACCCGGGGTATGCACCCCTTGCGAAAAAGATTCAACAACCAGGTGGAACACATCATAAAACATTGCATCCTCAGGGGTGGAAATCCTTCATTGAATGCAATGGTTGGACCAATCTTTTCCCTAAGTGACCCGGGGTATGCACCCATTGCGAAAAAGATCCAACAAACCAGGTGAGATACATCATAAGACATTGCATCCTCAGGGGTGGACATCATTTGTCGAATGCAATGGTGAGACCAATCTTTTCCCTAAGTGACTCGGGGTATGCACCCTTTGCGAAAAAGATCCAACAAACCAAGTGAGATGAATGCAGGTAAAATATGAATATTTTACCTTTCCGTACCCTTTCTTACTTTTGCTCTATCGCTGCATTTGCTAATTTTGCTGCTTTTGCTGCCTTTGCTGTTTTTGCTGCTTTTGCTGCCTTTGCTACTTTTGATTTCTTGCTGGAGATTTTCTTTTGCTGTTGTATTTCTTTTTTTTCATTTCTCTTCTTTACATTTTTTTTTCTTCTTGCTGCTAAACCTTTTCCTTGCATTTTTTTTGTTGCTGAACTTTTCCCTTGCATTTTTTCCTGCTTTTGTATTTTTTCTTTCTGTTGCTGCACTTTTTTCCTTTTGTTGCATTTTTTCTGCACTCTTTTTTCTTTCTTTGCATTTTTTTTTTTGCACTTTTTTTTTCTTTCTTTGCATTTTTTTCTGCACTCTTTTTTCTTTCTTTGCACTTTTATTCTGCACTCATTTTTCTTTCTTTACATTTTTTTTCTGCACACTTTTTTCTTTCTTTGCTTTTTTATTTTATTTTAACATTTTTTCTGCTAGGGATTTTACCTTTGCTGTTGCATTCTTGTTTCACTGCTGCTTTTTATGCTTTTCTGACCTTTTTGCGGCTAGCCTGCTGGAGATGTGAGCTTTCTTTTGAATTTTGATGAATGGTCGTTAATTTTTGTTAACAAAGCTAACTTTGTTAACCTTCCGTTAAGCTTTTAGGGTCCTTTTGTGATTTGGGAAACTTGAGGACTTAAGTGCTGAACTTTGAATTTTGGAGGGGGGAAAGCGAAAATTTCGCTTTTCTTCCTCATAAGTGACGGGGAAGGAAACAGAAGCAGCAAGCAGCAGCTTCACTTTCTTTTATTTCCTTCGATATTTTCTCCCTTTCTGCCATTGTTGTTGCTCATTTTTCGTTCATTTCTTCTCATTTTCTCGATTTTCTTCCGCCAAATTGTTTATTTTACTTAATAGATGGCTTCTTCCTCAAGATCTCGGAAGGGAAAGGCGCCGATGTACCCGGATTCGGGCGAGGAAAGGAAGGAACTTCCTCCCTTGGTCTGAAATCACGATCGGCATACGCGTGTATCAAATCTTCCGATTCCTGCTGTAAGTTTCTTTTTCACAAACTCATTTGGTTGATTTTTCAGATATGTCAGATTTCTTTGCTGTTTTGGAATTTTGGAGCATACCTGTTCTTGCTTATGATGTTTATACATGCAATTTATGTGCTAAAATGATGCAATTTGGCAATTATTCATATGAAATTCGTGCTATTAAATTTTGCGATGCATACTTGAATAATGGGCACTATTTGACTCTGCGATGCATATTTCATGTAACTGATGAATTTGACTATATATGATGCATGCTTGAGTTTCAAAATATTTTTTTATGATGCGTGCTCATGCAATAGATTTTTCGGATACATGATGCATTTTTTTCAGACATATTTTCGGACACATTTTGGATGCATGCACGCAAAATGTAACATGAATACTTTATGCAATAATATACATTTTTACGAATGCACATGCTGTAGAGATGTATGTCAAATGCAATAGAAATATTTTCTTTTCAATATTTGCAACATTTTTATTCAAGTGAATGCCAAAATGCGACTGTTTGGAGATACTCATATATGATGCATGAATATATCATTTATCACTTTTTCATTATGGAAATGCAAATGTATCGTGGAAAAATATTTACAAAGCTTTGCTAAATGTTACATGGGTATATATTTTCTTAACACATGCACATGTATTTCCTTTTCTTTTTTTTTTTAAGATGCAACATATTTATTTTTTTATTATTTATTTTTTATGCATTATGTAGGATGTAATATTTAATTTTGCATGCAACATATATTATATGTTTTTCTTTTTTTTGAATATGACATAATTTAATGACATGCATAGGAGGCTTTTAATAAAAGATAGGAATTTTACCTTCTCCCTTTTTCTTGATGCTGAGATGTTGTCGTTTTCCTTTTTTTTTTTTTAGACGCATAAGACCTTGGCCAGGATTCGGGCAAGTTGTGACAAAGTTTTAGATTTTTATAACTCAATGCCCTTGCCGGCACGGGTTTTGGTGGAGTCCTCTGGCTTTAGTGAGTTCCCGCGGGCTTTCCGTCCCTTCCGCAGTTATCTGCCCATTTTTTATGTTTTGCAGGACTACTGGTGGGACACCACCCACACTTTTCATTTCAACTGGGGGGAGGCTACTTTGACCCCATGTGATTTTGCTACTATCACGGGTATTCCTACCAGCATTGGCCGGACTTTGGAGCCGGATTATACCCTTCGTCATCATCACGACGTGGTGAGGGATCTCCTGGGTTTCGAACCCGAATACAAGTCTACAAATAAGATCTTTATTGGCAGTGTCAAGAGCTGGCTTCTAGCAAACGCCGGCCAAGTTAACGGGAATGATAGCGATGTCGTAGCTCGCGTTGCCAGGGCGTTCTTGTTCTTCTTTCTGGGGATGTCACTTTTTGCCAACTCCTCCATCACTCTGAGGGTTTCCCTCCTGGGATGTCTGCGGGAATTGGACCATGTTATTGATTATGACTAGGGGGCAGGCAGACCTGGTCGAGCTTTACGCTTCTATGGATAGGGCAAGCCGCAATGATTCGCCGACTCTTAACGGCTTCGTTCCGGCTTGGGAGGTAACCCTTCTTTTTTCCTGCTTTTGTTTTTTTTTTCTTTCTTTTTTCTTTCTTTCTGACTTGTCAGCATTTTTTTTCTCTCTTTTTTTTGCAGGTCTGGACCTACTTGGTTTTTCAGTTTACTCCGGGTCCATTGCGCCAACGTATTCACGAGCCACCTTTCTTGGCTAAATTTGTGAATGCCAACCGAGTAGGGAAGGATCAGGATGGCCACTGTTTGGATACGGTGATGATGCGAGACAGGATAGCCAGCTCGAGCTCGGGCACCGTGCATTTATTCCCCTGGAGGGGTCTGGTGGGGCCGTATATGATTTCGCTGGAGATGAGCCGTTGTTTGATACTGATGGTGTCTATTATGGTTGATTCGTTGTATATGGGCGAACGGGTAAACCGTCAGCATTCTATGCTTCCGACATTTCTAGTGACACCTCATGCACCTCCTCATTAGGTGATTGTCCCGGACTTCTTGCCGAACATGTATTTCTACCTGTCAAGATATCTTATGCCTCCGAGTGATTATCCCGTGATGGCATATGAGGAGTTTCTGGGAACAGTGCTCCATCCTGCCCCTACTATGGCTAGGCGTGTATCTGGTGTCTCTGATAGGCCGATGCCTTCTTGTCCAGCTCCTAACGTGCAATCAGAATTTTCTGCACCCGCTGAGGCTTTTTCCACCTTCCGATATTGTCGTGACGGAAGACTTGTAGAGGAAGTTTTACCCGATGTGGACATCCATAAGGAGTATCATGTTCCAGAGCAAGCCTGCGTGGTAAACATTTTTTTCTTCTCTTTTTTTTTTATTTGTCTCATTTTTTTTGGAGACTGACATATCTTCTTTTGTTGCCTCAATGCCTTTTCCCTAGGTTAATGTATCGTCGTACAAGAGGCTGTTGAGGGGCTTCTTCAGCATCAATAAATTGTACCAGCGGCTTGTGGGCGAGTTTTCCTGCCGGGGGAATGATGCAGTGTGGCAGACTAGGCGCCGGGGCGATGATGATGATGATGATACCGACGGAACGAATCGTGTTCGGGCGAGGGGACAAGAGTACAGGATCGATGGATCCGGTCCTCAAGTCATGGGTGGAAATCTTGGCAGGAGTAGATCTTCTCGCGCTCATTAACTCCATTTACCTGCATTTATTAGTTTTCTTTTTATTTTTCCTGTACCAGATTATGTACATACTTCTAAATGCAATGCAATATTATTTTATGATGTATGATTTAAATGCAAAGACTCAATTATTATGAGAATAAAATAAATATAAACCATTATCTAGGAGTAACGGCACATTGTAATTTACGGATGGAGATTTAGAGAGATACACCTTCAGATTTTAAACGGACTTTTCTGGCAATCTGCGGGGAAGAAAAGGCAGCCGCCTCTTCCTGTGCTTGATAATTCAATTTGGCAGACAAGGCTATGGCATAGCTTCAACATTTTCTTTCATTTCTCGTGATCAGACAGTGTTGGCAGTGGAACGGTCGGAGCCCGAAACCAGGATACCAGACAGCTTTGGGGGAACAGTAGTGGGACTTCTGGCGCCACCCATGATGGAAGTGGGCGCAGATATCAGTAATGCGCCTCCCCGATTTATCAATGCGAGTCAGCGGAGCAATCCCCGGCAGGCTGATGAGGCTGATCCTCCTCAGGCTGGCAGACAAAGTACTACCCACAGAAGTGATGGCGCTGGCCTAAGTCGTCCGGCTGTTCAAGACAACGACGATGCTGATGATGAGGACACCTCCGGAGGTTCTCACGCTGTTGAGACTGGAGCTTCTTCTGTGCCTCGCAGAAGTATATGGTCATGGTTGGGCGGACGTCGTAGGCACTTATGGACCGTTTTGAGGCTAAGCTGTAATAAAAAGAATGGTTGGGGGGAACAGGGGATATAGGTAGCATATAGTATGTATATAGACAAATGTACAGAAATAAATGCTAATCTTAAATGTCTTAGACACTTATTCCTAAGTTGCACCTTATGGACTGTAATATGTTATTTTTTTGATGTTTTATGCGAGCTTTGTCGTGGTTTTTCTTTGGTCAGTCAAGACCACCCCTTCTGAACATGTTGAAGACTCTGGCAAGTCGGAGGTCAGAGGCTGAAGACTTGGGAACTGCATTCCTCTCCTTTTCTCCTGATTCTTTTTTTATGCTCTAACTTTTGCCTAGGTTGCCCTTTCGGGTTTTCAATCTAGTGAGCCCTTATTTCTCCTTTTGTTGTTCTTTTTTTTTCGCTCTAACTTTTTCCTAGGCCGCCTTTTCGGGTTTTGAACCTAGCGAGCTGGAGAGGGAAGCAATTGCCAGATAATTTTTGATTCACGCATAATGTCTCTTGAGCTTGTTGAGGTTGAAGGACTGAGCAAGGTCTTCTCCATCTTGATTGGTAAGAAGCACCGCACCTCCTGATCGGATCTGCTTGACGATGTACGGTCCCATCCAGGGAGATTTCCATTTTCCCCTAGTATCAACATAACTGGGGGGGTTTCTCGCGGAGTACCAGATCTCCGACTTGGATGTCACGGCCTTTCACCTTTTTGTTGAAGGCTCGAGCTATTCGTTTTTGATATGCCCGTGTATGTTCCAGGGCTAGTAGCCGTCGCTCGTCTATCAGGGCTAACTCTTCATAGCTGTTTGACCCAGTCGACTTCAGATATGTCTGCCTCCATCATCACCCTTAATGATGGAATTTCAACTTCAATGGGCAGCACAACCTCCATGCCATAGGCTAGAGAGTAGGGGTAGCCCCAGTGGGTGTGCGGACTGAAGTGCTATAGCTCCAAAGGGCTAGCGGTAATTTTTCTGGCCAGTCTCTTCCTATGTCAGCCCTTTTTCTGATGATATTTTCTAGTGTTTTGTTGGCTGCTTCAATAGCACCATTTGCTTGTGGTCGGTACGGGGATGATTTATGCCTTTGGATTTTGAATTCGTCGAGTAAACGATTCACGTCCCCTTCGAAGTGTGTTCCGTTGTTAGGGATAATTTCGAAAGGTACTCTGTAGCGATATATGATGTTGGTCTTGATGAATTCGGATACCTTTCGGGCATTTAGTACTTTGTAAGAAGAGGCTTCCACCCACTTTGTGAAGTAGTCGACAGCTACTAGAACATATTCGTGGCCATTAGATCCTTTTGGGTGGATTTGACCGATGACGTCAATCCCCCATGTTGAGAAGGGCTAGGGGGCTGTGGATTTGTATAGGATATGCGGGGATACGTGCTGTAGATTTGTGAAGCGCTGGCATTTGTAGCAGTGACGTACCCACAGGATACAACCAGTTTCCATTGTACTCCAATAGTATCCTTGCCAGATGACTTTCTTTGACAGCATATGCCCGTTCATGTGTGGTCCACATGTACCACCATGAAGCTGGTCCATGACCTGCTCAGCTTTGGCTTGATCGACGCATAATAAGTTTAGGCCCTGGTAGTTCCTTTTGTACAGGCTGCCTCCCCTGACTACAAATTATAATGCCCATCTCTGTAGGGAGACTTTCCCCCTTTTGTCTAGACTGGGAGGATATATAGACTCCTTTCTGAAGCAAATTCATGATGTTTGAATACCAGGGCTCATTGTCTTTTTCAGGAGTAGCATTAATTCTGAAGCGATAGGCCGGAGTGACCTTTTTCCCAACTATAAATGGTTGGACATTGATTTATGTGGGAATCTGGACCAATGATGCTAGAGTGGCTAAGGCATCGGCGAATTGATTTTTATCTCGTGGCAAGTAGTAGAATGAGATATTGTCAAATTCAGCTGGATAATGTTGTCAGTTTGGCATGATAGAGCTGCAACCGGGGATCCTAGGTCTTCCACTTCCCTTCGATTTGGTTTATGATCAGAGCGGAGTCATCGTAGACTTCAGATCTTTGGCTCCTTTTCGGAGAGCCTCTTCTAGACCGAAATACAAGCCTCGTATTCAACGGTGTTGTTTGAGCATTCAAATTCCAACCTTATGACCAGCAGAGTGTGGGAATCTGCTGGATCAATTAATAAGATTCCTATGCCAAAGCCCCTTTTGTTGTCGGCTCCGTCGGAGAACATTTGCCATTTGGTGTAGTGATCGGAAATTTCTAGGACACCTTAATCTGGGAAGCTGGGCTCAGCTGCATCTTCTGCTTCTAGCGGCAGATCAGCTAAATGGTCCGCAATCACGCTACCTTTGATAGATTTGAGCGTGACATAGGTAATGTCAAACTCGTTGAGGAGGATTGACCATTTGGCTAGTCGGATGGATAGTGATGGCTTGCCGAAGATGTATTTTATAGGATCCATTCTTGAGATGAGCCTGATGGATTAAACTTGCAGATAAGTTTTGAGCCTCTGGGTCGCCCAAACTAGACCAGTGCAGCTTTTTTCCAATGCCGAGTAATTAAGCTCGCCTCCTTGTAACTTCCTACTTATGAAGTAGATGGTATTTTCGATGTAGGAATTTTTTTTTCTTGGGCGAGCATAGCCCCTACTGATGTATCTGTGACGGTTAAATATAGGAGGAGAGGTTTATGTATCTGAGGAGGAGCTAGCACTGGTGGACTGGCAAGGTAAGTTTTTATTTTTTTGAAGGCTAGCTGGCATTTTTCGTCCTAGACCTGGTCAGTATTTTTCTTTAAGAGTTTGAATAGGGGCTCATATATGGAGGTCAGCTGTCTGATGAAGCGGCTAATGTATTGCAATCGGCCCAGGAAGCCTTTGACTTCTATTGGAATTTTTGGCTGCGGCATATTTATGATGGCTTTGATTTTGGCTGGCTCAATCTCAATGCCTTGCTCGGTCACCATGAATCCCAGGACCTTGCCTTTGGTAACCCCGAATGTGCATTTGGTGGGGTTAAGCTTCATCTGATGCTTTCTTAACCTTTCGAAAAAAATTCGAAGGTCTTTGATATGGGCACTATCGGCGTCGCTGGAGTGCACGATCATGTTGTCTACGTACACTTCGACCTCTTTGTGGATCATATCATGGAAGAAGGCGGTGGCAGCTCTTTGATATGTAGCCCCATCATTTTTTAGCCCAAACGACATGACATTGTAGCAGTAGGTTCCCCAGGGGTGGTGAAAGATGTTTTTACCTGGTCTTCTGCTGCTATTTTGATTTGATTGTAACCCAGCATGCCGTCTACGAAGGATCTTACTTTGTGAGAGGCTACAGCGTCTACCACAATATCAATGTTGGGTAGAGGGAAGTCGTCTTTGGGCGACACCTTGTTGAGGTTGCGGAAATCTACGCAGATCCGAACCTTTCCATTAGGCTTTGGAACGGTCACTATATTTGATAGCCAGATCGGGTATTCAACTACCCGAATGAATTTGACGCGGAGCTGTTTCATGACTTCTTCTTTCACTTGCAGTGACCATTCTGGTTTGATTCGGCGGAGTTTCTGATTGATTGGTCGAGCATCCGGATGAGTAGGGATCCGGTGTTCAACAATGGCTGGATCCAGCCCAGGCATATCTTCGTAGGACCATGCAAAGATGTCCACAAATTCCTTGAGGAGGTCAATAAGTGCTACTCTTTCAGAGCCTTGCAGGTAGCTGCCAATTCTGACTTCTTTGATTTCATTGTTCAGCCCCAGATTGATAGTAGTCAAGTCTTCATCTGCTGCGGTTGATTGATGCTTTTCCTGGTGCATGAGTGACTTGGCGAGCTCAAGCAGGTAACTTTTATCATTTGAGTCCATTTCATTGAATGACTTATTATCAAAGTTAAATGATGTGTCTTTTAATGAAGGTGCAACTTAAGGAATACGCAAAGACATCTAGATTATCATTATTAACAAACTATACAGGGTTGTTTACATTACTGAGGACCTAAGGTTTGAAATCCTCAATTTTAGGGAGCGGATCGGTAGATGACCAATCCGTAAGGCTAAAGGAAGGATGGGAAATAGTATATCTGAAATGGTCCACCAGATCCGCGGGTGTCAAGAGCGGGCCGATTGTAGTATACCAATTATGCAGAGGCTTATCAGAAATAGACTCAAACTCAGCAGGGAGCTTTTCATAGCTAGTGCCTCCATCTATCATTCCCAGAAAACTATCTCCTAGACAGTCATTATCTAACAGGGCCAGAGCATAATCGTCTTGGTCTATAGACCAAGTATTCTGAATTGTAACATTTTTACATGAAGGGATATGGGGCTCCAGGGTAACTTGTTCCATTTTATCTGTAGTGAGACTGAAATCTTCGAAGATCTCCCAACGGGATGCCTTTTCCCATTCTGGTCTAACCAGGGCTCGGGAAACATGAGATAGGTATCTGCTTCCCCCTTCCTTACAAAGTAACCATTTAAGGTTTTTCTATATGGTTGGAGAGGGGGATATATGTAAGGACGTTTTTTTCGCTCGGCCTTGCTTTTCTCACGTTTCTGTTTCATGACTACGGCTATTTCAACTGGAGTAGGTTTATATCCTAGACCAAAAGGAGGGATACATTCCTTGAGTTCATCTTGGACTAGATTAACAAGTCCTCGCTGATTTCTACCGAGACCTAAACCAAGCATATAATTCATTTTCCGAACATGTTTAAAGGGACCATGTTTCCTAGAGATGTAGTCTTTTTCCTGGTGATGTCGGTTCTCGCCCACATTCAATGGCGTTGACTCTAGCTTAGGGGATAACATCAAAACTACTAAGGAAGATACCCGTGTCATCATGTTCTATTTCGAGGATTGGGATGTCCCCGTGTTCTTTGTTTTCCAAGATCCTATCGGTAAGAATGATCACTATATGGTCGTCATGGATAAATTTGACACGTTGATGCAGTGAGGAGGCTACCCCTTTTACCCCATGGATCCAAGGTCGTCCCAGAACAGGCTGAAAGTGGCTGGTATGTCCAAGACTTGGAATTCTACTGGCATGGTTAACGGCCCAATGACTGTGTGAATTCACGAAGCCGAGGCCTCTTATTTATAAGCTGGAGAAGGGATTCCTTCGTCATTAAGATTTCTCACTTCGTGCTTCACCGGCTTGTATCGCGCACTTGAGAGATTGTACTAGAGGCTAACTACAACAGTGCACAGGGCACTATTGGGCGCCACCCATGGAGGGGGTGGGCGCCGCACCAGGTATGCATGTGGGTGGCGCCGTGGTCCTTTTTTGGCACTTAGGCCCCCTGTATTTCACTGTTTGCGCATCCTGCTTTTTCTTTTGCATTTTAAACCCCTGTAACTTGACATTCGTTAGTGTTTAACAGGTCTTGATATCTCATGTCATGATACATACCAGAGATACGAAATTGGGGTGTCTACAGTATGTATATATAGATGTGCATACTCTTACATGGTAAGTTCCATGAATTAATTATTAGGTATATAAATGATTTTATACAACTACACGTGATGATCCTATGAGAGACTTGATATGTGTCTATATATAAATATGCATACTTCTATTTAATTATTCTATGGGAGACTTGGGATGTTTATATTAAGATATACGTCCATATTTATATGATGATTCTTGTGACTTACCTCCTGACTTTCTTGGTTGGTTGTGGAGAGGGAATTCACCATGGTTCATCTTGGTAGTCTTGTAAAGGAACAGTTTTTGTAAAGTATACAACTCGACTTACTGGGTCTTCGTTGTAGTAACATAATATTATTTCCACTTATGGCAATATTTCATTTATGTATATTGTTTAGTAGTAGCGTAATAAGTCTTTTTTACTCACTCGCACTTTGCCTTCTAGTGTGCAGTTATTTGTGAGCCGTGTTGAGGCCTGGTAGATCCTGTGTGGAGTAGTGTACGTGAGATTGATCGCCGAGTTGAGATCGAGTTGTTCATGCTGATAGCTGTTGATTCTTTTGAGTTGTAGCTCGAGTAGTCTCTTGTTCTTGTCGTACCATTATTATTTATTTGTCCTTTTTTTACCGTTATTATGTAAGCTTTACCGTCGGGTAGTTCGTTCTTAGGTTTATTGGTTTTCCTTTTGTAGTCCAGCACTTGTGCTCCCGAGCTTGGTATTCCATCAGTTGTACCCCGGGCAGTTGTAGCCTCGGGGAGTTTATTATTCTAGTTATTCTAATTGTTTAAGTTGTTGTTATTGTTGTTGTTGTTGTTACCCCGATATGCTTTAGCCGTGGGTCGTTGTTATATCAGGTTGGTCATTGATAAAACGCCAGCCTAGAGTGCCGATGATTTGTTCTGCGTTTGCAATGTTGCGGCACGCGAGTTTCATTTTCATACCTTGTGAGGCATCACCTTTCTTGGTTTCATTTGTTTCAGTCTCGAGCTCTTAAGCTCGAGGACTTGTTCTTTAACGCTTCCGCATATTCGAAATTTTGAAATTCGTATGTTAGTACAGTTTCTTATATGTGTCTAGAGCTGTTTAGCTCGATTGTTCGATCTGCACTACTGTTTAACAAGTGCTTGTCCTCTTCTTGCATTGTCCTAATGGCACGACCTTGGAATTTCGTGTTGGAATCCGGGTTGGGTCGTCATAGCTTGTAGATTATTTGATAAACTTCTTTGTTTATTACTGCTTTAATAGATTAAAGATTTCCGCTATTAACTTGTTTTAGTTTCTGGTCAATGCACTTTTGGATGCAGCAACATTGGCAGTTTCTGTTGAATCCTATCTACTATTGATCTTTCATAAACATTATTCTTTGATCAAGCCAAAAAAAAGTTTTCCATCCATTCCTAAATTTTTGGTCTTGTTTGACTTTTATGGTCAAACACGATGTTTCTCGAATGTAGTTTTTTACATATAACATATATTTTTATTTATTTTTAAATTATGCTCCCTCTATTCTTAAATAATTTTTCTATTTAATTGAACATAAAGGTTAAAAAAAATTGATCATAATATAAATAATGGTATAATACGCAGTTTCTTTGAAAGCTCTTCTGCATATGATCATAATTAAAGCACAAAAAAATTAAGGTAGAGGGGCAGTGTAAGTATATCTCTTTTTAAAATGAAATCACAAACTTGATTTTGAGAGAGAAATTAAACATAACAGAACTATTAAACTATTGGGTTGGTTCGGCTGGCGGCAGTGGTTGCCGGGAATTGTTGTCAGGAGAGGGTGGTCGCCAGAGGTTTTTGATGTCTTATTTTTTAACCTCGCAAGTGTATAAATAAATTAAAATATAGTATACGGAAAGCAAGGGTCGAATCACAGAGACAAGAAGTATCTAGAACAAGTAAATCAGTAATAATTAAACTAAGGGGGTTTTTGGTTTATTTATCTAAATTATTCTACTAGAAAGCAGGCAAACTAATTAACATTTATTAAAGCAGCAAATACAGTTTGTGAAGATCTTATGGTTGAGGAGAATCTAGGAATATGGATTCACTTGTATCTACTCTAATGTTCTTTTGCTTAATGTATCAATCAATTAATCTTGGGTTCGTTCATGAAAGATTGGTATAGGTCGTCAAATTATAATTCAGTCTCCATCCTAAATAATTCATCTGAATATATACCCTTAAAAACAAGAACATATGAATTTATGTATGTCACTCAGGAACATATATATGAACCTAACCCTAACTTATCACTCTCATGCATTGATAGGTTTAATTTATTACAATGGTGAGCCAGTGTACGACATATGCATTTGGCCGTGCAGTTATCCGTACCTCTTGGTCTTTAACTACTGTGATACCATTCATTAGGAAAAAGCCAAATAGTAAAGAGATTGATAAACACTGTGATCAACAAGATTTGATTGAATAACAATATATAACAGAGCAAAAAATTCGATACAATTTACCTCAAATTCCTAGATTATGGAGCGATTAGTTCATCCTTGACGATGAACATATCAATGGGATGAAAGAATACATGAACGATCTTCTAAACTATGATTACAAACAATAAAAACTATGAATTACACATTAAAATCAGAGTATTTTCCGTCCTCCGGCTTGTGACTACATGGCTTGTATTTATACTAATGTGTACAGGGGATAGGTGATACAATTAGGGTACAACACCCATTCGCATATACGGAAGGGCTTGCGGTGGCAAGGTACTTGCGGAATGCGGCCGCAAGGCCTTCCCTCTCTTTTGGCTCGCGTACTGGTGACCTTGCGGGGGCAATGGATCTTGACCTTGCGTCGCAAGGGGTTTCCTTAATCCAGTGCATCTTCTTTTATCTTTCAACATTTTGCACTCTTCCTTCAATTCTTCACTTTAAGCCTTGTAAATCCCATAATTTCACCTAAAACCCTGAAACTCACAATAAAGCTCCAAAACATATATTAGTAGTCAAAAGCCTCGTGAAATTGCTATTTTTAAGCTATAAAAGTACCCAATAAATGCGTATAAAACACATCTATCAAATACCCCCAAACTTAGACTTTGCTCGTCCACGAGTAAACAATACTAATAAATACAAAAGCAATTGAATTACAAAAATTAGGAAAATCTTTTTGAAGGATGACACTATTTACACTCCTCTATAAACCCACAAACTCAAGGAGACTCTTATTAGTGACTCAACTATGTAGATAAATACAAAAACTATTAAATACAAAAGCAGATAATTAAAATTACTCTAAAAACAATAAATACAAATAAAATATTTTGGGTCATTCTCAAGTCACGATAGCATGAAATATTCATATTTGTCTCAGGGAGATGCTCACCACATGTGTGCAGACTCATCCACAAATCATGCTAAGTTACACTCTAACCTGCGACCGATGCCAACATCTGTGTGTGTTTGTGCTAACCGGTTATGGAAAATTTCCTAACTTAAATAGTTTTATTAAGCTAAGCACAACATTCATTCTAAAAATCAGGATTTTCAATAAAAAACATATGCAATGCAGAGTATGTAATCTACTATCCGAACCCAGTCTATCACAGAAAAAGAGAACACAATGGATTTCAAGTATTTATACATCCATCCCATGGACTTTCTATGTATGGCATACAATGCTTTCATATCCCAGTTACTTACAATGGCTAAGATTATGCTAACACAGTGAGCTTTGGCGAATAGTATGAATATATGAAGTGGGGATCAATTTACATGTATTACAATCGAATCAACCAATACAAGTAACTGGCAAAAAGATCAATAGGAATTTATTAAGCTTGTAATGTAAGGCCTTGGTGTTGGGGGGATATGATGGAAAGGCAATATAATACAAAGTGAGAGAGCAAGACTACCATTTTCCCCAATTGCTTCTAAACTTGTAGAAATATTTCCAATTAGGCTAGGACCTACAAAGACCACAAGTGGGGATTTTCCCCCAAACTTGTTGTATTCAATACATTGTGCTAAAAATAACTAGTGATCATTTCTTTAGATGAACTTTTTCTAACATATCTATATCTTGAAAGCTATGCTTCCATTTGAATCTTTTTGCACTCTGCCTCTTCCTATTTTCATATTCGTCGAACCAATATTTTTTTCTTTTTCTTTTCCATCACTTTTTTTTTTATTACGACGAGGAAGAATAAGTCTTCATAAAATCATCTAACTGATAATGGCTCCATAAAATTAATTCCCCACACACTTCCTACTCTCTCAAAGGGTAGGCTAAAGTGTACAAGTTTTAGGGATTAAGTTAATGTGAGCTAAAGAAACAAATTCGAATGGGGGTTGTTGTATGCTTAGCATACATCATTCTTTAATTCAGCTCAAAAGGGACACTATGGATATTTTTAGTAAGGTCGGGAAATATTTAGGATGAAACGATCCAAAGATGGCCTAAATCATATCCTAATGCCAGAATTACTCATGTCAGTTTTTAAGAACGTAAACACACATAAAATATCACATTCATTATGAAAGTTATGGAATTGAAGATTTAGCATCACTGAATTTCACATAAGCATTCACTAGAAAAGAGGTAGGGACAATTAAGGCTAACATGCAGACACTGTTAAAAATAATTAGCTTTCTTAATTATGATATTATGTTATTATTCAAATTTGTGACCAATGTTTAAAAATTCTTAATTGAAAACAACTTTATTTATTAAAAGTTTAAGATACAAAAATCAAGAGACCTGACCACATGATCTTTACATGTAACATGATATTACATTAATCTTTGCTCTGTTTCTAGTCATAAAACTTGCTAAAAATGGATAAAAAGATATAATATTATAAATGTCGACTAACCTGGTTAAAAAAATGAAATTCTTGAATATTAGTATTCTTTTATATACAAACACATAGATGCGTTTAATACATACAAAAGGAAAATAAGATTAGGCTTAACAATATCGATAATAAAAAAATAATATCGACATAAGAAAAAAAACATTAGAAACATCTTTTCTTTTTCTTTATAAGATCTTGCGGAAGATTTCATTATGATCAAAAAATTATACAAACTAAATATACTAAAAAGTAAATAAATGAAATCTTATGTGATATATGCATGTCCAATTATCCATAGCTGACACAACACTCAATCTGCCCTTGCTCCCATCAGAGCTGTTAAAATTAAGCCCGGTCCAGCCCACCCGACTTTTCATGAGCTTGGGCTTCAATTTTCATGGCCCAAAAAAAATTGGGCCTTTTTTGCCTGACCCGAAAGGCATGTGGGTGTGCTTGGCCCGAAGTTGAAAAAGTCCACCTGACCTGGCTTGGCCCAACTACAAAGGATAAAAAAACCAAACGTAATAAAACTTAAAAATTAAAAACCCTATCAGTGTATGTATCATATCACTCTATCTCTTTCTCTCGCCTCCGCCTCCGCCTCCGGCCGCCAGAGTCGAGATGCCATTCCAGCGAGTCCTCACTCCAACACTCCTCAATCCTCAATTCCTCACTCTAGAGTCCAGATCTCTGATCTCCAATAGTTCCTCTCTGTCTCTCTCTATCTATCGCTCTCTCTCAATAGTCAATATATATGTGTGTCTACTGTGTAATGTGTTTCAGTCGGCACAAAATGGGGATAAGTCAAGGTGGTGAATAACACAATTGCCAATGACTACTTCGTGTCGGTCTTCTTTTGGAGGCACTGATGGTAGAGCTATTTGTGAATCTGTCAATCAAATTTGTGAGTGAATGTGAATAACTTAATAAAGCATAAAGAGATTGAATATATAAATACTTGAAAGAGAGTGATGGTTTGCTTGCACTTTGCAGGAACAGTGGTCGGCTTATTGGAGGAAAGCAATGAATTAGGAATAATGGTCTATTTTATTGGAGAAGAGAGTACTGGACTACTGGGTATAGTGGCTTAATGGAAGCAGCCATGAATTGAATGTGGGTTCTTGTTTAATTTGTTGTGTTTCAAAAGGGCTAAGTTTAGTTTTTTCTCAAACTCAATCTTCTTTGTGATTGTGGCCAGTGTTTAAAATTCTTCATATCAATTTGGGCTCTAAACAATTGAAGTTTGATAAACTAACTAGCAAAATTAGTTAATTTGTGAACTTTTTAAATAAAAATAATTTTCTTCATTTTTGGCCCATAGGCTCGAAGGCCTAGAGGCCCGGAGATGGGCTGGACTGGGTTTGAGTTTTCATAGGCCCGACATAATATATACCAGGCCCGTTGCCAAGCCAAACCCAGTGGACTTGGACCGGCCCGGCCCGGTTGACGGCTCTAGCTCCCATGCATGGTGGCATTAGTCAAGTAGAGCCATTTGACCAAAGTGTTTATCTTATATGACCTCTTGACCAAAAATTTTGACAACTCCTAAAATACCCCTAATACCTTCCAACCCCTAAAAGGTTTTCTTGACTCTCAAAGGGCTCAAACATTGTCGTCATCTCCCTCTCTTTCTTTTCTCGTCGTGGGTCTCACCCCTCTACCTCTTTCATCCTTCATCATCCTCTGCCCCCTCTGTTGTCGTCGTCCTCATCCTCCGCCTCCTTCATCCTTCATCATTCATCGTCCTCCGCCTCCATCCAATGTCGCCGTCCTTATCATCTGCCTCTTTCATCGTCCTCGCCTCCCTCGTCTTCTTTCTCTCTATCAAACCCAATGAATCAATGATAAACCAATTGGTTTATCAGTGAACTAGGCGTGGTCAACCACGAGTAAACAATTGGTTTATCAGTGAACCAGACGTAGTCGACTAGACGACAGAGTAAACCAATTAGTTTATCAGTGAACTAGGCGTGGTTGACTAGATGACTGATGTGGTGGACTAGACGACTAAGGGTATTGTAGACAGTTCATTGGTGAAAGTGACTATAAAAAAGCTTCTTCTTTTTTAAAGTTAGGCTATATATGACCAAGTCATCTTCGACTTGGCCATATCTGTAAATCATCCCATGCATGTCATGTTGAAAGAAAACTTTTGGCATGATCAATGTTCTAAAAATCGGCCTAGGTAGTCGCCTAGGCACTGGGCACCCCTCCACTGCCACAACTTCCTTCAAATCGCCCAAAAAAAGCATCCACCGAAAAATCACCACCTAATCGCCTTGACGCCGCATACTTGTCCTTGGTGCCATCTGTATCAAATTAGATATAGCCTTCACAAAAGATCCATTACAAACGTCAAAGAGAAGGGAGCATAGATGGAGGGGGACGGGGAATAAAGATAAGACGAAATTAAGGACTTACTATGTTGATGACGACAACACGTCGAGTGAAGTCTGAGATAGAGCCATGGAGGCGTTAGATCTACGCTGAGAGAGAGAGAGAGAGAGAGAGAGAGTGAGAGCGAGAGCGAGAGACGAAGAGACGTGGAAATTGAGAACTTACGGCGGCGGTGGCAACAACAACAACGACTACGACAACGAAGATGGAGAACTATAGTACATGGATAGATCTAAGTATCTAAATGATGAATGTGTTTTATACAAATTTATTGGGTATTATTCTGACTTAAATTACGCTATTTCTTGAGGTTTTTGTTGTCTAATATATGTTTTAGTGTTATTTTATAGTTTCAGGGACTTGGGGAACAATTGTGCAAAATATAGACACTTTATGCTGAATTGAGGAATTTTAGGGACCAAAGTGCAAAAACTGGAAACTTGAAGGCTAAAAGGCTGAAAATCAAATTTCTCAAGCAAATCATTTGTCTATTTGAAGTCTTGGAAAAGGGACAGCCACTTTGGCTCCCTTTTGTCTCCTTTTAGAATTTTAATTACTTTGTATCTTTTTTTCCTAGTTATTGTATAATTATTAGGTATAAATATATCCATTTGAGATTAGAAAAATGGAGAGAAGTTTTGTATTATTTTTCTTTGTCTATGAAGAAGAATTCTCTAAAAATGGTTCAAGGTTTTTTGTACTTTCAATTATGGGGAACTAACTCATAATCTAGGAATTTGAGATAACTTGTATCGAATCTTTTGTTCTATAATAATTTATTATTCAATCAAGTCTTGTTGATCACAGTGTTTATTAATCTCTTTGTTAGTTGGCTTTTTCCTAATGAATGATATCGCAAAAGTTTAAAGACTTAGAGGTGCAGATAACTGTAGACACCCCAATTTCGTACCCCGGGTATTTGACATGTCATAAAATATTAAGACCTCTTAAAGGACTAACGAATGTCAAGTTACAGGGTTGAAAATGCAAAAGAAAAGAAATGATGCATAAACAGTGAATTGCAGGGGGCCAAAGGGCAAAAAATGAGACAGGGAAAGGTTGTGGGCGCCGCACCCACAAGCCCTATAGGCAACGCCCACAGCCCTCCCAGTTACTGGTGCAGTAGCCTAAGGTGTAACCTTTTCAGTGCACAGTACAAGTCGTCGAAGCTCAGAGGACAAAACTTAACCGCGAAGGAATCCCTCATCCTCAGCAATATATAGAGGCTCCGGGTTCACAATTTCACACAGTTAAGAAATTCACTACGTGAAAAACTTTCACCGCAGTCTGCTCTCCCGAGAGAACACCGAGGTATTTTCCTCTCCAGCTTCGAAGCTCTGCCAAATCTTCCGTAAACACTCAAACTCTCCGGCCAAAGTGAGCTCTAGTTACCCTGCTAGGTTTCCACCCTATTTCACCGGTTCAAAAGAACCAAAAAGAGTAGTTGCCCTGCCCAATTCTAGACGTCAAATCCAGCCAAAGCAAGTAGTTGCTCTGCCCGATTTCAGATGCAAGCAAACACACAAAGCACGCAAAGCAAGCAGTTGTGCCGCCCGGATCCCGAGGCAAAAACAACAAAAAGGAGCACTTACGTTGCCCGAATCCATGCGCTTGAAAGATTTTTCTTTTCTAAAAACCACCCGCTTTCTCATGCCGCGGGGGAGAGGTCGAAAAACAGGGCACTCACAGTGGCGACTCTGCTGGGGACGTTGTTTTTATTTTTAATAAAATAAAAACTGAGTGCTAGACTCATTTTGGCTAAATATGCTTATATTTCTTTAACAGTTTGAATATTGCATTTTTATATATCTGTGTATATATTTGTGCACATAACTATGAAATCTTGCAGCAGCTTCATTTTGGGTACCGGTGCAAAAAAAAACAAGACAAAAACAGGGGATATTATTGTTTTATTTTATTCTGCTTTTATTATTATTTTTGGCAAATATATAAATATTCTTTTATTCAGTCATTTTTACTTTGGGGATTATGACCAAATGTAATTAATAGGAACAGATAGTTTCCCCACTTTTCTTTCTATTTATTGATTTGAATGGCCGTCACACTCGCTCGTGCCGTCCTTTCGGGGATTCAAACTAATGAGCCGAGAAAATCCATAAATGAATAGAAAGACAGACCATTTACTGCTTTATTTACTGCTTTATATCTGAAAAAAAGACTTTACTGCTTTTTAGATAACTCACACACATGCACGCATGTAAAAATATTCCAACTGCTACCCTATAACCTGATAAACACGCCCGGGTATCCATGATCTCGAAAGAGAGGCTATGGAGAACTTAGGCCGAAATTATCACATCCCGCCCCCTAACTAAGGGGCCAACAGGGTGAAGCCAGCCTAGCGTTGCATCAGCCAACGTTAAAAGCATATCGATTTTTAGGACACTTCTTGGACCGATCGGTTTTTATACCCCAAAATTGGTGATCAATCCTTGTTGCAAAAATATACATAAATATGCACGGGGGCTGACCAATAATTTTTATGGTATTTGTCCTAGACCATTCGAATGGTGGATCCCGGAAAGAGTATAGACCCTTCGCCTGAGATCTGTCCAATCTTTGGAAGTCGAAAGTCAGGTGGAATACGAAGGTTCTATACTCTGGAGAAAGAATCCATTATTCCAGGAAAAGTCCGAGACTGTCAAAACAAAGCAGGTGCTTGTCCGATCAATGTTAGGGAAAATGAATAATAAAATAATAAAGGCACACTGTACTCAGAACCAAATCCTGAAACCTTCCCTTTTGATACCTTCAACCATGGTTCTAAAAATCGGCCTAGGCGCCGCCTAGGCGTTAGGCGTCCCTCCACCGCCGCGATTTCCTCCAAATCGGCCAAAGAAATCGCTTGGGGGAAAAATCGTCGACTAGTCGACCTAGGCGCTGACTAGTCGTCCTAGTCGTCGGCTAGTCACCCTAGTCGCTGACTCGTTCACTGAACTTAGCAAGGAAGGTGGAGAGTTGTTGTGACTTGCATCAGTGCACGGCTAGGCTTTGGGGCTGGAAGATTCGATGGAGGGTGAGAGACGAGGTGATACAGAAAAAAAAAAGATATGAGTTTTGAGTTCACCGGAGAGGAGAGAGAGCAGCGTGAGTTTGATGAATGATGAGTGTCTGTGACTAGCGGAGCAGAGGAAGAGATGAAAAATAAAGAAGAACAGAAGAGAGAAAGGGAAAGAAAGTAACGGAAGAGAGAGAACAAAAGAGAAATAATAAAAGAAAAGTCAAAAAAGGTGGATGTGATCGTTAACGTGACTTGTGAGTTTTGAGTTTGTGGTGGGTGTGTTATGGTTTACCTCTGCCGAGCAAATGGTTGCTTAAATTTGAAGGTTTTATTTTTTGTTAATTAATAATGTTATAATTTATTTTTAAAATAAAAAAATTGTAATTATATCTTTATTTCTAGGCCCCGATTAGTCGCCGACTAGTCGTCTGGGCGCTAGGCCCTGATGCGGCGCCTAGCGTCCGCCTAACGATTTTTAGAACCATGCCATCAACCCTTTTCCTTAGAAACCTGGCCCGAAGTTTGGAAAGGAAGAGATATCACCGGTCATTTGATACGGGAGACAGGCACAGAGGTTAGGTAAGAAAGTATAAGAATCAGTTCAGAGGGTACAGATCTGGGCAGAATGGCCGCCGAGAATGAACAAACTACTGTGAGTACTGAGATAAGGGCTCTAGGGTACGCTCCTACTCCGGCTATGCAGCAATGGTTAGACCAGAATTTGGGTGCACTTACTGACCGCCTTTTGGGCCATATAACAAACCTCATGCAAAGCCCAAGAGCCAATGTTGAGGGAATCACTTTCCCTACAACCCCTCAAGAAGCATCTACTTCTCATACTCCTCTAAAACCAAACCCTCAGCCAAACATTAATCCTCCACCAAATACCAACATCCCAACCACCGGTTTCCCACCAAATACCTATTGCCAGAACTTCAACCATTTTCTACCAAACCCATCATACCCTTTCCCAAATACCAGTACACCTTAAAATCCCAGTGGTCTTTTATTTCCCATCACCAACCCACTCCAAAACAGCCCGCATATGGACCCCAAAAACTATGTCCAACCAGGACAAGTGACGACTTATCTACCAATCAATGATTTTGGTCAACAGGCAGAAGCTGCAAATATCCCACCTCCTCAAAATCCTTACCAAATGCCTCAGCAAGTCCTATGAATGAACCCAGTTTCCCCCAATCCCTCAAATATATACCATATCCTAGCACCGCCTCCTACAAAAATAGAGGCAGATATGGAGAACCTTAAGGCAATGATGCTCAATATCCTGAACAAAGGAGAATTTTCCATGTAGTCATTGACGCAACAACCTTTAGCTATGTTGCCCTCGAAATTTAAAATTCCTGATATAGAGAAATTTGATGGGACTGGATGCCCTATCTCCCACTTAGAATCTTACCTTACCGCTATGCAAACAATAGGAGCTAGCTTCGAGGCTATAGCTTCCAATTTCCATCTGACCTTGGTAGGGGCTGCTAAGCAATAGCTCATGTTAGCAGATAGCAATATGGTTGCTACTTGGGATCAAATGGCCAAAGAATTCCAAAAGAGATACAAAGATAACAGTAGCTCTGAGAATAAAAGGGAACTTGAGGCATGCACCCAAAAGGAAAAAAGAAACCTTTGCAAACTTTACAGCCAGGTGGAAAAGAAAAATAGTCCAAACACTGGACAGGCCTGATCCATCTGAATCAGCCAAGTTGTTTATAAAAAACCTCTATCCAATTTATCTTGAACGCATGAGGTACCTTCCCTACGGTGATTTCAAATGCCATCGTGGAAATAGGAATCCGCATTGATGAAGAAATACGCACAGGGTTCCTAAAAATGATACATCTCCAAAATCATTCTACTACTCTGAATTGAAGGAGGCATACACGGAAAAAGTCAATGTTGTTGAAAGAATTCCAATGATAAGTACAGTAATGTGCTTTGGTCATATGGGACAGATAAGTCTGCCAATTCTGTTGGGGGAAGCAGTGATACTAACAGAAACTTTATAGAACTTTAAAGAGGAAACAACAACTCCAAACCCGCTACCAAGCACATGGAATCACTCCCAATATTGCAAGTACCACCATTGCAATGGCCACCCCACCGACAAGTGTTATATGCTCAAAAGTGCCATCCAGGATCTTATTGATGGCCAGGTAATTGAGAAGCCACATCCATTACCATAAATCAGCATGATCAAATTTGATGAAGACGTCAGCCCACCAGACTAGTTTGAGAAAAATGATGCTCCTTTGCGCTAAATGGTCATCCCTTCAACTTCAGAGAAGAAAGATTTCACGCCATAAGGTAGCATACTGAACAATGGTCGAACATCGCCTGAGAAAGAACTTGAATAGGGTAGAACGTTAGTACAAGAAGGTTATTAGTCACTCAGGGAAGGACGAGAGAAGAATTTGAGACTCATAGAACCCTGGAATACCCTTTTGTATGCACCTCCAAAAACCCTTTTACCTTTGAACTTCCTTTTGCCAAATAAAATCTTCATGAAGCAACTTTTTTCAACTCAGCGTCAGTTTTCGTAGATTTTCCATATATATCTTTTTTTCAAGTCACCTATTTCTAAGTATCCCTGGACAAGTTTTCTTCTCAAAGATGATAAATTGACTCTCTTAAAAACACCTAAATCTACACGAGTTGATAATGAATCATCTAGAAGATATGGACCCGCAAACCATTAAGAACATATGAAATCCAAAGCAGGCAAGTCGTCTTGACCAAAATCACCTTCGACCCATTGCGGTCGAGCTGCTACTAGCATACTGGGGCTTCCCACCATATACCAAAACCCATCCAAAAAACCTGAAACCCTTTTAAGTCCACCATATGCCAAAACCCCTACTGAAAATAAGACCTTCCAATATTACCAGCCAAACAACTATCCCCATGATCCGGCTTCCCAAAACTGGGGTTGTTTCGCCTTTTTATATCCACCAAGAATGATTATCCTTTACCCCAAAAGGAGAGAGGACATTCCTCGACTGCTATTATAATGCTAAAAAAGAGAAAAAAAAACAGAGAAAAAAGAGAAAAATCTCTCTGGAGCAAGTTCATTATTTGTCCATCTCTCCCTCTTACACAAACTAATCTGGGCTTATTTTGGAAAAATCAACACATATATACTTCTTCAGGTGTGGATCAAAAACAAAAATGGCCAACTATGCCCTACCATATTCAAAACCCAAAAAACCAATCGTCTATCTAGAACTCACAACCTAAAACGCCAATCAACGATCAATTGTTGATTGCCTTTTTTTACATAAACCAACTCTGTAAAAGACCTTCTAACCAGAGGCCAATCAAAAACCTCAAAACCAATCCATCAACAAAACATTTAAACAGTACACCCTGAACTAATCACGATCAACAACTCTGCTTCAATCCATTATAACGTGATCTGAGTCAAAAATGAAACTCCTTGCTAAAACACACAAAAACATCAAAAGATAATTACCAAGTAGGGTCCATAAACCACCAAACCTGGTGATACTCGGTAATAAGGTGAACTCTGAATTCTGGCTCTCTTTCTTGTTCATTAGAGTCATCCTCATATCTTGTGCCTTTAATTTTCTCTTCAAAAAGAAAAAAAGAAAAAAAGAGACCACCTAGGGGCTTCCCTTGATCCACTTTTGGGGTTATTCTCCATTCATATCCATAAAAACATATTGTTTGAATATGCTAGGGGATTTCATATCCCGTTTTGAAAAATTTGTTGATTAAGTCACCTTGAGGCTTTTCCTGTCGAACTCATGAGTCTTAGCCATGCAGTCTCCTATCCCATGTTCCTGAACCATGAATTGTTGGTCATAACGAAGGATGCTTCGGTTGGGAAATCTTTGAAAATTTGAATCTCGCTACAAGCAAGATAAGAAAAGTTATTCTTGGACTTAGTATAAAGATAAGGCATTTTGGAAACATATACTCCATCAACCGAGAAAGTTTCTGACTTAGCCTTATTCGACAAGGACTTCCTAGAATAAGTTGATAGGAACACTTATTATGCTTAACCCTCATTTGAAGCCAAGAATATCACAGATACCCTGTTGCAAAATTGATACACTACTACAGGGTCCCTTATGATTTCTGTGAGCCAGGTGGATTGTTTCGGATACATTTTGCTTCTACCTTCCTTTTTAATGTCGGAATGGTTGTCTGCCATTTTTATCCATGATACCAAAGGTTGGGAACCTCACTTACAAGATTGGACTATTTGTTTCGCTTTGGACGTTGTGCCAATTTCTCTAAGTTCTATTAGGTATTGCTGCCTGACCGTTGTGTTATCTCGTCCTATGGGCCCGATTTTTGAAACCCTCCTTACTTTCTTTGCCGAAAACCATGATATTTTGTTATCATGTCAAGAAAAAGAAACGGGAGACCCCTATTAAATTTCTTCACTAAAAAACCCCACCAGATACCAGAAACCAAATAACATATATACATCATACCTCCTACGATTGTAGCGAAGCTTCAAGTGAACCCCAATAAAGCGACAATCTTATCCTCTTCACCCACCAGCCAAAAAGTACAGTGTGTTTATAAAAGATAAATTAGTTTTTGCTTAATTTGCAATGAATATTGCATTCTAAATTAATGTCTTTCTTAAGGTGATGTGATGTATATTGCATTTGGTGTTGCGGTAGTCTAGGAGTGATGGAAATTACATCAGATATTTGGTGTAGTTGCTCTGTTAGTAATGCAATAGATATTGCATCAGATACCTATATTTACTCTTGTTGTCACACGAAGTATTGCATCTAGTCTTTATGTTAAGTCTCTTGGGAATGCAATGGATATTGCATCAGTTTTTTTGTCAGCCTTATGATGATGCAATGGATATTGCACCAGATATTTGCATACATTTTCTCTGTTAGTGATGCAACTGATATTGCATCAGAATTTTTCTTAGGCATCTCTTTTAGTGATGCAATGGATATTGCATCAGATATTAACTTGAGTTTCTCTCATGATGATGCAATGCATATTGCATCAGATCTTGCATCAAGTTTTGTGAAGATGCAATGGATATTGCATCGGATTTCATGTTAGTTTTGTGACAATGCAATGTATATTGCATCAGATCTTACATCAAGTTTCGTGATGATGCAATGCATATTGCATCAGGTCTCGTATCGAGTTTTGTGACCACGCAATGGATATTGCATTAGATATTTGCGTATAGTTTCCTTGATCATGATGCAATGGATATTGCATCAGATTTTGTAATAGTCTTGTGGCAATGCAATGAATATTGCATCCGGTCTTGATGTAATGCAATGGATAATGCATCTGATTTTGTGTTAATGCAATGGATATTACATATGATTTTGTGTTAAGTTTTGTGATAGTGCAATGGATATTGCATCATATTTGTGTTAAGTGTTGTGGAGATGCGATGGATATCGCATCAGATTTGGTAATAATTTTATGTTAGTGCAATGGATATTGCACCTAGTTTTGTGATAATGCAATAGATATTACATCAGATTTTATGATAAGTTTTGTGATAATGTAATGAATATTGCATCATATTTGCGTTAAGTGTTGTGGAGATGCGATGGATATCGCATCGGATTTGGTAATAATTTTATGTTAGTGCAATGGATATTGCACCTAGTTTTGTGATAATGCAATGGATATTGCATCTGATTTTTGTGATAGTCTTGCGGTAATGCAATGGATATTGCATCTAGTCTTGTTGTGATGCAATGAATATTGCATATGATTTTGTGATAATGCAATGGATATTGCATATGATTTTGAGGTAACACAATGAATATTGTATCCTTAGTTTTGTGGTAATGCAATTAATATTGCATCAAATTTGGCCTTAGGTTCCTGTTGGATGTAATGAATATTACATCTGGTTCTACATTAGGTCTCACTGTGGTTGATGTAATGAATATTACATCTGAATTTGCTTTGGTCTCGCTCGATAATACAATGAATATTGCATTTGGGTTTGTGGTAATGCAATGAATATTGCATTTGGTCTTTGCGGTGCAATGGATATTGCATCTAGATTGGTGTAAGTCGCGTGATAATGCAATGAATATTGCATCTGGGTTTGTGGTAATGCAATGAATATTGCATTTGGTCTTTGCGATGCAATGGATATTGCATCTAGATTGGTGTTAGTCGCGTGATAATGCAATGAATATTGCATCTGAGTTTGTGGTAATGCAATGAATATTGCATTTGGTCTTTGCGATGCAATGGATATTGCATCTAGATTGGTGTTAGTCTCGTGATAATGCAATGAATATTGCATCTGGGTTTGTTTGCTGATGCAATGAATATTGCATCTTGATGTGCGTTATTTTCACTAGGTTGTAATGAATATTGCAACTATCTTTCTGTATCGCAACATGTTATCGGCAGAGCCGAACTCTGATTCCTGAAAAAGATACGTAGGCAGCCTACTCAGTGGGCACGACCATCAGAGAATTTCATTTGCATCATATCTGCTATATCCCATCAGTCCATTTAAAGTGTTTAGGGTGTGAGATAAACTGCTGCATCCTAAACTGTTGCATCCTAAAATGTTGCATACTACATTCCTCCCCATTTTAAATTTCCAAGAAATTTGGAAGCCTATTTTTTATCAACGATGTTCGTTTACTTGGTAAGTTTTGGTTTACCCATAAACTCCATCGTTGAGGGGCTCTCTAGACACCCCAATTTCGTACCCCTAGTATATGACATGTCATAAAATATCAAGACATGTTAAAAGACTAACGAATGTCAAGTTACAGAGTTGAAAATGCAAAAGAAAAGAAAGGATGCATAAACAGTGAATTGCAGGGGGGCAAAGTGTCAAAAATGAGACAGGAAAAGGCTGTGAAATTTTTATTATGGTGAAATTTTTATAAACAGCACTAATAAAAGCCGTTATTATGGCGAAATTTTTATAAATATATTTGCAACTCTAAAATGGGGCTGCTATAAGTTTCTTTATCTATTTCATTATATACGCACATGTATATATTTTAAATGTTTTATTTAAACTGTTAATTTTATAAAAGAGCATATTTAGCCAAAAATCTATTTTGAGTCCAAAAGGGCGAGTTGGGTGCCTAACCCTTTCCCAACTCGTAACTTAGCCTCCAAACCCTTTTACAAATATGGTTATTTTTTGTTTTTCTTTGTTTATCCTTAAAATAAAGATGGCGACTCTGTTATTTACATTTTGAGTCCACAATTGAGGCCGAACGTATTCCACGCGCTTGAAAGATTTTATCTTTTCTAAAAACCACCCGCTTTCTCATGCCGCAGGGGAGAGGTCGAAAAACGGGGCACTCACAATAACTGCACGGCCATATACATATATCATATACTGGCTCACCACTGTGATAAATTAAACCAATCGATGTACGAGACTGATAAGTTAGAGTTAGGTTCATATGTTCTTGTTCTTAAAGGTATAGTCTCGGATGAATTATTAGGATGGAGACTGAATTATAATTTAACGAAGTATACCATTCTTTTGTGAACGAATCCAAGATATAGTGATTGATACATTAAACAAAAGAGCATTAGAATAGGTACAAGTGAATCTCAATTCCTTGGCATTTTACAAACTTTGATTTATCTCATATTTATCATGCTTTGTTAATTAGATTATTTTATTGTTTTTTTAGGTAATTTAATTAAGTAAAACCAAACCCCCCTAGTTTTTAATTACTTTTATTTTGTTAGATTAGTTAAATCAATTTTATTCAAAACTCAAATCTTTGTTTGTTCGACCCTTGTGTTTGCACAACTATACTACGGTTGATTCGTGTACTTGCGAGGTAAATAATTAAGACATCACTAACCCAAGAGAGGGAGAGGGAGAGGGAGAGAGAAAGATGATGGTCTTCCACAAAAATTGATTTGAGCAAGGAAAAATATGCTTCGTCTTCTGTGTTGTGCGCATTGAAAAAGAAAACGAAATCGTTTCTAGCTGCCTAGGCTCTTTAGCCGATATTTGGGTTGTGAAATGGGAATAGTAAGTAGAAAGAAAGGGATATCTACCAATTTTTTTTGGGGGGGGGGGAATGGGTGACCCACGTGATGTTTGACTATTACCCTAGGTGTATTTGCATGCTAGACTTGCAGTTGTCACTTCAATTTGGGAAACATGCTTTTGATTTCTTTCTTCTTCTTTTTTTCGTTTAGCTCAATGTGTTTTTACTCTTACTATGATATTAAAAGTATTTAAGTTATTTAGTATTTAGTAGTATTAAGTATTAACTACTATTAACTAAGTATTGAGTACTAGATAAGTATTAAGTTTTAAAATTATTTAGGTGATATTTTTTATTATATTAGTATATTTAAAAGTTTAAGTTTATAATATTAAGAAAACATATTAAAATAAGGGTAATTATGCCTTAATTTCTAGACCCTGACTAATCCCCTAGACGCTAAGCGCTGGCCTACAACCTAGCGACTTTTAGAACCATAAGCATGATTAGTTAAAAATCCACACACACACACACACACTAGATAGCAGCATTAAATAATTGTAAAGCATGTTATAATTGATAAGTTACTTGATTATATTGTAAAAAACACACATACACACAAACATGCACGTACCTTAATTTTCTCATTCACTTTTAGCATGTATGAGTATTCTATTGTTAAAACTTGAAAAGATAAAAAAAACACAACTAAACAATTTGAAAACAAAAAAATTTGAGGGAAGTAAGTTAAAATTTAAGAAGAATGGATTACGGCGGATAAACTCTCTTGCAAATGATGGTGGAGTAAACATTTCAATCGTCAAATCTATATATATATATATATATATATATATATATATATATATATATATATATATATATATATATATATATTTAAAGTTGGCGAGGAGCCATGTAGTTATGCCACCTCACCCCACTTTTGATAAATCTTGATTATGAAGCATCCACATAGGCAAACTCTTGGATTTAAAAGACTTTTCATTTTTTGATCATTACCTAATAACAATATCAATTAATAATAGAATTGATAAAGAGTATTTATATCATAGTTGTTACAAAATACCTATTGTTATGCTCCTATTATAATTAGTATTAATAATTACACATTAACTTCTCTTAATAACAATACCTATATATAAAAATAGAAGTCTAATTACTAAAGAACTCCCACTAATACACTAGCTAAACGGGTTGAAGGAGTCGAAAGGACTGCTCTTCTGACTCTACCACTTCTTAGCGGCTCCAAGAAATAAAATGTAATTCTCCCTCCTTCTCGCCTCCTTTCTCACAAGCCTCCCCCAAACGCCTCTCTCTCTCTCCCGCCGACACCCATGTGCCCAAGCTCCAACGGCCGCAACTCTCACAACTGTAAGCTTTCTCTCTTCATCTCTCTATAGTTCAATTTAGTGCAATAGGTTTAGTCTTAATGCCTCTCAATTTATTCTTTCTCGATCTTACTAACACCTGATTTTGAGTTTTGTTTAATTGTTCATGGTGTATGATTTGGGTATCAAAGAAATTAAAGAGAGAGAGAGAGAGTATGGATTGGAAAGGTGTTGTGACAACCGACAACAACATATCCTTCTCCAGCAATGGCGGTCATTCTAGCTCCACCCTCTTCCAATGTACTCCTTCAAAGGTATCCCCCACTTCCCCTTTATTAATATATATGAATTGAAGAAAATTTTAAATTAGTTCTTTACTTCATGTTATTCTGTAATTTGATTTATTTCATACCCAATTGAGTTTGACAATTTTCACTTTCAGAAGGTCATGCCACTTTTATTGATAACAATTATGTGTTTCGTTTTTGCAAGATTGGTACTTTCGAGTGGAGATTGAGCCTAAATGGTATGCTTCTTATTTGTGATGTGTATATGTAAAAACATTTTATTTGGAGGAATTCCCCTTTCATGGTGTTTATAAGAATATTTTTGTTTTTATTGTACTTTATTGATTGCTCCAATCCCAAATTGAAGAAAGAAAATCACATCACGAAGACAATTTTGGGTCCCTAGAACTCGGTATAAAATTGGTTAATTACTGTATTGTGTACTACTTTGATCCCATTATTTTTTTTTTGAAGTTTTTACTCACCCGAAATGAGTGTCAAGTTATGACTGATTAATTGCAAGTTGTGGAGGTATGAGATGAACTTTGGTGGTGGAATGGTTGCTTTCACTTTTGAGATAAGATTCTTTACCAAGACCACGATAGAGTTTACTCTTACGGGTTCTTGATGACAATGGTCATGTACTTTCATTCATCAGATTCGATCAGGTACAAGCATTATATATTATTTATCTGATTAATTTTTCTATATTATAGGAATCGATCAGAATTTAGTACAACCATTAATTAGGTGAGTAAAGAAACAATATTGAAAATAATATATAGTGGCATGGTTCTACGAGGCACATAGACAACATAGAATATTATTCTATCTCATCCGATCCGGAGAAGAATCTATCGACCTTGCATCAGTAGTCGATAACATAGTCTTGCCTTAGGTTTGCTTTTATTAATAATTATGTTTATACACTTAGGTTTGCTTTTATTAATAATTATGTTTATACAAACTATTCTATATTAATTATTTGAATTCCAAGGCTTTCCGGATGAATACTTTGTTTCATTATCCTAGATAGAGTCCAAAATAATTAGTGAATTATGTGATATGTGTACATATACTTCCTCAATTTAATTTTACTCTAAAATAGCACTTCTCCTGGTTCTTGCCTCAAGTGTACTGCTAAGTTAATTAATTGATTTGCTGCAGGTGGGGTTAATCCATCTACTTCAGGAATTGTAGAATTTGCACCAAAAGTAGAAAATATAATTAATTATGAAAATTTGTTGCGACCGGTGGATTCATTTGCATAGACATATCGTCACAAGAATCGAAGTTAAAACTGAAGATCGGTTCACTAAACAAATATGGTTTCTCAACTACCAAGTTTGTTGACAAATAAGGATGGAACATACACAAGCTACTATATGTGCTTCATTTGATTGAAAATGTTTCTTGCCCTTTCTCTTTGGAGTGAATGTATAGAGTGGTAAGTTTGATTTGGACAGCTTTTATGTATATATGACATGTATCATGTGAATCGAATCATATGAAACTTTCATTTAGTTACAAGTAAATACTTTTCTCAGGCCAGGAATGATACATTGTCTGTTTGGGAAGATGAATGAAGTAAAATAGTGTATGGAAACAACTATTTACTCATATCCATATTTAAAAAAAAATAAAAGTTACTTATTATCAAACGAAAGTACTATATTACACAACCAACAATTTGTATATATTGACAACTCATAACTTTTGTTAGACATGAAGTCAACAAACGCCTACATTCAATAACAATAATCTTTTTATAAAAATATTCAATTAGTATTAATAATATATATATATATATATATATATATATATATATAGTTGGTGAAGAGTCCTATGGTTGTGTCTCCTCACCCCATTTTGATAAATCTTGAATGTGAAACATCCACTTAGGCAAACTCTTGGATTTAAGGACTTTTCATTTTTTGATCATTAACTAATAACAATATCAATTAATAATAGAATTGATAAAGAGTATTTATATCATAGTTGTTACAAAATACCTATTGTTATGCTCCCATTAAAATTAGTATTAATAATTACACATTAACAATTCTCCTAATAACAATACCTATACATAAAAATAGAAGTCTAATTACTAAAGAACTCCCCATAATGCACTAAGTAAACAAGTTGAAGGCGGCTCTTCCAACTCTACCATGTGGCTCCATGAAATAAAGTATAATTACTTTATTGAAGGTTAGTTTTATTGAAGCTAAAATAATTCGATTGTAAGCTTAAAGTAAAATTAAGGACTCCAAAAAGACGATGGCTCAAAGTAAAATTTTAACCGTGCAAAGCACGGGCTATCTTACTAGTATTATTTATAGATACAGGAACATAGATTGTTTAGAAAAGATAAACATAATTTGATTTTGAAAGAGATTGTTTAGAATGCATAAATAAATTTGAATATGAAAAAAAATGTTTGTTAAAATTTCATTATTAATAAATAAATAAAAATCACAGAAAGAGATTTTATCCTATTTGATTTGCACGATTTATAGAAGACTGGAAAATAGAATAGCCGTGGTACTCCAAAGCTCTAGACATAGTAGGGAAGTGAAAATGATGAGAATTGAGAAGTGTTAATCAAGTGAAACACGTATAAAATCGAATGTGATAAAAAATTATCCTAAACTAAACGTAAAATTTATCCTAAACTAACCATATAAATCAAATGTGATAAAATCTTTTAGGCTTAAATCGAAATTTGGTCACCCTACTTTTTCCACTCTTTGCAATATTATGACAAAACAAAAAAATTCAATTTAATCATTGTACTTGTTTTGACATTCAATAAGGTCACTCAAGTCATTTCCGTCGTTATGTTGGATGGAAATGGTTACAAAGACTAAAATGCCCTCCAAAAAAATCAAATCGTTTTTTCAGCCCCTTTCTATTGTAACCCTTTTTCATAACCTTCTACTGTAAGTGAAGCTAATATTTTTTTGTCAATTTTGGCATTCAAGTAACTAGTAAGCCTTCAGAATCACAAGCAAAAACTCAAACTTTTAACCCCCAATTAACACATTCCCAAACAACAGCTACTACTAAAACTTTCTTCCAACTGAAATTGCAAGCACACCACCAAAATATTATTGTGTTAATAGAATTGGTTTAGCAAGCAAAGTTATTCAAAAATTAAATTTGTAGTGCTATACAATTGGAGGAATGCAAAAGCAAATTAACACACCAACCTTTTCTGAGCAACAATCTGTCAAAATTGAAATACTAAATCCGGGAAAAAATTGAAAATTTTAACTTGAATTGCGAAGTGGGAATACCAAAAGTGAGTCATAGGCTCGAGCTTGTGCTTTGCGAGGGGGCTTTCAGAGTGGTCTTTGAGATGCGGCTTGCAATGGTTGACTTGAACAGATCTCAAACGTTTTTTGATCGAAGACGAGTGGTTGTTGTCGGAATTTGAGTTGGGGAAGAAGGTCGGAGCTAAGAAGCTTGTGCGAACAGAGGTTATGAAGATGGAAGCCGGTGATGGCGGAGCATGGATGGTGACCGAAGTTGAGGAAGAAGGGACAAACAGAGGTTGCGGGAGCTGTTAGGGTTGATCGGTGCTCAAGGAAGATGGAAGGAGTTGAGTTAGAGATCGGCAGCCATGGCAGGACCGTTGAGACGGAGAACCCAAATTTGATTTAGGTTACAGTACAAAGGGGTTGAAAAAGGAAAACAATGTAGGCAAGGGTATTTTTGGGTTTTTACAAATGTTTTAAGTTTTTCATCCAAAAAATTGGATGGAGTGATGAACTTGCTATATGTTTCCAAGTACAATGATTAAATTGAAAAAAAAATGTAGACTCACTGTATTGTAAAAAGTGGAAAAGTAGGGTGACCAAAATGTGATTTAAGCCAATACTTTTATCAATAACTTTTTATTTGTAATTTTTTTACGGCTTAAATCACAAATTGGTCACCCTACTTTCCAGCTTTTTGCATTATGATAACTCTACAATTTTTTTTTCTATTTCATCATTGTACTAGACCAAGTAATACACGTTAATCACTCCATCCAAAAAATTGGATGGAAAGCTTTAAAATTTTACATTAACCCGAAAATACCCTTTAAGTACCCGATCATCTGCGCCGCAAGGGTTTTCCAACACTGTGAACTCGGCCATAAGTCCGACGGCCGGACCATTGAGTGGCTCCTCCGCCAGTGAACCTTCCATCATCGCCGCTACGGGCACCAAGCACCACTCGCTAGCTTCTCCACCGTCCGTCATGACGTAACTCATCCACTAACTCTTCAATCTCCGCCGCCTTTGATCGAAGCCGTCGTCGCACCAAAGACTTAATTACGCCCATTCCTTTTATTCTCGGCAAGAGGCTCCTGGTCCGACGATGATAGCCTTGACGGAGGTAAAGAAGATAGCATGGCTTCGTAGTGGCCGGCCGGTGGATTCGGGCTCGCCACTAGGTCGACTTTGGACAGTTTGGAGCTTCGCCCTGCCACCGATATGGTTGGTCCTTCTCCGGCCTCGTGGCTTCTCAAAGAATCGTTCTTTGGGAGGTTCTTACACCAACATCAATCAATGGGAGAGCGTCGGCGGCTAGGGTTGGAAATTACCTACCGATAGCTCAGGCCACTTGAATTTGCTCGCGTCTTTATCCGCTCCGCTCCACTGTCGGGCGACGAGAAAGACGATCCCCGAACTTCCGCTCTGTCAAGATATAAATATGTATGCCGTTAATTTCTTGAATATATGTGTGGAGACGATGAATTTTTAGTATCTTCTAGGGTTAGGGTTTTAGCTTATTTCACGAGTGAAATTAGGTCTTTTTCAATTTGATGAATTAAGTACTCCATTACATTAGGGTTTTAGCCCCCCTTCTTTTGTTCATTTTGCATTCGTCACTAGGGTTTTAGACTATCGTTAATTGGGTTCGGATCTTTATTGGAGTTGATAAAGAAAAATAGAGTCAAGAATTGGGATAGCATGGGTGAAGATTCACGATATGATTGTCAAGGGATTCCACAATTTGAGGGCAAATATGGTCGACTAACTTTACTTGGTTTCAAGATAACTAACGGAAAGGAGGCAGAGTGACCAATTTGTTATTTGTTGTGAAGTACAATGATGAAATAGAAAAAAAAAATAAAGGACATTCATGTCTTTTTCATCATTTCCATCCAAGATAACTAACGGAAAGGAGGCAGAGTGACCAATTTGTTATTTGTTGTGAAGTACAATGATGAAATAGAAAAAAAAATTGTAGAGTGATCATATTGCAAAAAGCTGGAAAGTAGAGTGACCAATTTGTGATTTAAGCCTTTTTTTACCAATAACCGATTTTGGCAATAAAAATTGGTAAAAAAGTTATCATGAGAATTTAGGTGTTCTAATCAATTAATCATTTTAAACATGTCTAAATCAAATGTGATAAAATATATCCGCTAAAAAACCTTATCCTAAACTAATCGAATAAAATCAAATGTGATAAAATTTATCTTAAACTAACCGTAAAATTTATCTTAAACTAACCGTACGTATAAAATCAAATGTGATAAAAAGTTTTTATCTTTTTATCTGTAAAACTTTTATAAAAAAGAAGGTGACACGTGGAAGCATAAAATTCCTTTAAAACTTAAGTAAAACACTTTTTACGGTTGTCAATTTGCCGAAACTTTTACTAAAAAACCATTGTAGTTTCAATACAATGAATAAAACCTATCAATTAGTGGAAATGAAATGAAAAATTTTTTTAATATGAGAGAGAATGAGAGAATCCAATTTGACAAGTAAGGTGGTAAAGGAGAGTGCAGTGTCAAGGGGTCAGGGCCTTTATATAGGTGTTGCACGAAATATAATTCGTTACGCCACGGAGGCCTTCTAGAAGGTGAACTAGTCTTGCTGAGGTGTACAAAAACTACTTGATATAGATTAGTTGGCAATAATAAACAATTGGACTTGATTGTGATGAGGTCTGCTTGGAGTGAGCTATAAATATGTTCAGTGGCAGGTACATAGATTTTTACTCAGGTGGGGGCAACTTGTAAAATTTAACAGATTATTATTTTTTAAAAAAATTCTTTACCAAAAAAAAACCCAAGTGGGGGCAACTGCCCGCAGACCATTACACATGTGTCTTCCTCCGAATATGTTGCGACCTGTTAATTGCGGACGGACAAATATATTGGAAAATAGACATGATCTACCATAGTGCCTAGTAGCTTCAAACCACGAGTCCCTTTGTTTTGAGATATTGGGCCGTAAAGATATTTTTAGGGTGAAATTCGAGCCGGTCCCTTTTAAAAGGGGTGATAATCGGGCCGGTCCCCTGTGGAGAAAATGTAACCGCAAAAAGTCCATTATATTCATTTTAAACCGCTAAAGTACATTTTTGGAGGAAAAATGACGAAGATACCATTAATGAAGGAAAGGCGCACGTACAAAGCCACAACCCAAATTTGGGCCTCGCAATGAAAAACATTGGGCATCGCTCAAAATTTTGGGCATCGAAATGCAAAAGCCACTGCCCAAATTTGGGCATCGTTCATTTTGGGTCGTGTACTGTGATTGCTACATTCCTACAATTTTAATTCATATTATCATATTTTGCAATTCGGAGGCAACGATGCTCATATCATAGGCAACATTCCTAAATCATAGGCAACAACACCCAAATCATACCGAACTAGGTCTATTGAAAGAAAAAGTCTCACTGCTACAATCAATGTTTATCCAAATGTCTGAAACGTGGTTTATTGATTGGAGGACTATGGCAAGATTGAGAACCTTTCCATCTTTTAATGAAAATAAGATAAGATAAGCAGTTGATTCAAAGTAAAAGCATTTGCATTTCCGATTAGAGGTGACGACGCCCACATCAGAGGCAACAACACCCAAATCATAGGCAACGACGCCCAAATCATACCGAAGTGGGTCTAATGGAAGAAAAAGTCTCACTGCTATAGGAAAAATACCACTTTTCCTCAATCAATGTTTATCCAAATGTCTGAAACTTGGTTTATGGATTGGAGGACTAAGGCAAGATTGGGAACCTTTCCAACTTTCAATCAAAATCAGACAAGAGAAGCAATTGATTCAAAGTAAAAGCATTTGCATTTCCGATTGGAGGCAGCGACACCCACATCGTAGTTTTCGCCCATCTCTTCCACCACCATCGAGAAAAATTGTTCACGTATTACAGGCAGAAATGGAGCTGAAGATTGTTATTATCATACTCGGAGATGTCAATCCAACCTACCTTGCAAAGCCAGTTTCGAATTTCCGAACTTCCCATGTTGAACATGTTTTTGTGTGGGGCTCTAAAGCATTCCATCTCAAAAGCAATTGTTAGATTGTCACATTTGTTTCTGTAATAAAGAAACAAAGAAAACGAAAGGGAAGGAAGAAGAATGAAGGAGGAAGGAAGAAACTGGGATGCTCTCCCGCTTCTTATCTCATTGAAGATGATGGAGGGTATTTTAGGAACAATTTTATTAAAATGGACTTTAGCGGTTGAATAAAAATATAGGGGAGTGAATCAGTTATAATTTCACAAAAGGGGACTGATCCGCAATTATTTCTTTTCAAAGTTTATAACCGCTGAAGTACCCTCTCTCTTTTTTCACCAAAAAAGTCACTTTTGGATGCGAAAAGACTATGATACCCTTAAAGAGCAAGAGGCGCGCTACGAATAACTACGGATCGAAATGCACCACGGTTCATAGATTTATATATCGCGGTGCAAACAATCAATTTTATTTATTTATGGTAAATTTTTTGAAAAAGATATATATTGCGGTGCACATATTTTACACCGCGGTACACATATGTTCATTTTTGTATCGCGGTTCATAGTTTTTATATATCGCGGTACAAATTAAATTTGAAGTATAGATTTTGTACCGCGACTCAAAATTTATCGTAAGCATAATTAAAAAAATTCATAGAAAATAGTTGCACCACGATATAGAAACAATTTAGCCGCGATTCAAAATTTATAATAAGTGTAATAAATATTCATATAAAGTAGTTACACCACGATATATAAATGTTTGAACCGCAATACAAAAATGAATAACTACGGCATTTTATTTCTTTTTTCGTGAACCGCGATACAAAAATTGTGTGGTTAAAGTTCGTGGAAACTATTAAATGCATTCATAATACATTGATGCACTGTGATTCACGTGGCTAATTATCCATTACGCGTTCATTAAGGGTAACGTAATCATTTCGCTCCCAAAAGTAACCTTTTGCTGTTGAAAATAAAAATATGTGACTGGAGCGATTAAATTTTAGGAAAAATGGACCGGTCCGCAATTTTTCCATTACCCCACCTAGGTAATTATTGGCAGTTCAAAAGATTAGTAAAGGGTAATAACCGGGCCGATCCCATGTGATGGAATTATAACCGGAAAAGTCGCTTATATTTGTTTTAAACCATTAAAGTATACTTTTGGAGAGAAAATGACGAAGATACTCTTAATGAAGGAAAGGCGCACAGGCAAAGCCACAGTCCATATTTGGGCGTTGCTTAAAATTTTGGGTGTCGCAACGAAAAAAATTGGGCGTCGTTGCCATGACCAACACACCCACTTCATATGCAACACATGCATAACATAAGAAATACATGAAAACGTGACTCAAATGTGAGAACCCAATGTCATTACTTGTATAATATCATTTTAACATGCTTATTGTATGTCTTAACATGTTAGAGAATTCATTAAGTTCATATCATGCTTGCATTAGAGTTGTTACGTTCATAGTCGCTTGAATGTCTTCTATGCGTTGCATACCTTGCCATTTGTGCTTTGAGTATTCGCCTTAGCATGTTATCACTTAACCAAGTCTTGTTGGAGTTCTATTATCTTTCATATATGACTTAGAACATTCATCTTGATCTTAGTAGGCTTGTTTGGAAGTTTAGAAGCTTTGTTGCTTCGTTTGGGTCTTAGCGATTTCCCTTGTTGCTCGTATTTCTTGTATTTCGTCTTGCGAGATGTTCGTTGAGTTCTAGGCCATGTATTCAGGTCATAACCATGTTTAAATAAGCCTTTTCCATGCCCAAGTTATCCTAGTTTGATTTGTGTTTGATTCGTTGGCCATTCGTCGCATGATTCGAGCCTTGTTTTAACTTGTTTCGGATGTCGTTCGGGTGTGTTTCCGACGTGTTTTGAGTTGGGTTAGACCTTAGAATGGTTGCCCATGAGTTTGGAACCATTTAGGACATGTTTAGACCATGTTTGAGACCTGAACCATGCGCTCGCATCGTTTTTGGAACCATGGCTCGCGGGACAGTGCTGAGAGCAATCAAAAAAGAGAGTTTCCTGTCAACAGGACCATGCGCTCGCATGGTCCTTATTGCATGCGACCGCATCACTCTGAATTACACCTACGGGATTTTTCTCTTGCAATCTGAATTGTGACCAATTAACCCCTTGAACCCCCATCCTAACTGACCCTAAACCATCCTATTAGACCCTAAGTAAGTAGGATTAAGCCTAACTTCAATCATCCTCCACTTGACAAGTTGATTTTCATGCATCCTCCTTGTGACATGTGGAGTTCCACTCACCTTTGCATGTCACATATAAACCTCCCACATTGTGATCAGCCATTAAACCCACCACATCTAAAAATTCTCTCTCTCTCTCTTCCCAAGCTTTTGTGTGTGAATGGTGAGGGGAGATTAGTGTGTGTTTCCCCCATAACTTGAGCTCACGAACTCGATTGCCAAGTTGAGACCACCAAAATGAAGCTATCGACGAGGAGCACGATTTTATCCGATTAGTTTTTCTTTTCTCCATCTTTTTCTTTGGTGTAAGGTAAGCTATTGATTCCCCTTAGGATGTATGCTAGAAATGCCATGTCCCCCTCTTCTTATGATTCCCATGCTCTACCATGTCTATGCTATGTTTGATGATGATTTGAGTTTATGAGATTTTTGAATGATATGCACATCTTGTTGATTTAGTCCTAAGCCTAGAATTAAAAGTGTTATATGCCTCCTTAGGAATAACTATTGTTCTTGGACTAATGACTTTTGACAACTCTTAGAGATTGTGATTTTAGAGTTCCATAAACTATGAATTGTTCATCCTATTGATTTGGTCCTAAGCCTAGAATTAAAAGTGTTCTATGCCTCCTTAGGAATAACTATTGTTCTTGGACCATTGACTTTTAATAACTTTTAGAAACTATGATTCTAAGGTTCCATAAATTATGAATTGATGATAATTTTTTACTATGGTTGTTATTTGGATTAATGGCCTAGTCTATCCTATACGAGAACTTAGAAAAGGGTTTAGAATGCATTTAGTGTTTAAACTCTATTGGATGAATTTATAGAGACGACTCAACGAAGTCTGTTTTAGTGAGCCATTGAACAATACCGGCTCAATGATCAATCCCTACGACGTTCTAAACATGTTTCACTAAGAATAATAATAATATACTCTTGAATTTGGATTGATTACCATGCTTGATTTTAGATGTCATATAATAGAATGCCTATTTGACATGTTGAGTTCGCTCTTGTCGAACTCAATCCTACTTGATTATTGATGAGAATAATTACTTGTCATGAACGAGATCGCTCTTGTCAACCTCGTTCACTACTTGAGAATTTGTTAAGTAAACATTACTTGGCATTTGCATGAGTCCAGCTGACATACCTGTCCTTGTACACACACGCCTCCACTGTGGCCACAGTGGGGAAGTAGCCCCTTTGCTGTAACCATTAGCGCATCATTGGTGTGTCTATCCTGGGCATCTCCTCGGAAGGTCGATGTACTCACAATCATCTGACACCTCATATTCCAGATAGCGCTTGTATGCAGGAACTACGTAGCGGCCCGGCTCTCCATATATCCTTACCCTATGTGATTTAATTATGAGCACCTATGTGAAACAATGTGCATCTTGGATATATGTTCTATATGCTTATGTGACGATATCTTGCCTTGTATGTTACATATTGCCATGACATGTATGATTGATAGCTTACAAGTCTTTATGATTTACTGATCGATGTATTTTATACGTTGATTTCAGGTACTTTTATGATTTAAATTGAGCGATTCCACGAGGCTTTTGGCTATTGATATGTGTTTTTCAGTTGTTTTATGAGTTTCAGGGTTTTAGGTGAAATTACATGAATTATAAGGCTTTTTGTTGAAAATTCCAAGAAGGGGCCAAAGTGTAAATTGAAGAAGAAACGACAAAAGGAGCATTCTGATGACCTTGCGGCCGTAAGGTATTTCTACCTTGCCTCCGCAAGGTAGGCAGTAAGTCCTGCAGTTTAGCCCCGGATATTGAAGACCCTTGCGGACGCAAGGGGTAATGACCTTGCGGCCGCAAGGTGGCCAGAACCGACTTTCGGACGTTTTCAAGCCTGACTAAAATTTATAAACCCCCTACAACTCCATGGTATAAATAAAGGACGGTAGCCAGAGCTCAAGGACGTCCAGAAAGTAGTTTTAGATAGTTCTAGCATAGGATTTAGAGTGTATAACATAATTTAGTTATTGTAATTATAGTTTTGAAGATCGATCCATGTATTCAATCATCTCCATGTGATGTTCATCTTCAAGGATGAACTAAACATCCATTAATCTAGGAGTTGGGATCGAATCTATGCTTTAATCTATTTTTATTTATTCAATTCTTGTTGATTGTGGTGATTATCAATCCTTCTATTATTTCACTTTGAACAAATGAATGTAATCGTGAATAATAAAGGCCTAGAGGTGCGGATAACTGCATGATTAATGTGCAAATGTCGTACACTGGCTCCCCATCATGATAAATTGAACCTATTGATGCACGAGAGTGATAAGTTAGGGTCAGGTTCCATATATGATCTAAGTGACAGTTAGATCATATGTTCTTGTGCCTAGGATATAGAATGGACGAATTATTTGGAGATGGAGATTGAACGGTAATTTGACAAACTATATCTATATTTTGTGAACGAACCCAAGAAATTGAATGATACTTTATCAAAATAAGCTATAGAGGAGATACAAGTGAAACCCTAATCCTAGATTACCTTCTACCATAAGATCTTCATAACCTGTGATTGCTGCTAAATTAGTTAACTTTAGAATAATAATTAGTTTAGATTAAAATCAATATAAAAACCCCCCTTAGTTTAATAATTTGCTACCGATAATCGTGCTATTTGTGATCTTCTTGTCTCTGTGGTTCGACCCTTGCTTCCCAAAACTATTCTACAATAGTCATGTCCACTTACAAGGAAATAATTAAAATAAGACATCGATCACTTACCCATTCCCCTTTAATGCTTTAGATCTTAGCAAAGCAAGTCCTTCTCATTGAGGCTTGCGGTGTTCGTGTTCCCTGTTCCTCTTTTGGTCCGCCGTTGCAGTTGAAGAAAGGTGGTTTAGATGTCCTCTTCCTTTTTTTTGTAATTTGCAAGGACGACGGGTTTTAAAGCAAGTCATTCAGACTATGCTTGGGAATGTGCTAGAACTTGTACTTGTTTATTTTAGTTAACTACTTGTAGTATTATCACTTGTAGTACTTGTAATCCCTTTTTATGTCGGCAATGTGTAAGCCGAGCTTTGGTTATCGTGTTAATTAGTTCACTACATATAAGTCTTCCGCTGAGCATCCTATTAGCTCTTATTTAATTCTTGTCCATAAAATGCTAGATTGGGTTCCGGCATGTAGTGTCGCCGATGACTTGGTTTAATTGCTTAACTGTTATATCAGGTTTGAAAAGTTTTAAAAATTCGACCTTTTGGTGTCGAGGCGTGTTACGTCTCCAATGTTGCGCCACGTCGTTTTCTTAAATTGAGTCCTTGCATGTTTATGTGTTTACTTGTTTCTCTCCTATTTGGGCGGTCCGACCCGTGGTTCCACCTCAGGTCCGAATCGGGTCGCCACAGTTGGTATCAGAGCTTGTTTATAGGTTAGCTATCAGCCAGGATAAGTTCCATGGCCTAGGTGGGTTAGTTTCTTGTGTGATGTTCTAACGCCAAGTGAATTCTTATAGGTGTTTAATGGTGGTTCCTAGAAGAGCCGGTGTAGGCCGAGGCAGAGGCAGACCCAGAAGAGCTCCAGATGAGCCTGAGGCAGAGTTGCCACCTCCACCATAGGGTCCAGCAGATATGAATGCTCAGATGGCGGATATATACCATCGCATGATGGAGTTTATGACCGAGATGGCTCAGCTTGGCCATGGTCAGAATGTACCTCCACCACCACCCCCAGAACCAGAGGCGAGAGTGTCGCCACCGCGTACTATTATACCACCGGGAGCTAGAGCACGGAATAATGTTGTTCTAGAGAGGTTCTTGAAAATGAAGCCTCCATCTTTTGAGGGAGAGGCGGATGCTAGTATTACCGAGTTATGGCTAGAGGATTTGAAGAAGATCTTTGCGGCTCGATGCGATGAAGAGAAGGTGGTTTTAGGCGTGTATAAGGCGAGGAGCCGCCAATATTGGTGGGAAGTTCTACTTGCTAGTTGGGAGATGAACCAGGTGGCACAGGTGTGGCCTACCTTTGAGACAGAGTTTAGGGCTTCTTATGTGCCTAATGTGGTTAGATAGCAGAGAGAGAAAGAGTTCCAGGAGCTAGAGTAGGGATCTATGTCTATAGCTCAGTATTCTTCTAAATTCACTAAGTTATCCCGTTATTGTGCACATCTGGTGCTGGATGAGAAACATAGGACCCAAAGGTTTGTGAAGGGGTTGAAGACCGAGTATAGGAAGCAGTTGTTATCTCTACAGTTGGCAGATTACCGAAGTGCGGTGGATCGTGCTTATGAGATTGAGCGGGACATTGAGGAGCATGGCGAAGCCTCGTGCAAGCTTCTCGGCCAGCCGGTCTTCGCGAGGTGTAACGGCCAGGCAGGACTCAATCTGCGAAATCCCTGTCGTGCGTCAAGACAAGCTAAAGGGACAAGCACCCGTAGCGTAGTGGTGCGAGTCAAGAGTTGAACCAACAAACTCTAAACAGAGATGTAAAGCCATAACGGCAAAACCGAATAACCAAAAACTAAAATGCGGAAGCAAATCATAAGTGGAACGAGCTTATAATTATAAACTAAGGAAAACAAGGCCGAGAGGAGGCGACTATCTCGACAAATCTACGACTCGCGTGGCGCAACATTGCGCGCTGCGGCAACAAACCATCAATCGCGTCGCATTCCGACTATCGTCGAGTCACGACTTGTGACTTTAGCAAGTCAACAACTATATGAAGTCTCTTAATAATGTTTTGGTCTTAACGTGGTCTCTCATACATATCTAGACCTCCATTAAACCAAACATACAATCAACAAAGGAAGAAGTTCAAGTATAACCATGGCCAGAGCTAGCGAAGGAGCGGGGTGTTACACTTATGCTTTAGCTCACTCATTCTAGTATTGTTGGTATTGTCATCTCAAGCGACTTTAGTCGAGAGACATTAGTTTAGTTGTTAGTATTTAATATCTTATTCGTTTAGTTAATTTGTCCCTCCATGTTGTAGCCGTTGAGTGGTTGTTTATCGAGTTGGTATACGGTGATTCTCGGCCTTAGGTTTGCCGATGGTTTGTTGTCAAGTGCGCAATGTTGCGTCACGCGAGTAAATGATTTGTCGAGAGATAGTTATCTCTCGGCCTTGCGTTCCTTTGTTTAGGATTAAAGGCTTGGGTTCCACTTATGATTTGCTTCCTGATTTTTAGTTTTAGTTGTTCCGTATTGCCGTTATGGCTTTACCTTCCTATTAGGTTCGATGGCTCATCTTTTGACTCGTACCATTATGCTTAGCGGTGCTTGTCAGTCTTTTAGCTTGTCTGGCCCTGATCTTGGGATTCGCATTGATCCGGTGACGACAGTAGAGGCCGATCATTTGGGAATCGATCGGCTATCGGGCAACCGTCGTAATAGTGGTCGAATAAGCGGCGATGCGGTGGGGAGAATAGGCGTCAGTCGAGAATCGTGGTAGTAGTGCTCCTCCTCGGGGCACTCAGGTAGTGGACCATTGATTTGTTCTTATTGTAACAAGATTGGGCATTCTAGTGAGAAGTGCGAGAACCGAGGCTTGGTACTTGTCTTAGTTATAGAGATCTAGTCATCGGCTCGAAGCGTCCTAAGTCTAGAAGCAGCTCGATCCATAGGAATTCAGGCGATTGGGTCCAAGAGGACGATGATAGGCGTCTAAGGCAGAGCGAGCGTGTTTCGCTTGATCGGCGAGGTGTTCCAGAGTCTACTTACGTGATCGGAGGTATTCTTTCGGTTTTTGGTCATCATCTTTGGAGTTCTTATAGATAAAGGGTCTACTTATTCTTATGTTGCATCGCATTTCTTAGAGCCTTTATGTGTATTACTGTCCGGTTGCCTTATGTGCTTGAGGTGTCTACCGTTGGGTGATTGCTTGTCGAGGTCATGGAGCGTGATGTGTTTGTTCATGATCGAGTCTTGCATGCTGATTTGGTAGTATTGCTTATTAGAGACTTTGATGTGATTCTTGGTATGGATTAGCTATGTGTACATCATGCTTTAGTTGATTGTCGTCGTAAGAAAGTGACTTTTGCCATGCCCGGTATTCTGGAATTTGTGTTTTTGGGTGATCATGCTATGAATGGGGTTCATGTTATTTCTGCTTTGCGGGCTAGACAACTTTTATCACGTGGGTGTACGGGGTATTTAGCTTGTATACTTGATACTAGCATGTCTCTTGCTAAGTTAGAAGATATTACGGTAGTTAATGAATTCACGATGCCTTTTCTACAGTATGCTTTACCTCCGATCGAGAGCTAGAGTTTTGTATTGAGCTATTACCGGGGACTTCGCTATTTCTAGGGCACCTTAGCAAATGAGGTGGAAGGGGGAACTTCTAGATAGGGAGTTCATTAAAACGAGTGTGTCTCCTTGGGGTGCACCGGTATTGTTTGTGAGGAAGAAGGATGGTAGTTTACGGCTTTGTATAGACTATCGATAGTTGAACCAGGCTACTATCAAGAATAGGTATCCCTTGCCACACATTGATGATCTATTTGATCAACTTCGGGGTTCAGTTGTCTATTCCAAGTTTGACTTAAGGAGTGGCTATCACCAGTTGAGAGTTCGGGCGGAGGATGTCCCGAAGACAACCTTTCGTACGCGTTACGGTCATTATGAGTTTATTGTGATGTTGTTTGGGTTGACGAACGCACCTGCAGTTTTTATGGATTTAATAAATAGGGTTTTTCATGAGTATCTTGATTGCTTTGTGGTGGTATTTATTGATGACATTCTTGTGTACTCCAAGTCACGAGAGGAACATAAGAATCATTTGAGAGAGTTTCTTTCTATCTTGCGGAAGAAGCAACTTTATGCGAAATTTAGTAAGTGTGCTTTCTGACTAGAGCAAGTTTCTTTTCTAGGGCACGTGGTGTCTAGTGATGGTATCGCGGTGGATCCATCTAAGGTTGAGGCGGTTACTAAGTGGAAGACTCCTAGTACGGTAACCGAAGTCCGTAGTTTCTTGGGCTTGGCAGGTTATTACCGTAGGTTTATCGAGGGATTCTCGAAGATCGCTACTCCGATGACTAATTTGACTCAGAAGAAGTCTTCTTTTATGTGGAGTCATAAGTGTGAGGCTAGTTTTCAGGAGTTGAAGAGGAGGTTGACTTCGACTCGTATCTTAGCATTGCCTAGTGGTTCGGAGAACTTTGTGGTTTATAGCAACGCTTCATTAGAAGGCTTGGGTTGTGTGCTTATGCAGAATGGGAGAGTTATTGCCTATGCTTCGAGGAAGTTATCACCTTATGAGCAGAATTATCCGACACATGACCTTGAGTTGGCAGCTATTATTTTTGCGCTTCACAAGTGGAAACATTATCTTTACGGGGCTAAGTTTGAGATATTCACTGATCACAAGAGTTTGAAGTATCTCTTTTCACAAAAGGAAGGGAATATGCGACAGAGGCGATGGATGGAGAAACTTAAGGATCATGACTACACTATCTTATACCATCCGGGGAAAGCTAATGTTGTTGCGGATGCCTTGAGTAGGAAGGCGTATATGTCTTGCTTGATGATGAGGGAGTGGAAGATGCTTGAGGATGTTCGTGAATGGAGTCCAGTTGTGAGTGAGCATAGTGTTATCTTTGCTAGTGTGCGTGCTACGCATGCATTGTTTGAGTTGATTAAGAAGGCTCAAGCTTCCGATTCTGAGTTGAGGAAGATTATTGATGGATTGGGTGATAGTAAGACACCGGAGTTTTCTATTAACAGTGATGGCATTTTAACTTTTCGAGGTAGAGTTTGTGTTCCTTCTACCGATGGAGTTAAGTGTATGGTTCTTGATGAGGATCACAAGGCCAAGTATACTATACATCCAGGGAGTACCAAAATGTATAGGGATTTGAAGAGACAGTTCTGGTGGAATGGGATGAAGAGAGAAATGGCAGAGTATGTGTCTAGATGTTTGACATGTTAGCAAGTTAAGGCAGAACACCAGAGACCCGCCGGTTTACTACAGCCACTTGAGATACCGAAGTGGAAATGGGAGCATATCACCATGGATTTTGTGACAGGATTGCCACGTACTCACCGAGGTTTTGATGCAGTTTGGGTTGTTGTGGATAGGTTGACAAAATCTTCACATTTTATTCCTATTACGATGACTTATAGTTTGAGTCAGTTGGCAGCGTTGTATATTCAGGATATCGTGAGATTGCATGGTATTCCGGTTAGCATTGTTTCTGATAGAGACCCCAAGTTCACTTCTAGATTTTGGCATTCCTTGCAGGAGGCTTTGGGTACGAAGTTGAACTTTAGTACGGCTTTTCACCCACAGTCTGATGGTCAGTCGGAGAGATTGATTCAGGTATTGGAGGATTTATTGCGTGCTTGTGCCATGGATTTCAAAGGTAGTTGGGATTCTCATTTGCCATTAGCCGAATTCGCGTATAATAATAGTTATCAGTCTAGTATTGAGATGGCGCCATATGAGGCTTTATATGGGCATAAGTGTCGTTCACCGATTTGTTGGGATGAAGTTGGTGAAGCTAAGCTTTGGGGTTCGGAGATGGTACAACAGTCAGCTGAGAGTGTGAAACTTATTAGAGACAGATTGATTGACTCAGAAGAAAAAGCTACGCAGAACCGGAGACGTGACTTAGAGTTTCAGGTTGGTGACTTTGTATTCTTGAAAGTATCGCCCCGGCGCGGTACTAAGCGATTTGGGAAGAAAGGTCAGCTTTCACCTAGATTTATTGGACCATTCGAGATCCTAGAGAGGATTGGAGCTTTGGCGTATCGGTTAGCCTTGCCACCTTCCATATCAGATGTTCATGATGTCTTCCATGTCTCGATACTACGCAAGTACTTGAAGGATGAGTCACATGTCCTTACTTATGATGAGATTACTATTAAACCTAACCTTTCTTATGATGAGAAGTCGGTGAGGATTCTTGATATGAAGGAACAAGTCTTGAGAACAAAGAGGATTCCGTTAGTGAAGGTCTTGTGGAAGAATCATGATATTGAGAAAGCCACGTGGGAGATCGAGCTTAATATGAGAGAGAGATACCCTTTCCTATTTGATGACTCCGGTAAGAATTTAGGGACTAAATTCCTTTAAGTGGGGGAGGATGTGAGAACCCAAACCCATTACTTGTATAATATCATTTTAACATGCTTATTGTATGTCTTAACATGTTAGAGAGTTCATTAAGTTCATATCATGCTTGCATTAGAGTTGTTACGTTCATAGTCGCTTGAATGTCTTCTATGCGTTGCATACCTTGCCATTTGTGCTTTGAGTATTCGCCTTAGCATGTTAGCACTTAACCAAGTCTTGTTGGAGTTCTATTACCTTTCATATATGACTTAGAACATTCATCTTGATCATAGTAGGCTTGGTTGGAAGTTTAGAAGCTTTGTTGCTTCGTTTGGGTCTTAGCGATTTCCCTTGTTGCTTATATTGATGTATTTCGTCTTGCGAGATGTTCGTTAAGTTCTAGGCCATGTATTCAGGCCATAACCATGTTTAAATAAGCCTTTTCCATGCCCAAGTTATCCTAGTTTGATTTGTGTTTGATTCGTTGGCCATTCGTCGCATGATTCGAGCCTTGTTTTAACTTGTTTCGGATATCGTTCAGGTGTGTTTCCGACGTGTTTTGAGTTGGGTTAGACCTTAGAATGGTTTCCCATGAGTTTGGGACCATTTAGGACATGTTTAGACCATGTTTGAGACCTGAACCACGCGCTCGCATCGTTTTTGGAACCATGGCTCGCGGGACAGTGCTGAGAGCAATCAAAAAAGAGAGTTTCCTGTCAATAGGACCATGGGCTCGCATGGTCCTTATTGCATGCGACCGCATCACTTTGAATTACACCAACGGGATTTTTCTCTTGCAATCTGAATTGTGACCAATTAACACCTTGAACCCCCATCCTAATTGACCCTAAACCATCCTATTAGACCCTAAGTAAGTGGGATTAAGCCTAACCTCAATCATCCTCCACTTGACAAGTGGATTTTCATGCATCCTCCTTGTGACATGTGGAGTTCCACTCACCTTTGCATGTCACATATAAACCTCCCACATTGTGATCAGCCATTAAACCCACCACATCTGAAAATTCTCTCTCTCTCTTCCCAAGCTTTTGTGTGTGAATGGCGAGAGGAGATAGTGTGTGTTTCCCCCATAACTTGAGCTCCCGAACTCCGATTGCCAAGCCGAGACCACCAAAATGAAGCTATCGACGAGGAGCACGATTCCATCCGATTAGTTTTGTTTTCTCCATCTTTTTCTTTGGTGTAAGGTAAGCTATTGATTCCCCTTAGGATGTATGCTAGAAATGCCATGTCCCCTCTTCTTATGATTCCCATGCTCCTACCATGTCTATGCCATGTTTGATGATGATTTGAGTTTATGAGATTTTTGAATGATATGCTCATCTTGTTGATTTAGTCCTAAGCCTAGAATTAAAAGTGTTCTATGCCTCCTTAGGAATAACTATTGTTCTTGGACTAATGACTTTTGACAACTTTTAGAGATTGTGATTTTAGAGTTCCATAAACTATGAATTGTTCATCCTATTGATTTGGTCCTAAGCCTAGAATTAAAAGTGTTCTATGCCTCCTTAGGAATAACTATTGTTCTTGGACCATTGACTTTTAATAACTTTTAGAAACTATGATTCTAAGGTTCCATAAATTATGAATTGATGATAATTCTTGACTATGGTTGTTATTTGGATTAATGGTCTAGTCTATCCTATACGAGAACTTAGAAAAGGGTTTAGAATGCATTTATCGTTTAAACTCTATTGGATGAATTTATAGAGACGACTCAATGGAGTCCCTTTTAGTGAGCCATTGAACAATACCGGCTCAATGATCAATCCTACGACGTTCTAAACACGTTTCACTAAGAATAATAATTCTAGACTCTTGAATTTGGATTGATTACCATGCTTGATTTTAGATGTCATATAATAGAATGCCTATTTGACATGTTGAGTTCGCTCTTGTCGAACTCAATCCTACTTGATTATTGATGAGAATAATTACTTGTCATGAACGAGATCGCTCTTGTCGACCTTGTTCACTACTTGAGAATTTGTTAAGTAAACATTACTTGGCATTTGCATGAGTCCAGCTGGCATACATGTCCTTGTACACACACGCCTCCACTGTGGCCACCGTAGGGAAGTAGCCCCTTTGCTGTAACCATTAGAGCATCATTGGTGTGTCTATCCCTGCATCTCCTGAAGGTCGATGTACTCACAATCATCCGACACCTCACATTCCGTATAACGCTTGTATGCAGAACTATATATATCCTTATCCTATGTGATTTAATTATGAGCACCTATGTGAAACAATGTGCATCTTGGATATATGTTCTATATGCTTATGTGACGATATCTTGCCTTGTATGTTGCATATTGCCATGACATGCATGATTGATAGCTTACAAGTCCTTATGACTTACCCATTCCCCTTTACTGCTTTAGATCTTAGCAAAGCAGGTCCTTCTCGTTGAGGCTTGCGGTGTTCGTGTTCCTTTGTTCCTCTTTTTGTCCGCCATTGCAGTTGAAGAGGCGGTTTAGATGTCCTCTTCCTTTCTTTTGTAATTTGCAGGACGGCGGATTTTAAAGCAAGTCATTTAGACTATGCTTGGGAATGTGCTAGAACTTGTACTTGTTTATTTTAGTTAACTACTTGTAGTATTATCACTTGTAGTACTTGCAATTCCTTTTTATGCTGGCAATGTGTAAGCCGAGCTTTGTTTATTGTGTTAATTATGTTCACTACGTATAAGTCTTCCGCTGAGCATCCTATTAGCTCTTATTTAATTCTTGTCCATAAACTGCTAGCTTGGGTTCCAGCATGTAGTGTCGCCGATGACTTGGTTTAATTGCTTAACTGTTATATCAGGTTTGAAAAGTTTTAAAAATTCCGGCCTTTTGGTGCCGAGGCGTGTTACGTCTCCAATGTTGCGTCACGTCGTTTTCTTAAATTGAGTCCTTGCATGTTTATGTGTTTACTTGTTTCCTTCCTATTTGGGCGGTCCGACCCGCGGTTCCACTCGGGTCCGGCTCGGGTCGCCACAGTGACTCTTAAGCTCAAAAACAACATGGTTTATATTCACTAGATCGAGTTGTCATGATAATGATTGTACTCTTCATATGCACTGCTACCAAACTTGCATGATGTGCGCCGTTGCCTCCAATTTGGGCGTTGTTGACTCCATTTTGGGCATCGTAGCCTTCAATTTGGGCGTCATTGCCTCCAATTTGGGTGTCATAGTCATTGCCAACACACCCACTTCTATGCAACACAAGCATAACCGAAGAAATAAATTAAAACATGATTCATAAGCTAAAAAACAACATGGTTTATATTCACTGGAGCTGCCATGATAATGATTGTACTCTTCATATGCAATGCCACCAAACTTGCATGTTGTGCGTCGTTGCCTCCAATTTGGGCGTCGTTACCTCCAATTTGGGCGTCGTTGTCTCTAATTTGGGCTACCAAAATCATTAAATTGGGTTCTCCGCCCAAATCCAACCGATGCAACAATCGGAAACAATTGAAATCCACCATTGCTAGATTCCAGTACTACACTTACAACTTCTTTGAGGGAAGAATTGCTTCTTCTTTTGGCGACGTGAACAATTTTCCCGAGAGCTTCTTCTTCTTTTGGCGAAGACTCCCACTTCATCTGTCTCACCAAGCAAACAATTGAAATTGCAGTCGGTGTTGGTGGTTGGACTAAAAGGAATTGATGCAGAAGTAATTTGATTTAACAAGAGAGAGGAAGAAACAAGGGAGGAACGAGAGAAGTTAGAATGGTGGGCATTTTAGGAAAAAATAAACCAAAATTGACTTATGCGGTTGAAAAAAAAAAAAAAAGGGTACTGTAGTAGTTACAATTTTAGAAAAAGGTATCGGCTCGCAATTATTCCATTAGTAAATCAATAAGCAAACAAAGTTCAAGAATCCTCCTTAGAAATACCATACTAGATAATCCGAATCCAACGGAAGCATGCTAATTACTCCACAAATCAAAAATAGCCAAGAAAGTTTGATCAGACAAAATGAACTGATCAAATAGAACAAAGTTGGTTAAATGCAAGAACTTCCAAGAAACTTGACTGCAAATAAAAAAACTTAAATAGTCTATAAAACTTTAAAAGCATCTTCATCGGACATCTATGAGTCTTTCTTTAATCATCCATGGCTGGGGATTTGATTTCGTAGAGATCAATATCGGCCACATCTTGGCTTTTAGCTGGAGGGTTGCGCTCTTTATTGGTTCTTGCTTGTAAAATCTCCTTATAGAAGAAGCCTCTGTACTTGGGTGCTTCTCCAATCTCATGGGTGAATTGGGGCAATGGTTCAATCCACTTGTCACTACCAACGTTGTGAAAGTAGGCAAAGGATTGTCGACTTTTTTCTCCGTTCTTCAACACACGGTGGTTTACAGCCATCATCCTTTTATTTGTCAACACCTTCAAGAAAAATAAAAATCAAGAAAACTTCCCCCAATGATTGTAAAAATGGAACAAATCATTTGCAGGCTAGCTGAAAGTGTACTCAATAAAGAAACTAGAAGAATTCACATTTTATTTTGTTTGGATAAATTATGTAACGGCAAAAACATAGAAATACCCGTCATTTTCTGTAAAACGGATCTCCCTGACCCGATCTACCATGTGTTGGTGGACTGACCCGACCTCACGTATTAGGATCCGTAAAACGGTATTACAAGAGACATGCTCTTAAGTAATTTCATACCTGAATAACGGCACCATAGTTAACGATGAGAGCACCTTCCATGGGAATTACAGGTAACCATTTGCCATCGATTTCGAATTCAAGGCCACCGACTTCATCTTGAATCAAGAAAGTCATGAAGTTTGTGTCGCGGTGTGCAATTCTTCCAAGCTGCTTGTCGCTTTCTTCTGCACTTACAGGTGGGTAGTGCCAAGCTATGAGGGCATCATTGACTCTATCATCATTGTATTTCTTGAGGTAATCAACGGGTAGGCCAAGATACTCGTTCATCATGTTCTCCACAGTCAACCCTAGTTTCTTGATCTGTTGATAAAGCTCCTCCAATGTTTCCCTGACAAAATTGATACACGAGTGTTATACTTTTAATTAGTCGTATTACAACAGCAGTAAATACATTTTGCAGAGCTAGAAAAACAAATTAAAGCAATTATACCGTAGCTCGGGAGGATTATGAGGAAGCTTGTTTTCGTTCAAGCCCAACTCCGGTTGAGACGTCAACAACCACTCATTGCAACCAACGAAGCTGTCCATTCTACCATAACCCGCCGGAATAACTGTGGCTCCACTAGATTTATATTTGAGTTTTTCATCGACTGGGTACTCAAAAAATTTCATGGAGAGCTCTCGAGCACGATTTATAAGGTTGAGCGGCAAACCATGGTTTGTAACTAGAAAGAAACCAAATTCAATGCCAGCTTTCCCAACTTCATCTATGACTTTCTTTTTCCCTTCCTCATCACCTTCCTTGAGGATGGAAGAGAAGTCGATGATTGGATACTTTGGGATGGCCATTACAACTAAGCTTTCTCTTTCTCTTTATTTCTTATCTACGTTTATGACCCTCTGGAATTGAAGTTAGTATTATATATAGAGGTGCCTATCCACCTAATTATCATATTGCCAATTCAATTTCTTAGGATAATATTTACTTATCCACTATATTAATTATATCAATTACATTTATCTAAAGTTGAGCTTATATAGAAGAAAAAAAATTCCCCATCTTTAACTAGCATTTATTTTAGAGAGAAATGGTCCATTTACAATAGGGGTTTCTCGGTTTTGGTCATTGAATTACTTTTTTCCGTTTTCAAATAATCATTCTCTTTAACTTCATACACCATTAAAAAAAGTAATTAATTGTATTACAAATATTTGTGGAATGTGTTGTTTCCTTAAATGCCCTTGAACATGTGATCATAATTAAAGTATGTACAAAAAAATAAAGGGTAAAGTGGTAAAAGTATTTTTTTAAGATGAAAGTTTTGAAAGAGTGCAATTATTTTGTAACAGGCAAAAAAGAAAATAAGGACAATAATTTGAAGATGGAGGGAGTAATTTTTTTCGTGGGATTGGTCCTTCAGTCCAATTATGTTCATTTTCTACCGTTAAGTACAATCACGTGCATATCACGTATTGAATTTTAAAGGGTATTTTGTCAATGCAAACTCTTTTTCAAATTGATCAAATTACTTATAGGGAGATGTTATTTTCACTACATTAACTCATTATACACTACATAAGTTTCTAACTGCTTAAATCCTTAATAATTTTTTTCAATCGGAAAAAGATACTTTTTAGAGCAAAAAGACTACAATACCCTTAATAAACCGTACACACGCTAATGATCACTCACTTAGTACATCGCGAACATCAATTTGTCCATCGTGATGCATCAATTTATGAAACACGATAAGTGTCACTCAGACAAAGTGCATCAAATTTCAATCTTGATGCATCACAATATTGTAATCGAATGAGATATTTACGGAAATCATAATCGAATTCAATTTGAATGAGATATTTATGGAAATCAATTAATCAATTTATATTCATTCTATTTGATTCCTACCTTAATTACAATATCAAGCGGAAGGAGAAAAACTTTGGCTACATCAGATTCAATTTGAAGAAGATATTTAATGAAATTAATCAATCAATCTATATTCATTCTACTTGGTCTCTACCTTAATTACAACTAGTTTTTATACTCGTGCGTTAAACATACGGCATATATTTTGTACAATTAAACTATACAAAAGCAAAATAAAGAAAGACAAAATTAAGGAGAACTGTTTAAAAATAAATACTCCCTCCGTCCCTAATTAATCGTCCTAGTTGACCCGGCGCACAGTTTAAGAAAAAACAATTGACTTGATTATTTATATTGGTTTAATGTGTAGTTTCCTTTAATGTCCATGTGTATGTGGCCCATAATTAAAGTAGAGTGAAAAAGTAAGGGTAAAGTGGTAAAAGTGATGTTCTAAAAAGGTAAGTTTCAAAGTGGACAATTATTTTGGGACGGACGAAAAAGGAAAGGAGGACGATAAGTTAGGGACGGAGGGAGTATATATCACTGTAAGACTAATAATTTTAGATATCAAAAAAATACTTATACACAACATTTGTTGTTTTATTTATTGACTTTTCATTATCAGAACGGTTTGTTACTTTAAACACTGCAATATACAGTTGCCTGTGACTGAACACTGGGGATATAGATTACAGAACAGTTTGTTATTTTAAATAAAAGTGTTTACTCCCTTTGTTCTAAATTATTGTTATATTCGATCTGATACACAAATTAAAAAAATGATTTGATTATTAATATTATTATAATATGTAGTTTATTTTAAAACCCATGTACATCTTAATATCCAACTCAACTGGCGAGGTTTGTGGGTTTTCTGGGATACTAATTTTAGTCTATTCCTTGTAGAGTGACATAATGTATTGGTTTTTTTAAAAAAACTTGTAAGTATCTTTTTGGTGAATAGAGGTGTATCTAAGCTTTCGTTTATCGTCATGTGAGCTTATATAACTCCTACATTTGTATAAATTATAGAAGTTAGATGCGGTAATTAAAGAAAAAATAAGGTTAAAATAATAAAAGAATTTTCCTGATAAAAACTTACAAAAAACACAATTTTTTTGGAACACACGGAAAAGAAATACATTATAATACTAAAGACATATATAGATATATAAATGGAGGTGATTTTAATTTTTAGCCCCTAAGAAATGCTTCAGCTTCCATTCTCAAACTTTAATTTTTTTTAACCAGGTTGAATCCTGGGGTAGTAGTTCCGGTCCCTCATTGCTACTACCAGCGGATGTGCCCGATGTGCCCGAATGATGTGGTTTGAGAACGGATGTCAACTAATAACACATACAAGGTCCAACCTCAGAAGAAAGCAAATTGCTTCCACCAAGTATCGAACCCACGCTGCATGCCTCCAGAATCTTAACATGTATAGTCAATATCAAGTCTCGTCATATTTCAAGAAAATTTGAACACTTATACCAAGTAAAATATGATGTGAGGAGACACGATTTTCAGAATATGATCTATTTTTAGCAAGTACATTTTGACGAGATCTTAGTATATTTGGATGTGCTAATTGCTTCTACCTTTATGTATATATATATATATATATATATATATATATATATATATATAGACACACACAATGACGCTAGTCAATACAAAATATGGAAGGTGATATAATTACCCTTTTACAAATGTAATCGCTATGTACAAATTTTAATTATGACGCATGATTTTGTCTAACCAGGTGTCGCTCCGAGCATGTTTTTTTATTTTTTAGTATCGTAGTCTTTTCATCCCCCCCCCCCAGAGTGCTTTTTTTTTTTTGTTAAAAGGTACTATAGAGGTTAAAAACTTTCCAAAGTAGACAGACCCGAATTTCTTCCTTTATCTTAGGGTGAAATTCGGGCTGGTCTGTTTTCAAAGTTTTCTAAAAATGGAAGTTAATTTATTTTTAATAAATAATGCATCTTGCCTTGAAAATACAAGTCTGCTACATAGAAAACGGTGTTACATAGCAAAATGAAACCAAGATAGTCTCTTGATAGTAAATGCTAGAATCTATTTTTCCTCCCACTTAAGTAAATGAAAACATCATATTGTATGATAAAATATAGAAGCACTTAATACAGCACCTATGAAATACTTAATACAACATTTAAGAAAAATATTGGATCAAAATACCCTTCAGGTGTTTTACAAAAAATGAATATTTTTCATTTTTTAAAAAATATAACCTAATTTTAAACTAATTAATTGAATTAATTACTACTTAATTTGATGAAGTATCTAAGTGAAAAATTACCTCTGTGTATAAATATCAGATTGCAAAAAATTTAAACCTTTGGGAATGTCAAAAAAATTCTCTCAGTAAAAATTACAAGCAGTCAAAACTTCCAAAAAGTTGACCAATTTTGGAAGCAAATCGACAACTAAGGTGTTGAAACGTGGATATGGACGATGATAATGATGTTACATTTAGTACAGATATGCACTTTACGGTAATCTTCCAATTGTTCGATTTTTACCACCAAATGTTCAATTTTTATCTGTTAATTTGTTTTAAAAATTTTGTTTAAATGAAAAAAATAATAATTTGAAAAAGGCTTAGGGAATGGGTTCTGGGCAAAAAGGGAGGATTGGACTGGTTGGGTGGCACTCCAAATGGGGGTGGTAGGCTTAGGGTCCGGTTGGCAAGCAATCGGGCTGGGGTTTGTGGGCTTAGGAATTGCTGGGTTGGCAGTCCCTAAGGGGATCTAGGCTTGGGACCAGTGATGGACCAAGTGGTAAAGGGGGAAGGGAAGGGGCTCGGTGGAAGGATCGCCAGCGCCGGCCTGGGGCCGGGGTCCGTTCTGGCGGATGTACTAGTTCTGGCGACGGTTGTGGTGGGCGGACGGTGTGCATAAGGAGGGGGCTGGTGGCGGAGTTAGGTCCGTTTGGGCTGTTAGACAATTATCCAAACGGAGGGCAACTTGTTAATTTTGAAAAAGAGGGGTTATGTATTAAAACATTAAGGGGGTTGTTTGTTTAATGAATTTAAGGTGGGGAATGTATAAGTTTGATTTTTTTTTGTTTTAGTTGACTTTATTTCATACTAAATAACCCAATTGTTAATTATTGTTTAAATATTATTTATGATATATTGTTTTAATTTATTTTTTTGATAATTTGAAAAAAAAAATTGTTAATAAATTTTAGATAATTGGTAATAATGAACATTACTTGTTAATAAATGTTAAGAATCATTTAAAAGTACTATCAATTATAAACGTTAAGGTGGTTTTATAAACGTTAAATAAATACTCACAACTTCAAGAGGCATATTTTTTATTGGAATATATATAAGGCCACGAACCTTCGTGTGTTTGACTTCCTTGTTTTGCGTGCCAAATGGCTGTAGCATTTCTCGTTCGGCTCGTTTTGAGAGCCTTGGAAGGTGTGGGAAGGCTTTGTAAAGGCCAATACCTTAGAACTATAAGTTTCTTGGTTATTGGATGCTTATTGAAGAGATTCGAGTCACTAATGCCTTGTTCGATCTTTCGGGAACTTAGGAGTGCATGCTCTCCTTTGCCTTGTAAACTTGTCTTTGAGACTCATGAGATATTGGTTTGAGTTCTAGGCCAAGTGTACTAGTCCTTAACATGTTTTAGAGTGTTTATCCAAGCTTGCTTAGTCTTGGTTTGGTTTGTGTGTGAATCATTTGACTTTCGTCGTGAGTTTTGACCTTCATTCTTACTTGTTTCGGGGTTGTTCGGGAGTGTTTCGGATGTGTTTTGGGTAGATTATCAACCAAGGATGTTTGGGGTTGAGTTGGGTACCATTTGGACCAAGTTTTAAGCCTTTTTCTCTTTCCAAGGGATCAAGCGCTCGCCTAGCCAAAATGACCAGACGACCACACAAATTCCAGAACTTTGTGTTCTTAAAAAAAAAGCCTAGGCGCTCGCCTAGCCATTCCCTTTAAGCGACCGCCTTGCCCGCCGACAGCATTTTACTGGTTTATGATTTTGACGTGATTTTCCTATTCTACCCCCCAAATAAACCCTTGTCCACCTAATTGAGGGTAGTTTGGTCCCTCTAACCCTCTTTTATATCTGAACTCCATCCCCTCTCCTCATAATCGCATTCTTCAGTCAAGAACGAGGGAAAGAGTGCATGAGAGTGTGAGTGACATTAGTGTGTGTTTCGCAGATTCCTGGAGTTCCGGCCATCAGATTAACAAGCCGAGGTCACCATCGCGAAGCTCTCGACGAGTAGAGTCTTTCCCCTTGGTTTGTTTCCGTTTTATTTTGTGTTTGTTGGCTGAAATAGGTACGTTACTAAACCTCCTACTTTCTCTCTCTAGCTTAAATAGATACTAAGTTGTTGGAGACTTGTTTCCCATGAATTGTAGTGTTAAAACTTGTCTAGATGATGGGTTTATGATGGGTTTTGGTATGAGAATATGTGGGATTGAATTTACGAGAGTTTTGTTGGGTTTATTGGAGTAATTGATAATTGAATTACTTGTTAATGGGTTTAGAAACTCGGATAGTTTATTAATCCCGAAACATTGACCTAGAAATTAAAGGTTAAAGATTTGACTCAAATGAAGTCTATCATGTATTTAAAATGTTGTATTGAACCCTAGGATAAATTCCTATGACTCTTTGTATTCATCGGGTCTAGATTGTGAAACCTTGACTATGTGATGTTTGGGAGTTTGTAAATGTTGACTTGGTTATGCTATGAGTTGGACTTCAATTGGAGTCCTGGAATAACGATAGTAAGGACTTGCCTTGGAATTAGAACCCAATGGTCTACGATAATTGAGGTGTAACCTCTGACTCGTTAGAGTCGCTTTACGTGCAGGGTAGTGCATAGCCCCACTAAAAAGTGTTATCCTTCCTATTAGAAGGGTTGTGGTAACTTGGAGTGTGTGATTGTGGAATTGTGATTAGTATGACTTTAGAAACACACGCCTTAGCATTTCAATTGTTGAGGACTCCTATGGTAGCCTCCATGGATAGGAAGAATTTATAACTATGTTGTAATTCCAATAGTTTGGGTTTGATGAGTCCGGGTACTCAAATGCGTTATGCATGTTTATATAATTCCAACATTTAGAATGGATGTCCTTCGGTGCAAGAACATTGAGCATAGAAGGATTGGTTTGACTTGGAGAATGGATTGCCATTCTAGGATATTGTAGAACATATCCTCGATCTCGACGTAGAGACCTTTTAGACATTCTTAGAGCGTAATGGATTGCATCTAAAGTGCAATCCTATTCACGGGGATTTGATGGGTTGAGTTTATGAGTTAACATGAACTTTAATGAGTTTGAAATTCTAGAACGATTTGTTATTCTAGCAAAAGGTTACTATTAAAATCAATAGAGTTTAATGATTATAGACTAACGAAGTAGTCTTTGACGATACATGTCGGGCTGACCGTTAAGTTAATAAATTAGCTTGATTTCATGCGATAATATGAGTTGTTATGTCTACTTGAGATTATGACTAAAAGCATAATGGTTACCTTTATTAATGATTGAATCTTCTATCTTGTTTTGTAACATGATTTATGAAGCATATTGTGTTCCTTGTCTTGATGCGTGAACTATTCGTGAATTGTCGACTTATGATGAATTTGGATTCCACTAATAGGTGGAATTATGAACTAGAAATGGATTAGTGCTTGATTTGATATTAATCAAGTTAGGCTTCCATCTTCTACTCGATATAGTGATACGTGAACTAGGGCTCTTTAATGGAACAAGAACCTAGCTATGCCTTAAACGAGAACATAGAAGGGCTAGAAATGCATATAGCATGTATACCCTATTTGGTTGAAACTATAGTTAAAACTCAACAAAGTCGAGTTAAGGAACAATTGAACCTTACGAGGATCGTGGTGAAATCTTATGATATTTAGAATCCATTTGACTAGATTACTAGCTTTTGGAACTTGAATTGAATAGACTGGACGACTTGACACTTGTGCTTTCAAGACTCGATTAAGCTCCAACCGTGATTTAGATGATTATAACAATTATGTGTGTAGTCGTGATTATGTAGTAGAGTAATACACCTACTTGACATTGGACGAGTTATTCGGTCCTTATTTGGTTTCATGGCAAGTAAACATCTACTTGTGTATTGCATATAATTCCAGCTAGCATTATTTGAGTTTATACGTTGATGGTGGGACGATATATTGTCTTCACGAATTATGAGATTCGTGGTCGCGATGTATCGCCGTACCAGAGATAGTTCACACACCCTCCACTGTTGGCCTCATTGGAGAAGTTATCCCATTGTCGTAACCAATATAGCGCATGGATTATGTTAATTTGACTGAGGGGTGTCCTCATTACATCAATGTATCAATCATGTGCATCGTAGTCATGAATACACTTTAACATTTGTGATTGCAGGAGTAACACAACGATATTGGTTCGGTATCTTCTTTATCCCTTGCGTGGCTTACTATGAGCACTTGTCTGATAACAAAGTGTTGGTTGAAACACGAGATCTAAGTGACCATATTTGTATTGATTGTGCATTGGTGAAAGATTTGATATGTATATATAGATGTACATACTTAAATATGATAATTCCATGAGAGACATGATGTGTATATATATAGTTATGCACACTGATACGTGATGATTATATGAGACATTTGATGTGTATGTATATCGATATGTATACTTGTATATGATGATTTTTATGAGAAATGCATTCTAACTCAATTGATTTGATTGTGAATAGGGTAATACACCTTGGTTCATGTGATGATATTGGTAAAGGAAAGGTTTCTAGTAAAGGATATAAAGTTTGTGACATGTCTTCACGGGTTTCATCGTTGTAACGCGATTATATTATTATTATAACAATGTTCCATATCATGTTATATTGCTGTTTGTAGTAGTGCGCATAGTAGTCTCGACCCTCCCTTGTTTAGGGGAGGACGAAATCATTCTATGATGATAACTTGGAATGTGCCTCGCTTGCCTTTAGTGGATTTTTGATCCAATATGGGAACTTTGGGTTTCGCATCAAGTTATCCCTTTATGGGATATCAGATATGTGAATGCATCACCCTTTCATTGTGGTGCAAAAGGATGTCGACGCCCCACTATGGATTTTATTAAAAATAGCCTTATGGCCCATTTCGATCACTATGGAGCTATCAAGTTATCCCTTGTTTAGGGGATACAGATCATTCCTATTGGGAATGCAAGAAATGAGTGCCGCGAGGCCCCACTAGACCCAAAAAGTTTTAGAGTCGCCATCTTTATTTTAAGGCAAAATAAAGCATTCGGGTTCGAGGCTAAGTTACGAGTTGGGAAGGTGCTAGGCACCCAACTCGCCCTTTCGTCTCAAAATAGTTTTGGCTAAAGTATGCTTATTGTTATATTTATTTAGCAAATAAATAAAACATTAAACGACAGAAAATAAAACAAATACATCCGTGGCTACATTATTCTTCCATTTCCTTACAATAATTACAAATGTATTTAATATTTGGCCATTATAACGGCTCTTTTACATAATATTTCCTAATCTAATCCGGGTAGCTTATATTGACTACATTAGGATTTTGAATAACAACTTTATAAATAATAAATAAATAAATAGATAAGTAAATAAATAAAATGCCTTTAAAGGCTATTACCTTTTGTGCTCGGTCCTTCTCAAGAGGGAGACTTTATTGTTGTTGATGTGATTAAGTCGACTTATATATGGTAGTTTCGCTTACTTCTGATTTAGTTTGGTGGTTTTGGCCTATTTGGTTAGGCGGAATTTTAGTTCTGGTGATGATAGAGTAACGTACTTTATGGTTTTGGGCCGAGGAAATATGGTGGATACCTAACTAAAAGGCTTCACTTTAACCGGTTTGATTTGTGTTTGGAGGAGGTTTGGCAAGGTTTTGAGGCTTTATGAGAGGGGATCTTTAAAATTACGTTTGGGCTTTAAGCCTCGTCGAAAATTCGCCCCAGCGTTACCTCTATTTATAGTTGGATTTGTGCTTCATCGGCTTGTACCGCCTTGCCATTTTGTTCATTTGGGCACTATTCGTGACCTTGGCCTGACACGTGGCGTGGCGCCAAGCTACTATTCCGCCTTCAATTTCGACACTTTCCCCTCAGCTCACTATTCATGCATCCTACTTTTCTTTTTTTGCATTTTCAACCCCAGAATCTTGACATTTTGTTAAGTTTAAACAGTTCTTGATATCACATGCCAGAGTTACATATCAGGGGTATGAAATTGGGGTGTCTACAGTAGTAGCGTATTGAGTCTTTATGACTCATTCCGTGCTTGTTTCTAGTTTGCAATTATCCGTTAGCCGCATTGAGGCTAAGTAGATCATGTCTGTAGTTGTGCACATTGGATCGATAGTTGTGTTGAGATCGTGTGGTTCGTGATTGTCGCAGTTGTTGTTTCTTCCAAGTCATAGCTCGAGGAGTCATGTCTAGCATTGTGTTGTTATTATTTTTTTGGTCCTTCTTTTCTGTTGAGGACAATGTTGTGTAAAGTTATATAAACTTTACAGTCGGGTAGTTATTCTTAGTCTTGTTGTATTGCTTATGTAGCCGACCTTTGTAGTCGTGCACTTGTACTATAGAGTATAGCAATTATTTAGTGTCTCCCGGACAAGCTATAGCTTCGGAGCTTCCATTATTCCTGTTGTTGTTGTTGTTGTTACCCTGGTATGACTTAGCCGTTGGGTTATTGTTGTTTATAAGATTGGTTCTTTGTTGAAACGCCAGTCTAGAATGTCGATGGTTTGTTCTGCGTCTGCAATGTTGCGGCACGCGAGTTTTGTATTTCCCCGTTTGTGAGACAATAGTCTCTCTTAGTTTCATTTGGTTTTGGTTTCGAGCTTAATAGCTCGGGGCTTCATTTCATTATTGCTTCCACATATTCAATTTTTTTGTTGACCCGTATTTCTAGTACGGCTACACGTTTTTGTTTAGAGCTTGTTAGCTTGACTGTTCGACTTGCATCATTGTTTTAGCAAGTGCTTGTCTTCTATTTATTTTAGTTCCGACGGCACGACCTTGGGATTTCGCGTTAGAATCCGGGTCGGGTCATTACAATATCATCATCATCATTATCCTCATCGCTAGATCTGTGGGCATCGCCGAGGATGTGTCTGTTGTATAAACCATTGCATATAGTCTAGTCAGGGTAACAAGCTACATTACTTGGCTGTGGCGTGATCTAGTAAAAATTTCATCCATTTCACAAATCTTCCTTGTGATCGTGCAGACATACGTACTTGGAGGGATTCTCACCCGAGACTCCTTTCTTGGTTTATTAGGATTCATATGTGGAATTGTTTAAACATACCCAAACTGCCTAAGGCATCGCTCTGGCATGTAATTTTCTGTGATATGACGACAATAAATGATGCCACAAAAAAAGTTATTGGTACGTCACGACACGGATCCTTCCTAAATGGAGTTTAGCTCACTTGTTCATATAATGTACATATCACTTAGGACAAGTCATTTATTTACTTAAAATTACCAAAATAAATAAGTATTCATATAAATAAAATATTACCATGTCAAAGGTTAATTTATCAAGTGTTTGCCTGTATTCTCGCAGAGATCCATTTTGTTGTCGGGTCTGTCCAATCACCCATTTTAGCGACGCTGGTTGGTGATGTTTCCAGTCGCTATTCTTAGCTAGTTTGAAGGTAGGAAAATATTCATATATCCAAGCCTATAAAAAAATAATTAAGACACTATCAAATAATATAACATTGTAATAAATAGTTAGAAAATTTAACCATATTAAAAATGTACGTACCTCAAGCAAAGTCATTCATCCTGCAATATACAAGGTCTTAGCCCTAGACGCCAAGATGAGGATATAGGAATGCTAAGGTAGCTGCACCTCAAGCATAACTAGGAATGGTAATCAAGTCGAGCAAAAATAGCAGATAAGGGATACTCACTCGAGTTTGAGACTTATCCACGAAGAGACTAGACCCTAACAACACAAAAATACCCTATTGTTGCATTTGAGGGATAAGTCGTAGAGTATTTTAGATGTTCCATCAGTGTTGTTAACTTAATGGAACTCGACTTAATCTCGGCATCCACCTCAAGCGTGGTCATACCTACTAAAGAGTTTCTTAAGATGAATATTTACAACTCCAACACGCATCTTCGAGATAAGGGCTTTCTCAGTAACAGGAATTCATAAAATATGCCAGATGCCATGTAGTGTAACAGTCAACTCGCCAAATGGCATGTGAAAACTATTAGTTTCTGAATGTTATCTCTCGACAAATGCTAATATTAAGTGTAATACCCTAGATTATTGCATGCTTGAATTGTGCTTGTCTACATGCATTCATAATCGTCATAAATATGTTACCATGTTCATGTATATGTTTGGGAGCATTATTAGATCATTCGTTGTTGTTCTGTTTCATGAATTCATACTTTGTTTCTGATTCTTCATTTAATGTTTTGAATTCGTTTAGGTTGTAATCTAGCATGTACATGTATTGTAAACCATTCATAATATGTTTAACATGTTCATAATCGTGTGTGTTTACTTGGTTGATCATTGATTCAATTTCTACTTTGTTATTGCATGTTTCGTGCTTCATTTTGTGACTTTCCGGGAGTTGTTCGGGTGTGTTTCGAACTCATTTTGAGTGTGGAATCGACCCTTGATGTTTGGGTTTGGGTTAGGACTCCTTAGGGTTGAATTTTGAGGCATTTTGAAAGTTTGGTCTGAACGGTTACTCAACGTTTTGGGCTGAGCAAGCGCACAAAATGCAGTAACTCATTTTGACCGAAAAGGCCACTGAGCGGTCGCCCAGGGGAGGGGTTGAGCGAGTGCTCAGCCCCGATTTTCTGCACAATTCCTTAAACACCACTAAACATATCCTAACCCATCTAATTAAGTTTTGAGTGGATTATTTGACTTAATCTTGGGAGTAATTCACTAATTGCCTCCACATCATTGGACATTTGTCCCACTCACATTTTGACCCCTTATAAGCCATAAGACTCCATTTAGGACCACATTTCTTGTCATCTCTTTTCAAAAACGTGGGAGTCTTCTTGGAGAGCCTTGAGAGAGTCCTTTAGGGTTCTTGGGGAGTTCATCCTTGGAGTCCATAGCTAGGGTTGTCCATTTCCCAATCCAAGCCATAGAAGTGAAGAGGAGGATTAGAGGAACACTTTCCACCGTTTGGATTTTGCAATTTGTTGCTTGAAGTGGTTCATGCAAGTAAGTTACTTCATCTCTTTCTATTTGATTTTTGCCTCTTTGACCCTAGAGAAAACAATCTTTGTGCTATTTGAGGTCAATGTGTGCAATTAGGGCTTTTTAGACATGCCATGATTTTATATGCCTAAATGATGATTTTGGTTGGAAGAACTTGTTAGAGACCATGATTAGGATATTATTCATGTGTATTGTAGTATGTTAATCCATCTCATGTTGCATGTTCAAGTATTGGAGTATGTGGATAAAATTACTAAAATGTATATATGCTTGAGAAATGTGATTTTTGCCCTATGATTTCCTAATTTTGGGGTTTTGTTGGGGTTATGTTGGTTTAATGACCTTGAAAATATAGTCATTGATATTAGTTGTGAACATAGGAGGGTATTATGGCCAATGGCTTCTATGCCCTAATTTTTGAAAGTATAGAAATGACTCAACGGAGTCAACCTTCGGGTTAGTATGACTTTAAGGAACTATATGCTTAAGTCTTACGAAATTTGGGGTAGATTTGATGGAGGTTAAGCCTCCGAGCATTTTAGAAGCGTATGAAAGACACTTGATTATTAGAGTCTTAATATTATCTCTAATGTGTTTATATGCTAGTTGTGATTAAAATGCATGACTATTAAATTGTAGAGTATGTGCCTACTTGTTTGAGCATATGAGTATATATTACTTATGCTTGAGTTTGAGTCCAACTGGAGTCAGTTTGTTGAGTCTGTGGTAGGATGATGTATCGTCTTCACGAATTGTGGGATTCGTGATTTCGATGGATCGTCGTGTTGGGTTGCACACACCCCTCCATCGATGGCCACGGTGGGGAAGTAGTTGATCTTAGTTTTAGTATGAAAACATGACTTTGATAACTATGGAACTCAAGTGGAGAATGTCTCGGGGACGTCGATACCACGAATTGGGTATCGAGGACACATATGGTTTGCACGTGTTTTTGCAGGAGCAACACGACGGAAAAAGGGTAATGGTATTATATCTCTTTTATGTGATTTATCTCACGAGTACTTATATGTGAATAATGTGCTACGTGAATATGATATGATATGATGGTTGAGATGATTTAATGAACTGTTATACTTTATTGATAACATGATATTTAAGATTGTTAAGCATAAATGCCTTAACATGAATATTGATGAAATGTTATATTATGCCAATAACATGATTTATTATTGTTGAACATGATGCCATGACAGGAAGTTATGTTTAGTAACTTACTAAGTCTTTATGACTTACTCCGTTTTTGTTTGATTGTTTTTCCCTAGATCCGAGCCGCGCTAGCGGATCGAAGTGATTCTCGAGTATCGTTGGTGAAGCTTTTTCAAGGTTGCTACCTAGTAGTTTAGTACCATTTTCTTTTGGCAAGGACGTTTGGGAAAGTAAAGTTATGTAAACTTTACAATGGGTAGTAAGTCTTTGTGTATTGATATTTATACTCATGTTGTTAGTACTTAATCTTTTGGGAGCCGACTTGTGTTAGTCGTGCCTTGTGTATTTATGATGATCATGTTCTAGTTATGTTAACCATTTGATGGTTGGTTTATTATGTTTGTTCTCCGACATGCTTTTAGCCGTTGAGTATGTTAGACTAAAGTTGTAGACTTAGTTTAATGTTGGGTTCCGGCTGTAACGCGCCGATGACTTGGTTTTATTAATTGCTATTAAATACATGACATGGTGTTTTGTTATACGTGTCCAATGTTGCGTCACATGCTTTTAATTTTTGGACCGAGAGATTTATTATCTCTTTGGTTGTATTTAGTTTGAGTTTGTTAGCTCGGGCGCCACTGTATTTATGTTTCACTTCCGCATTTGTTAAAGTTGTTAGCGTATCGTTGTTATAGCTTACCTATTATTTGTTATGTTGTTCATTTCCCGGCGGCACGACCTTGGGATCTCGTCTTGGGGTCCGGGTCGGGTCGCCACATTAAGGGCATGATCAAGTGATGAAACATGTTATCCCTCAAATGAAACAAGTTCTAACTTATAATATTGTTGAGGGTTTGATGGTTGATTATCGCCCATGTAAGCTATACGTTCGGTTTGCAATTGGTATTTCAAAACTCCACTTTCCTGTTAAATAAATAAAGCATTAACATACTCATATAATTTATATTATTAACATTTAACGAAAAAAACATTTAAAATTAATAAACTAGGGAAAAAATACATTTAAATTTACCTTTCCATCTCATATCGCATATGCAGCATGACCATTAAAAGCAAAGCATATGATATATGTGAGCCTCTGGATAAGACTCCGTCAACATCGTACCACTATGACCTCGCCCCATACCAAAAGAAGGTCTTTCTCCTAGTTATACACCTGGATATCCTCAACCTCCAGGACCTACGTGCATGTCTGCCTTGTAGTGAAGGATGGCTAGCACCTATATGTCTGCCTATATCCTCCTCATCATCATCACGTAGCTGCATTATCCTCTCCATAAGGCCACGACCTACTCGTCCGCCTCGAGCTGGAAGGACTCCATATCTTCTCCCTCTACTAACATCCTCCTCCTCTCCCTATGCCTCTGATAACTATGCTCAAACAGAGGATTCCTGTCAAAACCCTTACCAGAATCAGAAGGACATCTAAACATTTTAGGAGATACATCCTGCAATCGTCTCTTTGCTTCTTCTACTTCTTGGAGCGATGATGACTCACTCTCATACTTCCCTAGGTCTTGGAATACTCTGTCCCATTCGTCTGCATCGGGCCGATGCATGAACACATCGATTATATAGCCAACCACTATAATTTTGAAGATCAGGATCATCATCAACCACCGGTCTTTTTCTTCTGTCATCACATCTAAAACCTGACATCTACATTGCACGATAAAAAAAATTATAAGTTGAATATTAAAAGTGTAAATATTTACTTATTTAAGTATTTCAAAAGTGTTGTATGTATTTATAATACGAGATAGTGTTCTTAATTACGTGGACTTATTTATACTAAGGGTATTTGTACTTAGCAATTAATTAATCTATAATTTTTAACTAATTCAAAATTTTAATTAATCCATAATTTTTAATTAAGTAACATTTTTTAATTAAACTATAATTTTTCAATGAATAATATCAATTATAGATTAATTAAATCAATTATATTCATTTTTTTCATGCTTATTCATAAATAATATCATTTAATATTCAACTAACAACAATTATAACATTTAATAACAATATTAATTAGCAAAATAAATTATAGATTAATTAAATCAATTATATTCATTTTTTCATGATTATTCATAAGTAATATCATTTAATATTCAACTAACAACAATTATAACATTTAATAACAATATTAATTAACAATATCTATTATAGATTAATTAAATCAATTATATTCATTTTTTCATGCTTATTCATAAATAATATAATTTAATATTCAACTAACAACAACTATAACATTTAATAACAATTTAATGACAATATTAATTAACAATACAAATTTAAAATATTTAAATCAATTATATTCATGCGTATTCATAAATAATATCATTTAATATTCAACTAACAACAATTATAACAATTTAATAACAATATTAATTAACAATATCAATTTAAAATATTTAAATCAATTATATTCATGCTTATTCACAAACATATTTAATAACAATATTAATTAAAATATTAAACATATAGGTAATTTATAACAAATTAAAATTAATTAAACAACTCATATCAAATAGCAAGTGCTAATAATAACAAGTAGCAAAAGTTTGAGGGACCTAACAGAAAAGTAAGAAAACTAACTTTAACAACCCAACATAAACTAACAGAAACTAACGGAATCTAACTAAAACTAATAAAATCTAACAAAACTTAACACCACCAACCCGGTGGTCAGGCAGCCAAGGATTGGTTTTTTGGCAATCCTAGCGACGGGTGGTGGTGAAGCACGGTTGTTGTCGGCGACGATCTTCAATTTTATTTTTTTCTTCATGAACACAAATCAAAATTACAAATAATGAGTTTAGAAAACATACCTTGTTTGAATTGAGGAAGAGATAAAATATAGAGAGAATGAATTTTTATGAGAGTTTTTGGTTTGTATGTTTTTTTTTTTAAATTTTGTTGTTTATATATATGTGACTAAGTTAATATAGTAATTTCACAATCAAAAGTGTTGTATTAAGTATTTCATGGGTGCTATATTAAGCATGCCCCATGAAATATTTTCATTAAAAAGCTTGTTTTTCTCATTTTTTTTTACAACAACAAATCGTTGAATATATAATCTATTTTTCCTCTCATTTTTTCCGAACATCATATTGTATGAGAGAATATTGCTATTGAAGTAATGTTTCTCTCTTCTCTCTTCAAACAAAAAAACAGCATCACAAAATTGACATTTTTAGAAGGATCTCTCAAGTGCACATATTTTGTTAGTTTAGTCAATTATTTTTTAAAAATAAAATTGAAACGTTAAATTTTAATTTTTTTTGTATCAAGGCACATGCTGTAAAGCCAAAAAAATATTAATCTTATGTAAACAACAAACTCATAACGCAAAGATTAAGAAAAATTAAAGTTGATAATATAAACTATTATAATTTTGAAATACTTTTTTAAATATAACATTTGTTGTTCAACATGTACCAATATCATCCCTATCATAAAACAAAATTTGTAGGCCAAACCTTGGTAGCTCAGCATACTTCAAAGATAGATTAAATTTTCAAAATTCATGTCAACCCAAGAACTGCTCAAAAAGAATCTTGAAAGTCAAACCTTTTAACTATTTATGAAGATTAAAGAAATGCACAACAAATGAAGAGTCATAATTAGCACAAAAGTAGTTTTAAAGAGTAACATATCTTATATACAATGATCTGGCCATCGGAGGAGTATATCAAGGATATCCATTAAAGATTGGTTATCAAGCCTTAATAGCCTTGAGAGCTGATGAACTTGAACAATATAAGGTATCGGGATGTTGCAAGGAGCTGAGATTTCTCTGAATATTTGTACCATGGATAGGTAGGAAGGGCAAAACAGATACCAAATGAGATCTGCCTAGATCAAGAAAGGAACATATAGTGATTTAATTTGAATACTATAGTTTAGGGGTGTCAATCCGAGTCGCCAAATCACCAAGTCGAGTTGAACCAAGTCGAACCATGCGATTTGGTTCGGTTTTAGGTACTATATGGTTCGGCTCGGTTTGAGATTTTGGGAAGTCGAACGGTTTGGTTTGGTTTGCGGCTTGATATGTCGAGTCGAGTCAAACCGAACCATTTTGAGCCGAACCACCAAGTCGAACCATCGAGCCGAACCACCGAGCCAAACAACAAATTCTTTAGAATTCCTAACCTTTATACTTTAGTACTCTTATACTATTAATATTTTTATACTATATAAACTATAAGGCTAATATTAGTATTTAGGAATTTGCCTTTAAAATTTTTGAATTTACATAAACGTTTTTAATATCATGTACGTTATTATATTTTTATTATATTTGATTCAATTTATTGATTATAAAAATTAAAAATGTTAATCCTTTTATTTGAAAGTTTGTGCAAAATTTTTAAAGTGAGTTTATGAATATAATTGTATTATATTTAATTTTTTAGTATTTTTTAGGGTGTTTTTATAATATTTTATTGGTTTACTTCAATTTTGAATGACTAGAACTCTTTCTAAATTCAGATCGAACCATGAAATCAAGCCGCGAAACCGAACCATGAAACCAAACCACAAAACCGAGTCGAACCAAGTCAAACCATCATGGTTCGGTTCGGTTCAACTCAAAACTTTAAACGGTTTAGCTCCAATTTGATTTTTCTCAAACCAATGATATGCAGTTCAACTTATAATTTGTTTCAAGTCGAACCATATACACCCCTACTATAGTTCACCCATTTTTTTTGGGTCGCCCAAGTTTCATTTTGTTTTAGACTTTTAGTCCTCAATGAACAAAACCGACAAACAAAAAGTAAAAAATAAAGAGAAAGGCGATAAAAGAACTAATATGGATCTCTTGACAAATGGAGGTACAATATTGGAATACAGTAGAAGTCATTTTGATAGGGAAAGTGCTAGTGGACTCCAATATCAATGGTAACCTTACCAATTCGCCTCGATAAACATGACCATAAGTATGCAACTTCTCTCATTCCTTCCCATTATTATTGTTGACCCAATCTCTGATACACGGTTTAACATTTTATCACCTATAAAGAACACATAATAATCAAGAAATATGAGCACTTCATGGTAAGTTTATTCATGTTAAATTACCAAGGGTAACCATATGCCACAATAGTATGACATGCAATAGTACCTTATTAAAAATAAAATTGGAAATTAGGCCAACAATATCATTGGGCCACATAAAAACTAACCATAAAACTTGTAGCATGTGAATTGCAAAAGTTTTTTAATTCAAGATCAATGACCATTATGTTATGAATTGCAAAAGTTTTTTAACTCAAGATCAATGATCATTATGTTATGATGTATTGTCCTTCTACTGTGATTAGCAGTATTGTACATATGATAACATTAGCCCAAGGATCTCTTGAGAGACTATGACATAATGATTATCAGACCACACAAAGTCCCATAAGGGTTTCAATCTTTACTTAATACATGAGCTCTCAGGTTCACAATAAAGATAATATTATAGCAGATGGCTACAGTGTTCATCCCAATTAGATGATATGAATCCGCCTTGCATAAAAATCTATGAGACAACAACTACTTTGGATGACACATAGCGGCCCTGGGCCTAGGGCCCATTAGGCAGTTGCCTAGGGCCCCCAAAATTTCACCCCAAAACAGTGCCCCTAAATTTTAATCCAACTTAGTATATAATATATAGATAAAGGGTCTCTTTGCAAATTAAAAAGTAGAGATAGTTAACTTAAATTAGAGATGTGTGGAATCGGCTTCTCGAGTCTCTCGACAATCAAAGTAGTAAAAAAAGACCCCCCCCCCCAATCGAGCAATGGAAAAGAGGCGGAATACTAGAAGCAAAATCAAAATTTCATAGCTACCAAAGTTTTGAAAAGACAAATTTCTAACCTAATTTCTTCTTTTAAACTATTTAAAAATTTTGTTTGAGGTTTTTTTTTATGTAAACTCTATTGGAAGAATCAAGATGTTTATCTAAGTATAAAGTAATTAGCCAATTAGGTTTTAAGGTTCACTTATTTAGATTTTGCATATTATATTGGCTACTTTCCAATGGATGATTATTTTATTGAATAATCAATATTTTGATTTTCAGATTTGTTTACCACTTTATTGTTTATTTCTAATAATTTTGTGTATAGATATTTATTTGTTAGTTGTTAGTGTGCTATTGTTTATTGATTTAAACATTTTCGAATTTGAAAGTTAATCAAATCTTATCTTCGATAAACCATGTCGAAAGAAAGGTTGAACGGGTTGAATATTGTTGGAATATGCTTTTGATAATTAACTTATCACCTTGCATATTCTATATATGTTGATTTGCTTGTTCTCATTACAGTGAGTCATCACTAGTGGCTAAAAGGTCTGCGTACCGATTAGCATGGCAACTCGTGTGACATCACATAGGTCTTAGATTAGGTGCGACCTGATCGAGTCCTACCTTCCTACAAGATGATCAAACAGACCAGCACCAGCAGACTTGCGGTAGTGTCAAAAGTCTTCGGTAGACTCGTCACCAGCAGACTTGTCATAAGCAGAACAGAACATTTTGAAGACTCATCACCGGTAGACATGCTACGATTTAATTGTTTACACCAGCAGACATCAGTTCTTTTAAACAGAAGACTTACGCCTTTGGTTCGAACATCTTACCGGCAGACTTGATTATGCACGTGCTACAAAGAGACAAGACTACAGTAGTTCAAGTCAAGATAAATATGTCTAAGCTTCATAAAGCCTGACATAATTAAAGCTACAAGACTTTCTCTCACTCACGTGGTCTGATAAAGTCAAAAGAATCCACTTTATTGAACAACCTACCTGACAGTGCATCAGACATCAGACATGCTTTTCAAAGACTTATCAATACAGTCTGATAGGCTACAGTTCCAAGATCCACATGACAAAATCTTTACCCAACAGTCAAAGATCTTGTGGACAATATCTCTATCTGATAGACTTCAACAACCATAGCTCTAAACGGATAGAAACATCAATCTTTATCTCTCAACAATCATATTGACTCCAGTCTATATAAGAAATCCTTTCTCTCCCCAACAATAAAATAGTACAGAAAAACTCGAAGACTCCTTCTACAAGAACTTCAAAGAAACAGAAGAGATCTACAATGAGATCGTCTTCACCAACGCATCTCAGATCTCTACAGAAGATTGCAGTGACTCAAGCAGACCTTAGCAAAACACTCTCTGTGGATTGCTAAGAAGAAAATCTTGGAGAAGAAGAGAGAGAGAGATCAGAAACTTCAAAAGATAGAGATCAACGTCTTAGTCAAGAACCCAGTTCTTGATTTGAGTTCTCCACCCTTCTTCGAACAACTCAGCCTTTAGCTAAGTTTCAGGACTCCATTCCTAACGCTAGAGGTCAAGCTCTTGGATCGTTCTACAGATTGATGTTAGATGATGCCCAAAGAAGATGAAGAACTATCTGTAGATGTTTGTTGGCAATGAGTGCAATTGCTGAACGGTGACATCCATTTCCACCCTCCCTTGTTTAGGGGAAGACGAAATTGATGAATCAATGCTTGCCTTTAGTGGATTTTGATCCAATATGGGAGCTTTGGGTTTCTCAAGTTATCCCTTTAGATATGAATGCATCACCCTTCCATTCCCAGGGAAAACGCTGTTGACTATGGATTTTATGAAAAATAGCCTTATGGCCTATCTCGGATCACTATGCTCTTTATCCCTTGGGGGATACCAGACATAGGAATACATCACCTTTCCATTCCCATTCTCCCTGGGAGAACGTTGCATGTTGCGAGGCTGATCCAAGATGTTTTAGAGTCGCCATCTTTATTTTAAAGAATAAATAAAGCAAAACCAAAAAAGAAAAACCGTAGATAATGAAAACGAGGCTCTAGGCACCCAACTCAGAAAGTATGCTTGTTGTTATATTAATGATAAATAAACATTAACGCCTACAAATACATCCATTACATCTACATTATGCATTTGTACAAATAATCACAAATATACTTGAAAATATTTGGCCATAATAACGGCTACATTTAGTACTATTTCCTAACTAAATCTCGGCAATATATATCTACATTGGACCGGATTGGAAATAATACTTTTACAAATGAAAGACTTTAAAATAAAACTTTAAAAACTTATTGACGGCCTAAGGTGTGCTAGAGGAGTCTTTTTGTTGTTGTTGTTGTGTGTTGTGTGTTGTGTGAATTTAGGCCGCTCGAAAGTTACATAGTAACCTTGTGTTTGGTTGTTTGTTGGCTTGAGGTATCGAATTGATCCTTTTAAATCGGCAATGCTCTTTCCATGATTTTTGGACTGGGAAAAAGGGTAGATACCTAGCTGGGAGGCTATGGCTCACTCCTACCGGTTGGTTTTGTGTTTGGAAGAGGTTTGACAGGGTTTCGAGGCTTTTTGAGGTGATCGCTCACTATCTCACTCGCTCTCTATTTCTCCAATTTATGAAGGAAAGGTGTGTTGAATGATCGACTAAAGGCCTCTATTTATAGGCTGAACTGAGGACTCAGAAGGAATTAAAATTCCTTCCTCACGCATCACTTGTTTGTACACCGCATAGAAGAATTTGTATTTTACGGCAAATGAAAGTGCACTGTTGAAGAAAACTGAGCGCAATAGACTAAACTGGGCGCCAAGCCCATTGAAATTGGGCGCCATGCCCAATTTTGGGGGTGGCCATGCCCAATTTCAAACTATGCTCTTTTTGTGCACTTTGGTCCAATTTTTGCGCATCTGCTTTGTCCATTTGCACTTTTGAAACTTGACATTTGTTAATGTTTTAACAGGTCTTGATATTTTATGTCAGGTCACATACCAGGGGTACGAAATTGGGGTGTCTACAATGTTGTATTCATATCTTTATATTTGTATCCCTATACAAATGTTGTCGATTGTGCAATAATAACTCATCATGGAAGGCCGAGTGCTTTGCACTCAATCGTTTAGATAATATTTATCTGAACGACCTTGAAAATTCTCTTCTCATATGAGTTTCTCGTTCTCGTCTCCTATTGCCCTCTTTACTTAAGTAATTTGTTTACAAATAATTAAGTAAAGATTAAGGCTTGAAAGGACGAAGATAGAAACTTTACATAGAGTGCATAGGCTGATGTAATCTGTAATTTATCTTTAAATAAATTAAGATGTTCTTTCAAATAATTTATCTTTCAGTCTTTATCTCTCTATGGACATTTATAAATTGATTTATCATTTGAAAAGTTATTCTCTAATGATTTCCTAAATTAGCATTTGAAGAAGTATTAAGTGTGTTGTTGTTCTGATCATATAATCGTGTATAGCCACTTAAGGCTTCCCTAAATTTAAGCCTTTCTATTTCCGCTGCTTAAACTCTTTCAAACAGGCTTTTGATTTAACATGCAGTTTACCGGCAGAGTTGAAATCTCTGCTTTGAGCAAGTCTGTCGTTAGCCTCTACCAGCAGACATGCTCAACACGTTAAACTGCGTATGCCATTAAACCTACGCTTTAGAAGAAAAGTTTTTAAATGGCATCATATGCTATTCACCCCCCCTCTAGCCTATTTGAGCATAATTATGGACCAACAACTATGATATCAATTGAAACAACGATGTCATCGCAACTTGATTTTCAAACTTTAATTAGTGATTTTGCTTCTAAACGTGCCAGAAGAGTTATGTTTAAATGACACTTTTTATTTATTTTTGAACTGTTTCTTTTGATTATTATAGATTTATAAATGAGTTTGATGAAATGTGATAATTTTTAAGTCGTTAATTCTTCTTGGGTTTTTTTAAACTTGTATATGCTGGGGCCCCATTTTTTATGTTTGCATAGGGCCCCCAAAATCTCAGGGCCATCACTGGACTACATTGTCAATATATTTCATACCTTAGTTGAACACAAAATAAATCTTCGATCTTTGTTCAACTTGAGAGAATGACTACTTCCATTCAATATTAAGCGCCGCACAACATGGGTTTGGCAAAATTGAACATATATATAGAGAAAGATAGAGAGATGGCCTAGTCATGATCAGCAAGGTTCATCTTTTACTGAGACATCTAGAAAATGTAGTGAGCTGCTTAAGAAATGAAAATATTTTGTTTTTTTTTTTTTGAGGTGAATCAAGGGAAAGATAAAGAGGTAAATTAAAGAAGGAAGCAACTCACTCTAATCAATTGACTAGCGCAAAGTGCTTTTGGTTCGAAAATCAAATAAGAGAATCAATGGTTATTGTCAATAAAGCAAGAAAAAACAAAAGATAGAGTAAATACATAGAAGAAGAGAAGAGAGATTGTCTGCTTATGCCCGAGTGAATGAATAAAGTAGATAGCCAAGTACGTCTGAAAGTGGTGCGAGGAAATGTAGAGGGCAACGAGGAGGGCAAATGAAAAGATACAAGACAAAAGACAAGTTAACGGTAGGAGGATGATGGACATATAAGGAAGAATTTAATGAAAGATGACTTATGAGGTTAAAAAGAAAACATGAACTTAAAGGTTATATGTTTGAGAAAGTGGACTGGCCTGTAATTTATCATAATTATTGTGTGTGTCTTTTTTAAGGAGAAATTGCGGGCCGATCCACTTTCATAAGTTTTTAACCACTTGGATCCCCTGTGTTTTTTTAATCGGAAAAGACAATTTTGAAGGTAAAAAGACGACCTTGCCATTAATGAACCCAACACACGCTAAGGATCACTTACACAATGTATCACGATACATCATTTTTCTATTGCGGTGCATTAATTCGCCTATCAATTTGTGCATCACAATGAGCATCACTCAGACAAAATACATCAAATTTTAATCGCGATACAACGAATGTCAATTAGGATTAAATATGTTAATCGGGCTGACCATATAGAGTTGTGATCGTATAGGGCTAGCCCTATTAACCTTTAATTTAATAGGGTTACCTTTTCTCGACCCTAACCCTTTTCGGTTTCGATTTAACAGAGTCGGTTCTGCAGTCTTCAACCCTTTTAATATCTCTAGTTAGATATATTAATCGAGTTAACCCTAGTCTATAGGGTTGTGACCCTACAGGGATAACTCTATTAGCCCTTAATTTAATTGGGTTATCTTTTCTTGATCCTAACCATTTTTGATTTCGGTTTAACAGGGTTGGTCATGCGGTCCTCGGCCTTTTTAACATCTCTAATTAGGATGTATCGAGTTAGAATCGTGATGTGTAAAAGAAGCATATATCAAACAAAATAAGGAAACTCTGACTACAAATTTACAGAAATTAGGGGTGTGCATGGGCCCTAAGCCCGCGGGCATTGGTAATGCCCAGTATAGGCCCATATAGCAGCGGACATCATTTTAAAAAGCCCAGTACCGTAGGCAAGCCCACGGGCATCAGTGAACGGGCACAGGCTTAGATGAGCTCTCCGATTGATTTTCATGTTTTTAAAATTACACATAATTTTAAAAGTCTTGGCAGCTGAACTTGAACCATGACACCTATTCACCTAGTTCCTCCAAATCCAAACTGTGACTATACACAAAAATTACATTATGTATTATGTAATTATATAATAGATTAATAGAGCCAAAGGAACGAATATAAGCAAGTAAAGCTATCGAAGGAACGAAGGAAGGCAGGTAACAGTCGATTTGTTTTAGGTTTTACTGTTTTAGGGTTTCAAAGTTTTACTTTGTCTTTTGTTTGAGTTTTGGCTATTTGTATTACTAATTTGACATATCACTTAATCACTATATAATAATATAATATTATAATTGACTAGTCACTATATAATAATATAATTAACGAAGGTAGACAGGTAGCAGTAACAAAGATTCTTTTTTGTTACTGTAATGGTATAATTAATTAATTATAATATATTTATAATTTTAAAACATAATGTGATGATGGGCCGGGCCGGGCTTAGATGGGCATTAGAACTTGAAGGCCCGGGTGTGCCCGAGCCTGCGGGCATCTAACATCTCTAAAGCCCAGCACTATGTATCAACCTATAGGCATTTTGTGCGGGCTCATGGGTTGGCGCTCACCTAACAATCCATCAAGAAAGTTATATTCAATCTATTTTGATTCCTACCGTAATTACAATATCAATGAAAATAAGGAAACTTTGACTATAAATATACAATAGACCTAATTAGTTTGTGCATTGCGAGACATGATTTTAATCACGATGCATGATTTTGTGCCGCGATGCATGATGAACTAGTGACTCCCGTGCGTGTTTTTCATTCGTTAAGGGTGTCGTAGTCACTTTGCCCCCAAAAGTTTTTTTTTTCGGGTTAAAAGATATATGGTACTGTAGCGGTTAAAAATTGTCCAAAGTGGCTAACCCAAATTTCTCCATTTTTTAAAATAAAAAAGCCCATTCCTCCTTTTGTTAATTTGCTTACTCTTTTTTTTAACAAAAAAATCCATCCCATATTGTTTTTTAAACATAAATTTATTAAAGTTAAATAGGAACAAGGGGCATTTTAGTCAAGTTCAATAAAAACATGCTACACTTTAGTATATTCTACGTGTTCATGTTTGTCGATTATCACTCATGAATTCTTATTTTACCCAATTTATTGTTTCACTCACCCCATTTTCGCTATTTTTGCGAGGGTTAAGGGTTTAACATAACACTTTGCTACCTTTGTTAACTAAATATAACCCTTTCTCCAATAAAAAGACTAAAATACCCTTGACCTATTAACTCTTTGAAAAATGTATTTAATTTTTTTTAAAGATTGTTCACAATTTTTTTATTTATCAAAAATGGTTCCAAAATTAAAGAAAACCGGTTTTTATTTTTTACAAAGGTGTCACACTAAAGTGGGTGACACTATTTGTAAATTGCTTGTTATTTACTAGCGCAACCATAAACGTAGTGTCACCCATTTTGGGCAATACTTGTGTTAAAAAAAGGAATGGGTTTTAAGTTTTAGAATCGTTTTTTATTAAAAAACGTTTTTTGTAAACAAATTTGAAAAAAATTGTTAAATAAAAGTTTTTTAAACAATTACGTACATAATAAATTTGGTGAAGCGCCCGGGATATTTTGGACTTTTAAGTGGGCTGTATTTATGATTACAAATCACAAATCAGCTAACAACGAAGAATCCGTTTCTAACACAGTAATCTCCATCGGCGATGTCTCTCCGGCAAGCAGCGGCTAGATTACGCAGGATACTTCCTCACCCTTCTCGAATACTCAATCACACTAGACTTGGAAGGACCGTCGATTCAGGTAATTCCATTTCTGAGTTGCATGGTTTATACTATGTTGAGTTTGTTGTTTTTGAATTCGATTTTCAAGCAATTCAGAATTGGTGGTTGTTGAATGCGCTGGTGTGGGGTGCGACTTTGGTAATGTTGGTAATTGGTTACATTTCGTGTTTATGTGAATTGGGTTTATATTTAATTTGTGGATTGTACAGGAAATGGCTAGTCCCTCCGTGTTCCGAGCAATCCTGTTTGAAAATCAAAACTTTTTTAAGAAAATGACAATTTTAGTAGCTCATTAGTAATAAAATGAAATATTTACACCTTAATTTTTTAAAGGAGACTATTTTAAGTAAAACATCCCAAAATGAAATAGTGGACTCTTTGCCCGGAAAGGAGGGAGTATTTAATACCAGATGCAATGCAATATGAGAAGCTTTGAGAGTTTTGAATCCGAGTTTCTTTTTTCATACTCTGTCCGTCCCAAGAAAAGATTCATATATTGATTGTTTGTAGTTGGCTTTACCATTCTCTGAATAAATATTTGATAAGAACAAACTTGTGTTTACAGTGTTCATCAATATGCTGAAAGCCCCGGGTTCGAGGGAATGCTAGTCCCTTACCTAGAGTAGGCCATATCCAGGATCATAATAACATGCACTTTCAAAACTTTTTTTCATGGTGCTTTTCTTGCTGTTTACAAATGTTTGTAATTTTAATTTTTTAAACTGAATCTGAAAATGAGTTCAGTTGACTTTCCATTCAAAATAGTCCTGTCCCAGAATAATAGTGTTACTTTTCATTTTAGTTTGTACCCAAAAAAGAGTTTTACTTAATTTAAGCTACAAATATTCATAATTTTGTTTATTTTTTCCTTCTTTTTTGAAACATGATATTCTGGTGACATGTTTGAGAAATAGATAGAAAAGAACTCTTTAATTTTGTGTATACCATGTTGGGATGAAATATAAGAAGCTTTGAGAGTTTTGAGTTTGAATTTTGTTTTTTCATATCCTCAATGTCCCAGGAAAAGAATCCTATATTGAGTTTTTTTTATAGGCGGCTTGAGCTCTTGTGAAAAAGGCCATCTGATTGATAGAGGGCTTCAGCCTCGTACTTTATATGGATCATTTTGGTTCCATACCTAGATTAGACCATACCCAAGCTCATACCAGTTTGCATTTTAAACCTTAGTGGTTCATTGTGCTTTCATGTTGCTCGAAAGTGTTATGGGTTTATTTAGGCTTAAATATCAATTTCGTCACTCTACTTTCACATAAATCAAATAAGCTCACTTTGCTTCTCTTTTTCTCAATTTAATCACTCTATGGAATTGAATAATCTCACTTTACTTCTCTTTTTTTCAATTTAATCACTCTACTTGGACTTTACAATCAGTAAGCCATTTCCGTTCGTTATATTGGACAAAATTGTTCAAAAGACTAAAATACCCTTTGCACATGAAGTTTCATCAAAGGATGTTGGGTAGAATGCACTCAAAAGACATTAATAACCACAAAACTCTCTTCACTAATGGAAGTCATAACCCAAATAAGTTTCATCTCTTGGACCCAAGGGGTGGGAGAGATGATAAGGACACTCACGCAAAGTCCTTCACTCTTTCACTCTTAGGTCCTGGGTTCCAATCCCATACCAACAAGGGGACACACTTACCTATCAAAGAAAAAATAAGTTTCATCTCTCTCTCACCCTAACTCTAATTCTACTCTTAAATCGCTTCTATGACAATAATGAACCACATAAAGAGTCATAAAGAGGAATATTTTTGTGTGTAAACTTACTACTGCCTCGACTCTCTGTAGAATTCTTGGAAATCTCAACCGAGCTTTTTGTCTTGAAAGAAGTACGGGAAGTGTCGCTTTGTTCTGCACCAACAACATATCTCCTCTTCAGAATTGGAACATCTAATAGTAGTTGAGGACTGCTACTTTCTAATGCCACTGGCCGAACTACACTTTTAGGAAAAGAAGAGACATAAGGTTCTATTTCCCAGAGAGACCCTCTCAGATCTTGCAATGAAAGCAGGTTCATCCTCTTGGACCCTCGAATGACCACCACATAGATTCAGGCCACTTTGGGGAAACACCTCCAATTCCAACTATTATATGTGATCAAAACCTGATCGATAGAAGTAATTTTGACTAACAAGCCACTCATGATTTATAATTATACAACCAGCATTGTAAATATTCTACTACCTTCTCTCTGCATCATCTTCACTCTCAAATTGCATCTTGAATTTCATGCCAATTGCAATCCCATTATCTACTGATTCTAGAGAGAAATCCTAACAAATCTCTCTCTCTTCTCGTGTGTGAGGGAGAGGTGATTAAAGCATTCTCAATGGGTAGAAAGGTGCTACTTGGATTTTTTTTTGGGTATATGTCATTGAAAATTGGAAATTATATGGGAACTATTAGTAAGGGTATTATGTATCGAAAAAATAAAAATTACTAGTAACGGTATTTTCAGGTGTTCGTAGAATTTTTAAGCTTTTCAACCAAATATGTGGACGCAGTGATCAATGTTTTATTTATGTCAAAGTAAAGTGATTAAATTGAGAAAAAAAGTAAAGTGAGCTTATTGAATTTTTGGTGAAAGTAGAGTGACAAAATGATATTTAAGCCTTATTTTTATGACTAAATATGAAGGCTTAAATCGCAATTTGGTCACCTTACTTTCACACTTTTTTCGTTAAGCGTACTATTTTTTTCCCTCAATTTAGTGACAATACTTGGCCAATCAAGCCAATAAGGTCACTTGGGGGTCATTTTCGTTAGTTAGATGTACAAAAATGGTTGAAATGACCAAAATGCCCTTACTGATGTTGAGGGTTTTCAGTTTAAAATGTTAATAGCTAAGGGGTCAAACTAAAAAATCAAAATCTATTTGCTGAATTAATTCCTTGCGTCTAATCGTCTGATGCTATAACTAATATGATGATTAGTCAAATAATTGGTTAATGCCTTCCCGAAGGTCACTGAGAACATTCTCCGACTTGCTACGAATCTACTTTGATTTCGTTTAGGCTTGAGATGAGGATCCTCTCGTGGAAATATCATAGACTTAAATGGTTTCATCTTCCTCCTGTATGGAAAGTGCAGTCCTTTGCCCAGTGGGGGGATCTACTCTCGAATGGCTGACTCACTGATATAGCTGGTAGGGAGGAAAGAACCATAAAATATGATTTTCTCATCTTTTTCCAGTTGCATAAGGAAAGCCTTCCTATGGATGTAGCAGTTCCATTCTTTTCGCTTCACAGAGGAATGGAATGCTCGACTGAGTTGGAGAGGAAGGAAGAAATAAACGACGGTGGAGTTTAAGAAAAGCAACTACAGGGATGGGAACTGGGCTGGTAAGCCTGAAACCTGTCTAATCTTTCATATTATTTGAAGATCAGTGGGGCTAGCCTGCCTTTCCTCCTTACAATTGGCCTAATTAATCCACAAAAGGGGTGACGGCTCAAGACCCTCCACATTCCCAATTTTCGACCTAGAAACGGCCGACAAACTCGAACTCTACCGGGTTCTAGAAGCTTCCACTGACACTCCCTTCAATTCCTTTGGATCCTTTGATCACCTTCCTTTGGATCCTTTGAGACCTTTTGCAATGGTAATGGCAATTCCTTGGTGGTGGAGAGAGCTCAATTGCTGAGACAAGTGGCGAGGCTCAAAGTAGAGACAGTCATCTCCTACTCGCCTAGACGTGCCCTGCCCCTTTCAGATATTTCAAAAATTATTTTCACAGATTTGAAGTAGGCGGGCGAGATTGCATATTTTCTGAATTGGGGTGGCTAACAATAGATCAAAGAGAGAATGAGATCCAGTAGACAACCTCTCCTCTTACCAGATTAGGGGCTTGTTTGGTAATCGGATAAGGATAAGTAGTATTATTAATCTTATTATTATTAGTGTCATCGCTATTAATCCTCACTTGTATATCGGGGGTAGTTTTGAGATTACAAATGTTAATCCTAATTTTTTTTAGTGAGGGCGCTAATAATACCACCCTCTCCCTTGGTATTAATAATGAGGGGATAATGACTTTATCTGGATAACTCGTACGGGCGAGATTAGTCCGAATTGAGGTGGCCAAACATCAGACAACTCGGCTTATTAATCTTATCCGGCCTTAATCCTGACTATCAAACGACACCTAGGAGTATTCTTACGACAAACTCAGCAATAGGAGCTCCTTTGCCGTTTCACCTACCACTAGCCCTTCTTATGCTTGTGCAGAGTAGAGTCAGATTTTTCCTCAACGGCAATTCTGGATTTACAACGACCAAGCTCAGAACCTATTCCGGTTGACGTGTCCGCGGGCAGTTCAACCTTATACGGAGGAGGTTCAATAAAGTAGCGAATGACTTGTAGGGAAGAATATACCATCGATTTCTTACTGAAATGGTGGAGGGGCATAAAATACAAAAAGACCCAATTATGTTCGGTAGGGGCATTTTTGGGTTTTTAACTTTTTAAAAAGTTTTTCATCCAAAAACTGGATACAATGATGAATGTGAATATAAGGCCAAGTATTGTGATTAAATTGAGAAAAAAATAGTATAGTGAGCTTAATGAAAAAAGTCTGAAAGTAAGGGGATCAAATTGCGATTTAAGCCAAATATGAAAAAGAGGTCTAATATTATGAGCTCAAGCTTGTGGTAGTTACATGAGCTTTAACATTCATACCGTTGGATCAAATGTATATATATCAGCTTTGACATCCATACCGTCAAATTAAATTGACCCAAATCTCTATTTAGTTGCACATTCCAAGCCATCACCAACCTAATCATCCAAAAGCAACAACACAATAGATTTTAGGAATAATATAAGCTCTATCTCGTAATATCTTCTGGCTGGTACACATGAGAGCATTTTTGATGAGATTATAAGGGTGTTATAGTGAAACTCAAAGAAGAAATTTCTGTTTGTCACAGCAAACATGTAAAGTTAGCTATGTATTAGATGGTTTAAATGGATGATTGTTTGTCTAAGTTACATCTTATGTCTTAACCATACTTGTACTTTTCCTCGCAACATGATTTGTCAAAACATTTACTTTTGTTTGGTGCATGCCTTTATAGGATCACATATGTTGGAATGAATTTGAGATCTGAGAAATAGAATGTGCGAACCCTACGAGGTTGATCTCTTAATCCCTTCTTGGTAAATATCCTCCTCGAACGCTTGTAGTATTCTGAATATTCAAAAAACTGGCAGTGACAGGGAGATAATGAATAAGGATTCTTACCTTTTCAGAGGTTGATGCATTCATACCTAAAGTCTCTAGTTTGGCATTCAACTGTTCCTATTTCACATGCTAGCACTCAACTGTTCTTGCTTCTGGTTTTTCACTGAGAGATTTTCTTGGAGGATATGCAGAACTGCTCTCAAAAGATATTTCGTGGGTTCATGCTGTCAAAAATATTGCCAATGTTATCTCAGGCTTCATTCTCCACCTCCCTATATCGTCCTCTTCTGAGAGTTTTCCGATAGAGAGACCACTTCTCTTGTCCTAAGAAACATCTTCAAACTCCTTGCCCAAGGGGTTTCCAGTATTGTCTTGTGTGGTCCTTGAGATGTATACAATTTGCTAACTTGACTCGAGCTTAGCAAGGAGTTTGTCTTCTGTCAGTTAAATGTTTGGCCAAGCCTTCCACTATGAGGCATCATTGGAATTGCGTCCCCCTCCAAAACCTTTCTTCCTTTTCACTTTGTTCTTTGGCAATTCATCTCTAAATTCTGATAAGTTTGATGATAAATCGGTTCTCTTACTAGGTTAATTATACTCACTTTCATCTCCAGCAACGCCTTTGAGTGCTCCATTTTTTGATTATTTGATTAATTATGAAGGGAGGTTACTAGTGGTGGTGGTGGTTTTTTATTTTGTTGATAAGTAAATAAGTAATATAAACAAAAGGAATCAAAACAGGTGACACAGTGTGTGTACACAGGGAGTATACTGAAAAGACACCTTATGTTTTTTTTATATTAGTGATGGTGGTGTTATTGTTATTGTTTTTTATCAGTATATAATTTTCATTCCATGCTGCCAAAAGAGTCAGTTATATGTACATGCACAGTATACAGACACCAATACAGTAAAAACTCTTCTCCCAAAAGTCAATATACTTTTTCGCTTTCTTATTAAGGTTGTCATGGTTCTTTGAATGCTAATAGACACGTTTGCCTTGTTTGGTGATAGTTCTATATAGTATCTCTTGATTTTCTTCCATTCACATGTTTTCCCATTTTCTGAATCTAGTGATCTGGTTTCAAATTCTTATGTTTGTCTGTTTCTTCTTCTTCAAGCAATGCACAATTCTTATCAGCTTTGCTCATGTTGCATCCAGGGAAAATAGTTTTTTCTTATCCTGGTGGTGGTTCTGGAAGTCATACGTGGGAAAGGCATCATCAAGATGCATTTATATGGATATTTTTATCTGGACAAGCAGGTATACACAGTTCGTATATGTTTTTCTGATAGTTAATAGTTTCTAGTTTCTATAGGTTTTTGTTTTTTTCGTGTGTGTGTGTGTGGGGGGGAGTAGGAAGCAAATTATTGTTTTTAAATGCTTAAAAGTTTTAAATGACATTTTTGTACTTCAACTATTTTACAATTTGCAATCGAGTCCCTATGGTTTGTAAAAGGACCACAACACGTTCTTCCCCAAATTCATTTTCATCCCATTGAAATAAAACAAAACCCTAACCAAAACATGGAATCAACAATCTGAAAAATCACCTCGGTCAAGCCAAATCGAAGATGAAAAAATGATAAAAGAGGAGCACTCCGATCAAGACACCAAACCAAAACCCCCAACAATGGCCCACTGATAGTGTAAACCAAATTCAGGAATAGACCTCAAAGCTCGAGAGAACGAACACTTCCTTGAGCGTTTAACCGGCGATGCAGCGCACTTGCGACACCGTTATCGACCGTCTGATCATTCTCTCCACTGAATCCGTCCTCTTCAAGCGCTACGTAACTATCTCTCACGACGAGGCCGGTGAGGTTGCCGGCCGAATATGTACATGTGTATATATATATATATGTGTGTGTGTGTGTGTGTGTGGATATCCTTCTCTGCCTTGTTTAATTTAGATACAAAGAAAGATTGCTTAGTAAATTCTATTTTGCATATGGAGGATGAGAGATCTTCAAGATTGAGAGTTGGACTCTTGCTTGCAATTTTTTGACAAGTTGTATTCTCAACTTGTGGGTCAGTGGGAGGATAGGGTGGTGGGGACGGTTCCAAGAGTAAGACTTTTCTATTAGATCCTATTATTACATTCTATCTAAGAGAGAGAGGATTGTTCCAAAGCTATTTGGAAGTCTAAAGCTTAGAGTTGCTTTCTTTATTTGGGAAGCGGTGAAAGCCATTAGGGATAATCCAAATGTAATGGTGAGAGTGTTGATCATACACTACATTTTTCACATTTTTAACTTGTCTAAATCCATTAAGAGACAAGAGGAAACGGAGAGATTGTGTTCCCTTGAATGAAGTGATGGTGTTAGTTCAATTGACTTTGTAGTGAAGTGTAGAGTTTCTCCATATATTTGAGTTGTGTGTTTTGGAAAGTGAGAGCTCCATATAGAGTGTTGTTTTTCGCATGGGAAGCTGCTAGAGAAGCCATCCTTAAAGGATATAATTTACAGAGGCGCCATTTGATCTATGTTAATTGGTGTTTCATGTGCAAAGGGTGTGATGAAAGTGTGAACCACTTGTTGCTCCATTGCCCGATTGTGACTATGCTTTGGAATACCTGTTTAGTCTTTTTTCTATTGCATGGTGGATGCCGAGATCGGTGAAAGAACTCCTTATGAGTTGGTCTCCGTATAAGTGGAAAAGGAGAAGGAACAATATTTGGAGGCGGTCTCTGTATTTGTTGGACAATATGGAGGGAAAGGAATAGAAGGGTGTTTGAGAATAAGGAGAGGACGATGGACAAGTTAAAGGATGAGTTGCTACGCATGTTGCATTTTTGGTGTGCTGAGGATACTAATACTTCCCATAATCATAATTATTCTTTTGTCGATTTTATTAATAGCTTTTCTATAGATTAGTCCATTTGTGTATACTTCTAGTGTACAAGGACATTGGACGCATCACCTGGTTTGACGCATTGGTATATAATATTTTACTTATATATATAAAAAAACAGACCGCAAGGGGTGGGAGAGAAGGCAAGGCGCTCGAGGCAACGCCCTTGGTTCCAATCTTATACCAACAAGGGGTCACACTTACCTATAAAAATAAATAAAAAATATGTATAGAAATATATGTGTTTCTACTTATGTCGATATACATTTACTTATGATTATAAAAAGAGAAATTAAATTTAGGAGGTGACTACAATTTTTTTTCTTTAATATTTTTTTACTAAAATAAGAAAATCAAGAACAGGAAATACGAAAACAGCGAACAAGCCAGAGGAAGTGCTCTAGTGCCTACAGTTTGTAGTGTTTGGCCATCAAGGTTTTGTGGTCGGTGCTCACTGATGTTGGAGGATAGACGGAGGCAAAAGTGAGATGTGTGTTAAACATTTCAAGCAGGATGGAGTGGACAAGAAGGTGGTGATTAGAAACTAAGTTCGGGCTTCATAGGTAAAGGAGGTGTTAGGTATCGAGGTCCTAGTAGTCAATGAGGAAAATGATACTGTTGGTGAATTGTCATATGGGGAGAAAGCATTAAGCTATGTCAAGAAGTTAGCTTTGACAGGGGTGTGGTTTAATATCTGAACAAGTTCTTTAGCTTAAGAGGTTCTTCTTCCTCTAGTTCTTCTTTTCTTTTGTTCCTTTTTCTCAATTAGCTTGGATGAGGATATTTCCTTAAGAGCTCTACCTTCTACTGGTCATTCATTTCATTAATATTTTGTGCATACTGCATACTAACCTGCTTACACCTAGTCTTACTGTTTTCGGTGTACTTATCATCCTATCTATAAAGACAAGGTTACTCGTTTGTTTTGTAAACAAGTAACATCGTTTATGTATCTCACGACAGATGCGTGGCACTTTATTGTGAAGTATTTTGAATTTTTGTTTATTAACTTTAAGCTAACAGTCAGTGTTCTGAGTTGTCTTTCACAAACTTAAGAATGCACTTATCTATTGATGTACATACCGCTCTAGATTTATGGAACAAGTGTCTCAAGTCGGTGGAATTAATTAAGTGCTACTATCTGCAGTAATATTTCTTGGGTTAAATGCCACTCCTGTTTTGGCGGATGATGGATCAGTTAACCTGAGTCCTGAAAGTGATACAAGTGGAGAATCTTTAACTAGCTTACGGAAAATCGAGGATGGGTCAGTGGTATCAAATGTACATTCCTCAAAGTGGCGAATATTTACTGATAGTGGACGTGATTTGTTTTTGCAGGCAAGAATTTATCATCCTATATATATATATATTTTTGATAAGTAAGAGCATAATATCATCCTATTTTTAAATGTTTGCTTGTGTGTGTGTTATATACTCGCACTTCTGTTTTCTGGTTTATACTTTTTACTATTTAGGTTTCCTTTACCTCTAATGTTTAGTTCCACTTTCTTCTAGGGAAAACTGGAGGATGCTGAGCGGCTGTTCATAGGTGCATTGCAAGAAGCTACCAAAGGTTTTGGCGAAAGGGATCCACATGTTGCCTCGGCATGCAATAATCTGGTGGGTTCTGCACTGTTTATTCAGTCCCATTAAGGTTGTTAATTTAATTGTCTCATTGTTTTCATTCACGGAGTTATTATGAATTTTTGAGGTTCTGCCTAGAAATACTTAGGTGCCTCCAAATCAGCTAATATATCACTTTTCAAAGTTTAAATATCCATTTCAAAGTTAATGTCAACAAACTTTCTGGAAATTTTACCTTGATGTGATACTTGATGCACCCCAAGATCTTCCTAGGTAGGTTTGATGCTGAATGACATCACGACCCAACACCCTCGAGAGGACGCGAACATTGGTATTGTGAATGACGCCACAATTGGGATAACTTTTCAACTGATAAGTCGAATTTGCAATGCAAACACGGAATCCACGAATGTTAGCACTATGAGCTTTCAATCCAGAACACTCAATATGAAGAACACAATTTGTCAAATGCAATTAAATCAATAATCAATCCACGTAGAATAAAAAGTTACCAAAAGAATTATTAAAGTTGTCGTACAGAAACCCTATTTAAATAAGGAAACAAAAACCCTAAATTATGAAAGTTACCAAAACAGTAAACCCTAAAAGTGGCACGGCACAAGGGTGCCCCTTTTTATGGTGCGAGGTCACAGTAGAAATTCCAAGTTTCTGGAAATGGGGTAGACGTGCCCGCCTTCGTGCAAGGATTTGCCAAATTGTCACTTGGGCCCCCTGAAGTCTCCAAAACATCCCCCAAGACTTCTAACTTGACAAATGAACCCCCCCAAACTTGTGGCAACACTTTTTAGGCCAAGTCAGGTGCGTATCATACCTTCAAGTTTATAACTGTACCTGTTAATATTCTTTTTGTCTATAAAAATAAGATGCTCAATTGTGAGAGTTGTCAGAGTTTTTTGTCATGTGCTGTTTTCATTTCGAGTTCCTATGTGATTTCACTGGATGCATTATCTTATATCTCCTTTGTTGTTTTCTTCTTGTTCTTGATGTCTTTGTTTTGAGTATAAGCCTTTGATTTGTTTCATCAAAAACAAAACCAACATGTAAACACCATACGATTTGATTCTTTTGCTGTTTATCTGTCATATGTTTCTGCTTTGCATATTTTCAGGAGTGTGTAGAATTTTTTTAATGCATTCTCCATGTTAGTATGCAGGTTCTTGTTAGTAGTTGACACTGCCTTTTTCAATATAGCTGCAGTTTGGTTCAGAAGTTATTTTGGTTTCCCCTTTTCTCCCATAGATCTGCTTTTCTATTCAAGTTTTTTATTTTTTAAATTTTGATAAGTAATATGTCCATATAAAAATTTTCCCGAGGGGACGAACCTGAACAATAGGAGCAAAAGGCATTCACAAAAGAAGATTACATGCCAAATGCGGCTGAAAAAGGATAAAACATAATAATATGAATAGAACAGTAAAGGACCCAACCCCATCTTCACCAAAAATCCACAAAACTGATGATTGCATTGGTATAAGTATTCACTAAACCTGAAAAACAAGTGCTGAGCATAAAAAACTAGAGCTTAGGTATTGGTAAAGTAATTCCTTGAAATTCCTCCAGATTCTCTCCCACCAAAGAGTCCACATGCAATGTGGAGAAGCCTCTGAAGTTTTGTTTTCGAAGATGAAATGCGTAAGCCATACCAAGCAACCAAAAAACCTTCAACATAATGGGGCATGGTCCAAGATAAGCCAAACCAAAAGAGAAGAATGCTCCTTAAGCTTCTGACTATTTCATAATGTAATAGACGGTGGTTCATTGTTTCCTCACTCATACACATACAACAGTGATCAACTAAAATCTTGCCTCTTTTTCTCAAATTGTCACCAATAAGAATGGCCTCCGAAGCTGCTGACCAAATGAAAAAGGATAGTTTTAGAAGGGCTACTGACCTCCATATGCGATTTCATCTAAATGGAGGGGGAGGAGTCCAAGATACAAATAGAAAGACTTGACTGAGAACTTTCCATTTCGATTGACTGTCCATCGTAAATAATCAGATCATTCTCGAGGTATGGGGCCATTAGCCAATACTACAAAAAAATCATCCTTCGACCTCAACTCCTAAACATGAATGAGATGAATTTGGTGGATTAATTTTAATGATTTCATTAATGAGATGAATTTGGTGGATTTGCCTTTAGAAGGGAATGCTTTCACTTGTTTTAGAGGTGGCGAAAGTCAGCAACGTTCGAGAATTGACAGGTTCCTTCTATCTCCGGAATGGGTAGATCAGATGGGTGACTTTTCCCAACATACTCTCCTGAAGTTAGCCTCTGATCATGTCCCTATTCTGCTGGAAAGTGAGGGAGTGGGTGAAACTAAAATGCTGTGTTTCAGAATTGCCAGAAAATTAAAGTTGCTTAAGGCAGATCTCAGAGTGTAGAACAGGGAGATTTTTGGGATGATTGAATCGAGAATAAAAGCAGTTATGGATGAAATCAGCAGATTAGATCTTTTGGAGAGTGAGGGTAGGTTGGGGGTTGATAAAGACAAGCAGAGTAGAGTTAAATCTGGAAATTAAGAGACTTTTGTTAAGCGAAGAAATCAGTTGGAGGCAGAAATCGAGAATCCTGTGGCTGCGGGAAGGAGACAAGAATACCAGATTTTCCCATCGGATGGCTAAGGTTCACAACAGTTTCAATAAAATAAAAAGATTGAGGGTTAATGGTACTGTGACGGAAGACCACAACCTTATTAAGATAGGCGCTGTAGAGTTTTATCAGGAGCTTTATTCAAAGAGTGAAGGATGGAAGCTAAAGCTGGATGGAGTTGCATTTAAATCTCTTCCGACCGAGGATAAAGAGCAGCTGAAGCAGGATTTCAGTGAGGAAGAGGTAGTAACAGCTTTGAGAGGTTTAAAATGGGACAAAGCCAACATGCACCTTCTCAGACACTGCCTCTCCCAAGGGTATACTCATGTTGAACGTGACAAAAACTGTTCCAACATTCAGAGTTGTTTGAATTGTACCAATACATGCGTGTTGATACTCAACGAACCTAGTATCTACCAAAGCAATTCTTGAGAAAGCTGGGAGACCTTTATGACCATGGAAAGTAAGAGCTAGTCTTATAGCACCAAAGTGGATATGAGTATACCCTTGGGAGAGATAGTGGAAGGTCGGCTGGAAGGGATAAGGCCACTAGATGTTGAGCAGAAGTTGCAGGAAGTTGGTACGAATCAAACTTGGAAACTTGAACATACTCTTTAACTTGTTGGACCGAGGAAGAACCTATCAATTTTTTGACTTTTCTGGTTAAAGAAGTAGGCTTTGAAAATACATGGTAGGGATTAACTATATGAAATTGGGATATGGGGATTTTCAAATTATCGGAACATAAGATATCTCATATAATTGATCTATCTTAGAGGCAGAAGACTATCGGAAGCTGGAAGAAGGGGTTAAAAGAGAATTTGAACCCATGAATAATGCAAAAGTTTGAAGAAGCTTTTTCTTTTTCAATAACTTTTATGAGGAAACCAAGGTGACGCCTTCGTCGACTTACAAAAATCCTCAACGAACTTGTATGGAAAAAGAAATTGGGCTAATCCAGGTGCTAGAGTATGGTTATGGTTTTCTGATGTGAGAGATCCATTCTAATTTGAAACTCCGCCGGGGGGGGGGGGAAAGGGGTTACGACTCTGATACCAAAGAATTGAGGGGGTTTAGGCATCTATAAAGACAAATAAAACTTAAAAGAAGAATAAGAAGATTGAAGATTAAAACAAGAACAACTAAGAAGATATTGTGTCTTTCTTTTCTTCCTCTGCTTACAAATGGAAATCACAGGCCCTTACAAGGAAAAACAACAGAAAATTGAGCTTATAACGTAAGCCATGACGGTAGAGACTAATAATTATACAAAAGACGTATGCCATGACGTTACCAACGGGAGTCCGAATGAGATGGGTCGTCTTCATATGGATCCGGGTAAGACCCATTACTATTATTATCAATTATTACGCCTTCATCCACCGATGATTCGGATGTTTCAAAAGTTGGGATGATGTGAGAAAAACGCCATTCATCAAGAGTGTCTATCCACTTGGATGAAACAGGTGATCATCTGATAAGGCTTGCATATCTAACATAATATGATAGGGGATGGCTCGAGGATATCAAACTTGGAGAGGGCCTTTGCATTTGATAGGGATTGGAACAAGGATCGTTCCTGTGGGAGGGGAAATTTATCATCTACCAAAAACTGATTGAGAGGCATAACCAACCTTATCTTTTCACGAACTTGTTCACTTCTTTTGTTGACATAGAATGCTTCACATGCCCATGGAGAGGATGTTGGTTCAATGATCTTTTGGTCAAACAGTTGGGTGCATTCTGTGAGGGCACGTTGGTATTGGTCTAGATTCATCCATGGATGGCTTGCTTTGGTAGGATTAACATCTTCATTTTGTTTGAAGGGTAAGGAGACATAGAATGAGGAATTCAGCCACAGAGCGGCGGGGTGTTTCGCAAGGAACTCCGTGTGGGATGAAGCACATGAGTCTTGGATGATTTGTTGCTTGAGAGTTTCTATGGTTGGAGCAAATGCCATGTAAAGTCGCGAGACCGGGCTCCATGGATTGAAGAAACTTTTGTAGCAGGCACCATATTGCGTCCACCCTTAAGTTATGTAACTTATGAAGGATGTCGCGAGATCTTTTCCGTATGAGCTTGATCTTAACAGTTTGTACTGGAATACTAAACTTGTCAATGATGAAACTTTCACCATTAGCGGCAAGTATTGATGATGTGGTCTCCAAAAGCTGGCAGAGAGTATTTTTGGATTCAGAATTGATACAGAGGATCCTATATCAAAGAAGACGATTATCTAGATCGGCTTAGCATATGTGGAGGTGAGAAGATGGATTTTGGACAAAGGTATGTGTTGGCTTTTTTGAACTTGCATGATGTGGGGAAGGGGATTCACCATAAAAACACTTGGCTTGGTATCATCGTCAGGCAATTGAAGAGATTGTAGAATCACTTTGTTCATCATCAAGGGAATATAGGGACTCGAGGTTTGAGAGATCCACCGGCTCTATTTGATTGAGCGTTTGGATCAACGCTTGAGATTTCCTCGTATCTGGACAGTCTTTTGCAAAATGTCCCTTTTTGTGACAAATGAAACAACGATCAGAGTTGCGCCCACGTTGAGGTTTTTTCTTGGATGCTGAGGGAAGTCGTGAGAAATTTTTCCTTTGTTGGAGGGAATCAAAGGGTTTGAAGAGATGTTTAGAACGAGACTTCTTTTTATGTGGCTGCAGTCGCAAGACGATTTGTGTAAGTGAATTACTGTTTGGTGTCGGTTTTGGGAGCAGATCGTGGAGTTTTTTGGTCCTCTTGTAGGTGCAGTCTGCTTGGTATTCTTTGGTATCAAAGCCATAACCCCTTCCCCTACCCGCTGAGTTTCAGATTAGTATGCTCTGTGACTGCCATCTTAAAATGGATCTCTCACGTTAGAAAACCATACTCTAGGACCTGATTAGCCCAATTTCTTTTTCCATACGAGTTCGTTGAGGATTTTTGTAAGTTGACGAAGGTGTTGCCGTGGTTTCCTCAGAAAAGTTATTGAAAAAGAAAAAGCTTCTTCAGACTTTTGCTTTATTCATGGGTTCAAATTCTCTTTTAACCCCTTCATCCGGCTTTCGACAATCTTCTGCCTCTTAGATAGATCAATTATATGAGATATCTTATATTCCAGATGATTCAAAAATCCCCATATCCCAATTATATGATCTATCTAAGAGGCAAAAGATTGTTGGAAGCCGGATGAAGAGGTTAAAAGAGAATTTGAACCCATGAATAAAGCAAAAGTTTGAAGAAGTTTTTTCTTTTTAAGATGATTCCAAATTCTCTTTTAACCCCTTCATTCGGCTTCCGACAATCTTCTGCCTCTTAGATAGATCAATTATATGAGATATCTTACGTTACAGATGATTCAAAAATCCTCATATCCCAATTACCTATAGTTAATCCATACCATGTATTTTCAAAGCATGCTTCTTTTTTAACCGGAAAAGTCAAAAAATTGATAAGTTCTTCCTCAGTCCAATAAGTTAAAGAGTATGTTCAAGCTTCCAAGTTTGATTCATACCAACTTCCTGCAACTTCTGCCGAACATCTAGTAGCCTTATCCCTTCTAGCTCACCTTCCCAGACACCGTCTCTCCCAAGGGTATATTCATATCCACTTTTGGTGCTGTAAGACTAGCTCTTACTTTCCATGGTCGTAAAGGTCTCCCAGCTTTCTCAAGAATTGCTTTGGTAAATACTAGGTTTGTTGAGTATCAACACGCATGTATTGGTACAATTCAAACAACTCTGAATACTGGAACAATTTTTGTCACGATTTATCCAAACTTCAACATGCCTCTCAATGATCTTTCTTTACTCACAGCTCTCAAAGTCCAGATCCAAATTGGTGGCATTACTCAGGTAAATACATTTCAAGCAACGTTTTATTACCAAATGGTATATCGGGTACAAAATCATTCCCTGGATCTCATGGGGTCAGGAAAACTCAGGAGATGCCCTTCTTCTAGATATTGATTCAAGTGCAACACTAACATGCACCTATGTCCCAAGACAACTATCATGAGCAGACTTACTCAAGCTCCTCCCTGAGCAATGGGTAACAAGTTATGAACAAACTCATCAAGCCCCACATGCTCTTGTACAAAGCACCGCAACTCCAGAGTTCGTTCGCCATGAAAATGGTCTCGTCGAAGTAAAGTTTTCATCTTCACAGCAAGCAAACACTTCGTGTAATGTTTTCCCTACGGAAATTCATATGGTCAAACCAGTCAAACATTGTTGGTACGATGTTTGCAATTGTTCGGACTGTCTAGATGATGCTTCCAAGGTCTTGATAGATGAAGATATCTCAAAGAAGTGAAACTCTTCTCAAAAAAGGTTACAAAAAAGATTTAAAGAAGGTGACCTGCTGTAGGAACTCTTGGTGAACCATTTGGTAAATTTGACTTTTACGTCCTTTATTCAGATAAAATCCTTCTCCACCCCCTAATCTCCCTCCTTACTACCAAAAGGCTCTATCCATCATCCACGAAGGTCCAGTGCTCTATCCATCTCCTTTGATCTGTCATATGCTCACTCCGGTCTCAAATCCAAAAGAATACCAAGCAGAGTTCCCTCCTCTAGGTTTGTTTGAACTTCTAGATCAAAGAACCAAGCATGCTTGGAAAGTCAAGAATTCAACAAACATTGGCTCAACCCCTGTGTCAGTGGTGCAGAAGCTACCCTTAATTGGCAAAGCTGTTGCCCAGAATAAGGCGCTTAAATAGTTCATTTCTCAGCAAAATGTGTTTGCACTAACCCAGGACAATCTCTCCTCGAGAGTTAAGTCACTGGAAAATATGATAGGCGAAATTGTCTCAAGATCCAAGTTCTCTATCAAGAACTTCTCCAAATTGTCCATTCCTCACCGTCTCCCCAAGTTTCCTTTTCCCTAACCCAAAAGAAGGAAATGAAGTTTCTCAAAGCACAACTCACAGACCTAGAACGACAACATAAACAGAAAAGGATGACAACGTTTGCCGACGATCCTTGGAGACTACCCACAACCCCTTTCATCAAGATTGCTTTTGATCCACAGCCAATCCCCAAGTCTACCCACAGAGAGTCATCCCCTACGCTCACTCTTTGGGCCTCAAAACTCCTGTCCACCAACAAACCCATCAAGCAGGGTTCACAAGCCATTATGGCCTCTCTTCCGACTACAACCACCATATCCAAAAACTCTATCCCACAAACCCTCCAACCAGAACATCCGGATCCCCATATTGGTGCCTTCACCATAGCTCCGGTTATTTTTCCGATCGAAAAAGCCAACCCAGTTTCCCAATTCTTACAAACCCTTTCCCGTCATGGTAACTCTTCTTCATCCTCTTTTGTCGGACCAGTTGTTGATCCATCCTCTTCACAAATGGAAGAAGAATTCGATCCCGTAGAAGCTTTTGAACACTTGTTCATGACGGAACTAGAATCATGTCCATGATGCTCCACATATCGACCCAGATGATTCCACATCTCAGACTGCACTACAAGAGGACCAAAAAACTCCAGGATCTGCTCCCAGAACCGACACCAAACAATTCACCTTTGATGATATTTCACCTTCCAAATGTTGTGAACAAAGTGTCGAAATGTTGACTTGGTTCACAAGCCATTTATTCAGAGAATATCGACAACTACAAATCCGGCAATCCCCATCTCCAGAAGAATTCACGAATATCATTTATTCAGAATTCATTGGCAGCCCCATAGAACACACTATCCACTATCCATGCCAGAGAAGAATTTCTTAAAATGAAGTGTTGTTCTTTCTAGAAAAAGGATCTTGGAATACACTATAATCGAATGTCCCAACATTTTACTGCCTTCATGGTATAGATAATATCAACCTCAAGCTGGTTTTCCTCAACTCCTTTCCTGAATCTCTTGGCAATGAAACATACATATCCTTGGAAATATGACAAATTGACAATTGCTCAAACCTCTCTTGGTGGCCTTTACCTATTGATTCTGAATGCACTGAAAAGCTCTGTAACCAGAGTAAGTTCCTTGCAGAATTCGAAAAGACTGGCAAGAGACTAGGCTCTACCTGTGACAACAAGTATCTTCAGATTAAGTGCAAAGACAAATCGTATTGTGACTGCATACACACAAAAAAAGAAGTCCCATTCTAAACATCTCTTCAAACCTTTTGATTCCTCCAACAAAGGAAAAATTTCTCACGACGTCCCTCAGCATCCAAGAACCAATGGAGATTTATAAAGAAAAAACCTCAGCGTTGATCCACCTTCAAATTGTTGTTTCATTCACAAAAAGGGACGCTTTGCAAAAGACTGTACAGATACGAGGAAATCTCAAGCGTCGATCCAAACGCTCAGTTAGAGCCGGTGGATCTCTCAAACCTTGAGTCCCTATATTCCCTTGATGATTAACCATATGATTCTACAATCTGTTCAATTGCCTATCCCAACGAGTCATTAGACATAGATTCCGACCTATCATACGATGATCCTAAGCCAAGTGTTTTTATGGTGAATCCCCTTTCCCACATCTTGCCAGTTCAAAAAAGCCAACCCATACCTTTGGCCAAAATACATCTTCTCACCTTCACATATGCTAAGCCAATCCAGATAATCGCCTTCTTTGATACGGGATCCTTTGTATCAATTTTGAATCCAAAAATACTCCTTACCAGCTTTTGGAGACCACTTCATCGATACTTCCTTGCCGCTAATGGTGAAAGATTTATTTTGACAAGATTAGTATTCCAGTATACATTGTTCCCCAAATGTATCATTAAGCATAGACTGTTACGATCAAGCTCACACGGAGAAGATCTCATTGGGTTCGACATCCTTCATAAATTATTGAGGACACAGTATGGTCTTTGCTACAAAAGTTTCTTTAATCCATGGAGCCCAGTCTCGCGACTTTACATGACATTTGCTCCAACTATAGAAACCCTCGAGCAACAAATCATCCAAGACTCATATGCTTCATCCTATACGGAGTTCCTCGCGAAACACCCCTTCCCTCTGCGGCTGAATTCTTCATTCTATGTCTCCTTACCCTTCAAACAAAATGAAGTTGTTAATCCTACTAAAGCAAGCCATCTAGGGATGAATCCGGACCATTACCAGCTTGCCCTCACAGAATGCACCCAACTGGTTGACCAAAAGATCATTAAACCTACATCCTCTCCATGGGCATGTGGAGCATTCTATGTCAACAAAAGAAGTGAACAAGTTTGTGGAAAGTTAAGGTTGATTATTAATTATCAGCCTCTCAATCACTTTTTGGCAAATGATAAATTTCCCCTCCCACAGAAACGATCCTTGTTCCAATCCCTATCAAATGCAAAGGTCCTCTCCAAGTTTGATCTCAAGTCAGTAGAATGTCATGCCATTCGGTTTAAAAAATGCCTTATCCACCTATCAGAAGGCAATCGTAACCATTTTTGAACCCATTCTTTCCAATATACTTGTTTACATTGACGACATACTCCTCTTTTCCCCTCATGAAAAGTCTCATGTAGACTTACTTTTTCGATTCCACTCCCTGGTAGCTCAGTACGGTATAATGCTTTCGATAAAGAAAATGGAAGTTGAAGTCTCATCCATTGACTTTCTTGGAATGAAAATATCCAACAGCAAATACCAGCCCCACATCGCTCAAGAGTTGCACAGATTCCGAGATATCCTATCTTCACCAAAAGAGATCCAACAGTTTCTTGGATTAATCAACTATATGGCTGATTTCTTACCCAAGTTATCAATTCATACAGTTTGGCTGTTCCCCATGTTAAAAAAGAATCCTGCCCCTTGGACTACAAGACAAACCGAAACTGTTAAAGCAATGAAGTAGCTGGCAAGCACTATGCCCCCATTAAAGATTCGTGCTTCGTCAGAAAAAAAATATTCTTCAAACGGACCCAAGTGATGAATACTGGGCGACGATCCTTTTTGTCCAAAGTGATAACCAGAGAATAATCTGTGGATACAAGAGTGGGACATTTAAGCCATCAGAACAACACTATCATTCCACGTTCAAAGAAATCCTTGCAGTCAAAAGGGAAATAGAAATTTTTCAGTTCCATCTAGTCGGACACGATGTCCAAGTTGAAATGGACATGTCCTCTTTTCCTCGCATGCTCCAATTTAAGCGGAAAATACTTCATCAAGCATCGCTTTTACGCTGGCCAAATTGGTTCTTCCAATAGAAATTTACTATCAAACATATCAAAGGCATAACAAATGTCCTTACAGACTTTCTCTCAAGGTCAAAAGACTATAAAACGGTATGTAGAATTTCCAAAGACATAAGCCACACCTTCAAATACACAGCCAATATCCTTCGAATGGTGTTCCCCATCGATGAAGCTTCGTCCTCCTCCTTTAACCATGGAACACCAATCTCTTCTCTCCCTGAGCAGTTCCTAGTCCTTTCACTCCTTAAAGAAAAAGTAGAATCCATTGCAGACACAACACTCCAACAAATGGCAATTCCGAATTACCAAAACTTCCTTACCATCCTTATTCACTGTCGTAGCCTCTTTATAAGAGGACTTAAGTTCCACCTAGATTTTCCCTTCCTCAGCACCTTCCATATCCATGACCTATTCAGATTCCCTAAAAAGAAGCACTTTGTTTCTTTTGGTATTTGTTGGAAACATCTACCATAGGAATCTCGTTTAACTCTGTTAAGCTCCTCTCATACATCCTCCAATGTCAACAGCTTGATAGTGCCCCACCCCAGTCTCACAACCTATTCAAATTACTCCAATGAGTCCTCCCACCTCACCAATGGACACAACAGCTTTCTTCGTGCCGTCAACCTTATGTGACTATAATGTTTCGAAGGTCATGCTCATACCTTCCTCCTCCAACAATCGGAAATCAAGGGCTATCATTTGTATAATTGTTAGTCTCTACCGTCATGACTTACGTCTTTTGTTTAATTATTAGTCTCTACCGTCATGGCTTACGTCATAAGCTCAATTTTCTGTTGTTTTTCCTTGTATTTCTGTTGGCCCCGAATTTCTATATATAGGGCCTGTGATTTCCGTTTGTAAGCAGAGGAAGAAAAGAAAGAAATACAATATCTTCTTAGTTGTTCTTGTTTTAATCTTCAATCTTCTTATTCTTCTTTTAAGTTTTATTTGTCTTAGTCGTACATGTCTTTTATTAATCTGCCTAAACCTCTTCAATTCTTTGGTATCAGATCCATAACCCCTTTCCTCCCCCTGGCTGAGTTTCAGATTAGTATGCTCTGTGACTGACTACTGCCATCTTAGAATGAATCTCTCACATAAGAAAACCATACTCTAGCACGTGGATTAGCCCAATTTCTTTTTCCATACGAGTTCGTTGAGGATTTTTGTAAGTCGACAAAGGCGTCCCCGTGGTTTCCTCAGAAAAGTTATTGAAAAAGAAAAAGCTTCTTCAGACTTTTGCTTTATTCATGGGTTCAAATTCTCTTTAAACCCCCTCAATTCTTTGGTATTAGAGCCTTGACAGCTGTTAAGCCCGGACGCCTTCTCATTAGCTTTCTTCCAGCAACGCTGGGAGGTGGTTAAGGTAGACATTATGGAGGTGTTTCATTCCTTTTTCATCAAGGATAGCTTCGAGAAAAGCCTTAATGCCTCTTTTATAGCCCTCATCCCGAAGAAGAAATGAGCGGAAGATCTTAAAGACTTTAGACCGAGAAGTCTTATCAGAGGTATTTACAAGCTGATTGCAAAGGTTTTATTGAATCGTCTTAGGATATTGGTGTGGTGGTTTCAGATTTACAACATGCGTTTAAGGGGAACAGACAAATCTTAGATGCTGCTGCTCTAATAGCTAATGAGGTTGTTGATACTAGAAGTAGTGGGGTTCGTGGTGTGCTCTTGTGCTCTGTAAATTGTAAATTGGACATTGAGAAGGCCTATGACCATGTAGATTGGGACTTCTTGCTGTATCTCCTTTCTAGGATGGGTTTTGGGCATAAATAGGGAAGATGGGTGTATTTTTGCATTTCAACAGTGAGATTCTTTGTTGTGGTTAATGGGAATCAGCAGGTTTCTTCCCAAGCTCAAGAGGTTTCCGTCAAGGGGATCCACTTTCCCCCCTTCTGTTCATTGTAGTGATGGAAGCTTTGAGCCGTCCACTTGACAAGGCAGTGGATGGAGATTTTATTCAGGGGGTTCAAGGCGGGAAGAGAGAGTGTGCCAAATCCTTCGGTGACTCATTTACTACTGTTTGCAGACGATACTCTCGTGTTTTGTGAGCCGGAAAGATCTCAACTAGGCTACTTGTGGTTGGTTCTTTTATTTTTTCAGGCGGTGTCGGGGCTGAAAATTAACATTTCGAAGTGTGAAATTATCCTTGTGGGTGCGGTGGACAACTTGGGAGATCTTTCTTCTTTCTTTGGTTGCAAAGCAGGAAGCCTTCCAACCACATACCTGTGTCTTCCTCTCGGTGCCGCTTTTAAGAATGCAGACATGTGGAATCCAGTCATTGAGCGCTTCGAAAAAAGGTTAGCATGGTGGAAGAGACTCTATATGTCAAAGGGTGGCAGGATGACTTTAATTAAAAGCACTCTTTCAAACCTCCCTACCTACTTCATGTCTCTTTTTGTGATTCCTGCTTCAGTGGCCAAGAGAATTGAAAAATTGGAGAGGGACTTCTTATGGGAGGGAGGCAACAAGGAGAGAAAATATCACCTTGTAGACTGGACCTCGGTTTGTTCAAGTATTCAGAGTGGAGGTTTGGGCATTAAAGTTTTAAGGAAGTTCTATAGTGCCCTGATGGGTAAATGGTTGTGGAGATACGTTACGGAGAGAGAGGCTTTGTGGAGGTTAATAGTGACTGTTAAATTTGGGCAAGGAAGTCGGTCGTGGTTCCCTTCGGTCATTAGATGCTCTTATGGATCCAGCGTGTGGATAGGGATCTCTAAAGGTTGGGAGGACTTCCATCGTGGCATTCTCTTCGAAGTAGGGAATGGGGATAATGTTAGGTTCTGGAAGGATAAATGGTGTGGGGATACTTCCCTCCAAGGAGTTTCCTAGGCTTTATAATCTTGTGATTAACCGAGAGGCTATGGTGAGCGAGATGTTTAAGAACCTTGATGGTAGAGATATATGGGTCCCTACGTTTAGAAGAAATTTACAAGACTAGGAGGTAGGTGATGTGGCAAGATTTCTTGAGAAGCTCTGTGCCATAAAGAGACAAGGGCCTCATGAAGATAGGGTGGTATGGGTGAGATTGAAGAGCAGGAAGTTCACTGTTAAGCTCTTTTATTCAGCTTTATGTGATCTTGACAATATTTCCTTCCCTTGGAAAGTCATTTGGAAGTCGAAAGCTCCCAGCAGAGTGGCTTTTTTACGGGAGGCTGCAAAGGAGGCCATCCTACGGGAATAATCTGAGAGCTAGAAATAGGGTTTACGTCAACCGGTGCTACATGTGTAAAGAAGATGAGGAGACGACTAATCACCTTTTGCTGCACTGCTTAGTAGCAAGAGAGGTATGGAGTCATTTCTTCCTCTTAGCAGGAATTTCTTGGGTTATGCTAACATCTGTAGTTGAGCTCCTCCGTGGTCGGTTGCTGTATAAGAGGAGAAGGAGGAATGTGGTCTAGGATACAGCTCCGTTGGCAATTTGGTGGAGCATTTAGAAGGAGAGAAATCAAAGAGCTTTCAATAATGTGGAAGCTTGGTCAGATAAGTTAAAGAAGAATGTCTTTCAGCTCCTCCTTTTTTGGTGCTCGGAGACCTCTTTGCATGAATGGAACCTTTTTGTGGTTATGGAGGATAGTGCAACCCAATTGTAATTTTGTTTAGTGTACTTCCCGTGTACAGGGTTACGCCTTCCTTTTTGGCGTTGTAATTAATACAACCTTTATTTATATAAAAAAAAAACTCCTAAACATGAAAATTTTGTTGGAAATGGGGGTTCCACACACGCTGACCATTCAACATGGCCACAAAATCAGCTAATGTGCCATCCTTATCTAAGAGAGAAGGCTAAACAGAGAGAAGTGTTTCTACACCAAAAGTCATTACAAAAGCTTATTCTAATGCCATCCCCAACCTGGAACTAAACACCATCTCTGAATTTCTCCATTCCTCATTCAAATTCCATATGAAAAGCGAGCCTCATTAGTCGTCCACCCATGTTGCACCATACCATATCTACAAATTATAACATGCTTCTATAACTCATTGATCTTGTGAAAATCTCCACTACTATTTACCCAGTAAAGCTTGGTTTAAAAATGTATAGATCTTTAATACCCAAGCCACCATGAAAACTTGGCTTACCAATAGTATTCCACCCAATCGAAGGATACTTAAATCTAGCTTCATTGCATTTCCATAAGAAATCCCACATACGCATTGTACGTGGGATTTCACTTTGCAAGTCCAGTCAAGTCTGCACTTTCTGTCTGTTAATTGATTCTTTTCATTACATTGCAGGCGGAGCTGTATAGAAAAAAGGCATTTGAAAGCGGAGCCTTTGTATTTGAGGGCAGGAGTCATATGGGCCTGATGACATACGGTATGTACCGGTGTTTTGTTTATTTTCATTGACACTAACCCATCCATGTGTGAATGCACAGTTGTCAGTTGTGGTCACTGCTCGCCTGA
>CM028377.1:106734247-106826997 GCA_013146195.2 Codonopsis lanceolata | reverse complement strand
TTTCTAAATAAAAAATGCTACCCTATTAATTACAAATTCGAAATTTATAACAATAGTAAAAGTAATCGAACTTAAGAATAAACTACTCCATCTTGTCCCACACGCTTGGTTAAGTGAAATCCCAACCGTGTTTAATATGAATGACAATGGGGGAAAGCAATTCTCATAGGGGTGGGCTTGCTGATAGCCCAATTGTGTCTAACTTGAAAGATGGACCGAGCACACAAGAAGCGGGGTGGGTATTGGAAAACGTTAACGTTCAGACAAGTGAGTCCGAAAAGTAGGATGCGTTGACTCCTCTAATTGATGGTGTGCTAACGGATGTCGAATTGGAGAGCGAAGAAGAGCTCGATAATGAAGATGTTAGTATTAGTCACAGAGTGGAGGAACTGATGTGCTTAGAATTACATGGGTTCCCTTTTGGACTCAAAGAAGCACGACCCAAGCTTGTCTCCTATGTGTGGGTTTAGGAAGGTCATCTTAGGTGAAGAAGATGCAACTCAGTCTATGGTTGTGAATCCAGAGGCTATAGTTCTAGGCACGGAGGAGTGTATGGAAAATTTGGAAGAACCCTTAGAGTGCTCACCTTTGACAGTGGTCAGACCTGAAGATATGCAAGGTTTTGACAGTGCTCACTAGGAAGGATACACTGATCGGGTCTCACAGTATCTTTCTAAGGGAGGAAGATTAACCCTTATCGAAAGTTTCCTCTCAAGCTTGCCTACTTATTTTATGTCCATGTTTGCTTAGCCGATTTTAGTGGTATAGAGGATTGAAAAGTTGGAGGGAGACTTTTTGTGGGAGGGTCAAGCAGTGCATAGGAAGTACCATTTGATAAGACGGGAGGTGGTGTGTTCGAGTTTGAGAGGTGGTGGATTGGGGATTAAAAGGTTTAAATTGTTCTATGTGGTGTTGATGGGTAAATGGCTTTGGAGATTTTTGCGCGAAACATATTCTCTTTGGAAGAAGGTTGTGGCGAACAAATATGGAGTTGGGGACCATGTGTGGAATCAATTGAGGTGCACTCTTCTTATGGGCGGGGTGTGGAAAGGTATTAGAAGGAAATGAGATATTATGAAGAGATACATAGCTTTTGATGTGGGTATTGGCAACTTAGTTAGATTTTGGAGTGACAATTGGGTGGGGGTACGGAGCTTCATAGGGCTTTCCCATCGTTGTATAGCCTTGCTACACATAAGGAGGAAATGTCAATACATTATGTGTTACATTTAAATGGAGAAAATACTACTTGGAACCCCACTTTTAGAAGAAACTTTCAAGATTGGGAGTTGGACTCTCTTGGGCGTCTCTTCGAGTTGCTTTATAGATAGAAAGTGGATAGACATAGAGAAGATCTAGTTGTGCAGGAAGGAGGGAAGAGCAAGGGTTTCTTAGTTAAATCCTTTTATCAGAAGATCTCGAGTAGCACTGTTTCGTTCCCGTGGAAGAGTGTGTGGAAGACTAAGGCCCCTACAAGGGTGGGTGTTTTTATGTGGGAAGCTGTAAATGAAGCTTTGTTAACTTGCGAGGCGTCGTGGTAAAATTTTAGTCAACAGGAGGTGCTGCTTGTGTAAAAGTGATGGGAGAGTGTCAACCATTTATTGCTGCATTGCCCTTTTACCAGCAAGTGTTGGGACTTTGTGTTTAATTGTTTCAAAGTGGGTGATGCCTAATTCGGTGAAAGGGATGATGAGATGTTGGTCCCTGTATAAACGGAGAAGGAGGAATTTTTTATGGGAGGTGGCCCCATTGGCGATTGGCGATTTGTTGGACTATATGGTTGGAAAGAAATGCTAGAGTTTTTGAGAATGCGGAGAGAAGCGTAGAGAAGATCAAGGAGATTATTATGCATACTATGCCCTTTTGGTGTCATGAGGCGATTTCTTTTGATGCAAACCCTTTTGTAGAGTTTGTGGATAACATAACATAATGTAATTATTAATGCTGCAAAGAGGATGCGTCACCTGTTTTGACGCTCTCATATTTGTAACATTTTCTTATTTATATAAAAAAAATCACAATGTATTCAATTTCATGTATTCAATGCAAACGAAATTAGAATAAATACAAATTTGCAAATAAAAATATCTATTACATGAAACAATAATATTTACATATATAAACAGAATCTTGGATAGTTCATAAAAGTGCAGAAGAGTTCATTGGCCGAGAAACATTTACCGAAATGATACAATCTTTCATGGTAAATGAGAAACTAACTCAATTTATGAAGCAAGTATCTATTAAATTGGACTTTCACTTTTCAAACCAATCGAATTTTACCTCAAACTTGTTTGTCGACATACAAAGAAAATCAGAGAGAGAGAGTGAGAGAGAGAGAGAGATGAAGTAGTTCTTGGTCAATCGATTATTGTAAATATGTTTGATAAGCTAAAAAAGGAGAGGAATCAAAGAGCTTTCGATATTGTGGAAGTTGGGTTAGATAAGCTAGAGATGGTAAGGGCACTTAGGCAAAGACCTTAAGGTCCTTGGTTCCAATCCCCATACCAATAAGGGGTCACACTTACCTATTAAAAAAAAAGAAGCTAAAGTAGATTGCTGTTTAGCTCCTTCGTTTTTGGTGCTCGGAGATTTCTTTGCATGAATGGAACCTTTTTGTGGATATGGAGGATAGTTCAATCCAATTGTAATTTTGTTTAGTATACTTCCCGTGTACATGGTTGCACCTCCCTTTTTGGCGTCGTAATTAATACAATCTTTATTTATCAAAAAAAGTAAATATGTTTGATTGCCGGAAATTTTCAACCGACTGCTGGAGATTCAAGTCATGAAGTGATGAAGAGGAGCAAGCAACTAAGCATACTAAGCTGCAGCTTCGCATGATTGAGAATGATGTTAGGGTTTTAGTGTTTTACATCCAACTTGTATGCACCTAGATTATATGGTAATAATTGTATGAAAAGGGTAAAATTATATTACTAAAACAAGCAGTTTAGGTAATAACTCGGGAAATGGGGCGAGTAATGCTAATACCAAAAATAAATCGTTCCCCACTTTTTCATTTCGGTTATTCCCCATTACTAGGCCCCATATCTGGTCAAACCAATTAATAATAATCAACTTTAGTTCAATTCGGTTCGGGTACCCACGGTTCGATTTGAAATTGCCATTCCTGATTTTTTTCTCTCATAGATTAAAGGAAAGCTTTTTCGGGTGACCAAGTGTTAAAGCTTTTTAGGGTGGCCGAGTGTTAGAGCTTTTTAGGGTGACTGAGTGTAATGTAATTATCTAGATAATTGTTCATATGCTTTCATATCATCGAGTGAGTAGGTTGGGCGCGTTGTTGCCAATAGTGGCTGCATTTATACGATGTGTGTTATGTTTATTAAGTTTGAGGGGTGCAAAAGAAAAAGAAAAAAAAGATTAGATGTCTAGCATTAAGTGTGATTGTAAATGCATATATTGCAAATTCCAAAATTTCAAGCTCGTGTATAGTACCATGGGAAGTGGAAAAGTGACGATGAAAAAGGTTAGGTTGAAATACTTGATGTTTCAAATTTGAACATAGTGCTGAGGGTAGAAATGGACCCCAACAAGAGTTATCTGGGCCTTTTTTCTCTCTTCTTTGTAACATTGTCTTTTTTATTAGCCGCACAGATGATCCATCGTGTTTGCTCCTTGGGCGGGCTCCTGAACTCCAACAAGTTATCTTATCGAAAGTATTCCTCCATTCCTGCTTAGAAAAATCTTTGCTATAATAGAATGATTTCTTGAAAAATGGCAAGGGGGTTATCAAGCTCTTTTGTTTATTTTTTTTTCTCAGATAAAAAAAGAAATTAAATTAATAGAAGGAAAAGATACAAAGGATGGACAAGAAATCCAACAGAAAGAGCCAAAAATAGAGGGGGGAAAACAAAGGAGTCTAAAAAACAATTGAGAAATTACAGCGGACCACTCACTTTACATAACTAAGATAAACACTCATCTAAAAGCTTCATTAGCCGAAGCCCCCATTGTCAAATTATTTTAACCATCTAAGGTTACAATTCACAGTTGAGTGTTGTGTGTTTACTTTTATAATCAGTTTATGCATTTTGGGGGTATGGTTCCTTTTAGCCGAATCGATATGATGTCCTAATATATGTTTAACCTAAGAAAAGTAGTTTTCTTCTGTAATTCTCTGGATGGATGATGCTATTTTGTCAGTTACTTCTGATCATTCTTCTATAGCATATGCTGACTTAAACATTGTTAACTGACTCATTCAACCTTTTTTGTTTTAGTGTTGGGGCTGCCCTTCATAACCTAGGTCAATTCTACCTTGTGCAGAGGAAATTGGAAGAAGCCCGTGCTTGCTATGAGGTATACATAGATCTACATATATTAAACTTGATGGCTTTCATGTTTATTTATTTTGGTGTAGTATCATTTCAGATTTATTAATGTAGTTGTAGTTATACTGCCAGTAGAGAAGCTCATACTGCTTCAGCACGTTAATTATCAAACTAATGTATGAATCACTTGAACGAAGAGTGGTTCTTTTTTGTTTTGTGCTTTCAGAGGAAACAAGGAGAGCTAACTTGCAATTGCTAAGAGATGCCCGAAATAGATTCTTGTTATTACGGTTGACTCCATTAGGTACTAAACGCGTATAAAACATTCTGTATTACAAACTGGAGAATCACATTTAGTTTACCTCCCCAGGTTATAATATAATATTGTAGAAAGACATTTTTTTTTGATAGGTATGTATGACCCCTCGATATGGGGATCGAAACCAAGGACCTCAAGGTCTTTGCCTTGAGTGCCTTTACCATCTCTCACACCCTTGGTGTTATTGTAGAAACACATTTTACGAGGAAGAATTTTTCTTTTTTGACAAGTACTTCCTCTGTCCCAAAATTATCGTCTTGGTGGACTTGGTGTATGGTTTATGGATTATTAATATTAGTTTGATGTGTAATTTTCTTTAAAGCCCATGTCTATGTGCCCCATAATTAAAGTAGGATGAAAAAGTAATGGTAAAGTGGTAAAAATGTTGTCCTAAAAAGGAAAGTTTCAAACAAAACAATTATTTTGGGACGGACGAAAAAGGAAAGCTGGACAATAATTTGGGGACGGAGGGAGTAATAAAGATTTAATTATACAATGTCAAAGAAGGTCACACATCCTTCTACACAAGGAGTATACAAGACAAAAGAATTAGTTAACAAAAAGACTATCCTCTATTCCTTTGTTTCTACAAAACAATCTCCTAAACACATCAATCTCTTAACACCAAAAGCAAGGGACCGGAGAACATCCTTCTTGACCGGAGCGACTCCAATTTGTCAAAGTACCTATGCTATGGCTCCTCTCTTGCCAAATATTCCACCAAATCGCCAAGGGGGCTTCTCCCAGCTAGAATTTCTCCTTATGTAATTTTAATTAGTTTAGGTAAAATCAATGGATGAAACGCCAACTTCCATTTTCTTTTCTAAGAGCATGATACCGTACTGAGTTACCAGGGAATGGAACTGGGAGAGTAAGGCTACATGGGATTCTTCCCAGTCCACCCACAACGAGCCATCCCCTTCACTCTCCAGAAATTGATCCAGAGGAATCTACATCCCAGACGTCACCACAAGTGAATCAAACTAGCTTATTTGATTGTTTCATAATTAGTTTAGGTAATTGTTTTAATTAGTTTCCTTGTGTAATTTTAGGCAGTTTCCTTAACTAATTTTAGGAAGTTTCCTTGTTGGAAAAGGTTTAGGGTTTTTCTTGTTGCCCATATAAAAGCATCCCGAACATTGTAATTGAGAGTTTTAGAGATTTTATAAAAAATAATTAATTTCAATTGTTCACATACATAGTGAGTTTGAGAAATTCCTTGGATCAAGGTTTCTTGTTTCTTTGATTTATCAAGTTTGTTTATTGAGTTGCAAACTTGTGTGTGAATGTGTGCTTCTAGTTCCTAATCAATTGCATTGGTTGAAGGTGCATTCCAAGGTTCTAGAGAGTGGTATATCCACCCCAGGGTTACTTTAATAGTTGATTATTTGTTCGTTGTTCGTTTTTGCATTTGTTCGTGTTCAAAGGTTGGTAAGTTTCTTTGTAACCATTCTTGGGTTCACATCGGCCTGCCGGAGGTGTCCAATTCTCTGTTTTTTTTGTGTGTGTAGATGTATTGATATTAAGAATGGTAATATTGTAATTTGTGTCTTTAAGTGAATGTGATGTTTAGTGTTTTGGGTGTGACGTTAAGTGTGAGTCATTATAACTTGTTTTGTACTCCCTCTGTTTCGGGCAAAGAGTCCACTTGAAAAAAAATCACTTTAATAGTTCACTTGAAATAAAAATAGTTTTTAAGACGATAATTTGTTATACCTATAAAAAAATAGTTCACTTGAAAAAAATTATGCTTACTATCTCCATAACATTTCAAGTTTACTCAAGCATTTTTTTAATTATGACCAACTTTAATCCTAGTATATGACCAACTTTAATCCTAGTTATATCTATAAATAATTAGACATTTCAAACATGGACTCTTTGGGTGGAACGGAGGGAGTATCAGTATAATAAGAAGTGCCCTGTTCTATGCTTCATCCATTTATGCATGTTTTAAAGATTTTATCATTTCTCTATGTTCTTATGTACCTTAGATGCTCCACCAGCTCTACTATTATTATTATTCATTTTTTGTCTTATGCTGAGTTGGAATCATTGCCATTTTCCTATGCAATTTATCAGTGCTAGATTTATTATTATTATTATTATTTTTTGGGGGGGGGGGTATAATCCAATGCCCCAGAAACTGATATAGTTGTGCTCTGTTTGCTCTATGATTTCTGGCAGCGTGCTTTAAAGGTATGTACTGATTGTTGACATCTTGCTTATTTTTCCCGTTACTTTTTTGATTGTCAATCATTGCTGCTAAGCTTTAACTATTACTTTTAAATTACTAAGATAAAGAGGCGTGTTCTCGGAGAGGGCCACGCGGACTATGCGGAGACTATGTATCATATTGGAATGGTATTACTCCAAGATCTCCGTCCTTTCCTTTATACTGTCATCTACAGAATCTTCTTTTTATTTATGTAATACATTTACTTCTTTCTCATATTTTTACATATGCTAAAAAAAAAGAGGGAGTGGCTGCACTTGTAATGAAGGCGATGTCACTAAGGTTGTGGGTGAGGGTGCAACCTTTAGATTAAAAAAAGGGAGGGAGCCAGTGCTCAAGTTATGCTGTTGATGGCCTTCCCTTCGTGTGCATTTTCTTATACTGTGTAAGTTGAAAGAAATAGTAAATATACTTGGGTCACGGGGAGTAATGTAAGACACAAGGCCCTTCTTTGTGAGATTCTTCTTTTAACCTTTAAAGTTGCCCATCTTAAAGCTGAAATTTGGGATATAAGAAGGGACTTATGGGAAGGACTAACATGTTTTGTGATCATTTCTGACAGAAAATACCCAAGAAGACATCATATTTTACAGGCCAAAATACAAATTTCCCCCCAAACTATACACTCAATCCTAGATCACTACCCAACTTAAGTTTTGTGCCAATTTGGTATCTGATGTTGCCATTTGTGTCAATTAACTCCCCCGGCCCAACGTTTGTTAAAGAATTGACATTAACTCTCACGTGCTCTTGCACGTAATGGGTAATTTCGTCATTTCCTTTACAAAACAGGAGACAAAAATGCCGCGAAAGTTTAGGCACCGTATGAGTACATCTTGAAATCCTCTCCTCAAACATCTGCTTATCAATAATCATCTCCATCATCGACCTCTTGAAATCCTCCAACGGATCCTCCGATTTCTTCACCACGACAAAGCTTTCCTTCACTTTCCCCTCTACATTTCCTGGAATCAGCTTCTTAAACACCGACAGTCTTGCCGGCAACGCGCACTCCGGCGACGACACCGACGACGACCGCAATCGCCATACCGACCTTCACAGCCGTCCGTTTTGTCGTTTCGCTTCTATTTGTTATGGTTCTTCCTTTGCCGCCTCGAGATTGGCGTTGTCTCGCGGATGGTTTCAGCATGCGGATTAAAGTCGGTAAAGGAGTCGGCCGAGAAGCTTTAGAAGACGAAACGAGTGTTTCGGTCTCTTCTTCCTCTTCCCTCTCATCGAAACTTTCGCCGAATAACTGCTTCCGCCGAAGATGTACTCATACGGTGCCTAAACTTTCACGGCATTTTTGTCCCCCTGTTTTGTAAAGGAAATGACGGATACTAAGTGTACTTATGGAGTTGGGGTTCTTCTTATGATTAATTATTAGAATTGCAGTGATATGGATAGATCTTTCTTCAAGGCGGGTAGGAAATTGTTCGAGATACATAGATGGAAAGAGAAAAATGGAGATATGTTTCGCATTCAGAACGATCCGCAGGTTTTCTTCATGAGATAGTGATTTCCACCATGAGCCGCTACTGGTTTGTGAGTTACCGAGAAGGCATCTCATTTCAAAGGAGCTTTTTGGAGGAAGAGACTAGGAAGTCTAGGGAAGTTCTGTTGGCGAGTGAATTTAATAGGTCGGGGAAATTCTTCGAGTTGTTAAGGGTCCAGAAGACGTAAGACTATCTCAGATTCCCCGAAGGATTTGCAGTGCCGGTTGGAGCCTGGGTGGTGGGTAAGATTCGTAGATTTGCCTAAGATCGCTTATCCCCCATCCAAGAACCCTTCTAAGTCTTATAAAGAAGCTGCAGAGATTCACCTTGGCCGATTTAGTTTCTTGTGCTCGGAATATTGCCTTTAGTGATGGTGGCGCCATTCGGTGGAGGCTAATTCTTGTGATGGGGCTTATCTGCTTTTTGGAGAGATGTCTAGTGGGTTGGGTTGAGGAAGAGAATAGTTTGGCTCTGAACAAAGACGAATTAAAGAGGTGGGTAGATCAAAGGTGGAAGTCTACCGGTGGTGTTGACGTTAAGGTTTTGTGCGAGAAGTTCTTTCTTTTCGTATTCCGCCGAAGGAAGAAGCGGGTAGGATTCTTTCTACCACTACCCGGAAATATGATTCGCGGCTGCCTTGTTCTGGAGAGATGGAGCCCGCTTATCTGTTGTCACAGGGATCAAACCCGCTCGGTTTGGATTCGATGCAATGTGGGCTTACCCATTCATCCGGGTAGTAAGGTTTTTAGGGCAATTGGAGATTTGTGTGGAGGTTATGTTGATGTCGCTGCCGAGACGAAGAACAAGGGGGACTTGAGGTGGGCCGAATCTTGGTTCGCCTAGGCCAAGTTTCCGGCCGATCATTTGTTGAAGAAGGCGTCAATATCTTCGAGATTCCAATCGGGTGGAGACGTTGGTTGATGGCCGGAATCGTGGGGAAGGGAGCCGTGGTGGAGGAGTGGCGGAGAAGATGAAGATAGGCGGAGATAAGAGAGGAGAATCGCATGCGTAAAAAGTTTGAGTGGCGACAGAGAACGGTCGCCAACGCAGGGGCAGTGTCAGATCTGATGACGCACGCTGGCAAAAGTAATCTCGAATTCAAAATTCAAAATGGCCGTGGTTGATGATGCCGGCTGTGGGGAGAAAGACATGGGTGACGATATGGCTGTTGAAAAAGTCGTGTTTAAGGATAGGGGGTTCATTGGGCGTGAGTCAAACCGAGTTGGGTGTAGGAGTAGTGGGCTTTCTTCTTCTCAAAGCCCAATTGAGTTTTTATTACATCCTCGAAATTCAACAGCCCAAAAGGGTTATAAGACAAGCTGCGGGTGGGCCGAGTCTTTATGGGGAGAGGATGGGCCCATATACTTTGAGAAATGAGGCAGAGCCCAAGGCCATTATTTAAAGTATCGTGAAGACCGGTCTTTTTCCGTTAATGACCGCCTCGCTAAGGACGAACAGATCGGTGCGAAGTTTCAGGCGAAGAACAAGGAGGCAAAGTCAACGGCTCGACCGCCGACTTCGATGCCGTGGAGAATGGTTCGCATCTTCATCAAGTGGAGTTTAGCGGGATTGCTAGAGATCATCATGCGAGAGGGACGAGGAAGAGAGTCTAATGTCGGAGATCGATGTATCGTGCCTTCGAATTTGTCGGGTAGGGAGGGATGGGGAATTTTTGAATGGGTTTTCGCCGAGATATTCGACACAGTGGAAATGGGGTAAGCATAAGGATCGCCGTCAAGGTGAAGGATTTCAAGGTGAAGGATTTATGGCGTGAGTCGACGCCTCGCGTTGAGTTAGATGCGGACATGAAGTGTATGATGGAGTATCATTGAATGGCGGTTTGTTTGGGACCGAAGTCTTTGCCACCGTTGATACGATGAATGAACAAAAGACAATGGAGGCCGATGAGCCTATTTCTCCGACACCGATTACCATGATTAGTCCGGAGGATACATGTGAAGTGGAATACATCACGTACCATAAAGAAGGGAGGAGGATTACAGAGGACCGACATGGGAAGGAATACATCACGAGGTTACCGACATCAGATGAGGATAAGATTTTGGCACTTCTTCCGACATCGAAAAGAAGTTGGAGATACGAGGATAAGAGTGGCGGTGTTAAGAGGCGTAACAACACTAGGAGAAAGGTAAAAGGGAAGTAAAGCAACAGTAGTAGTCTTAACCCCGATAAGTTTCTTTGCCATGAAGGGGGGATAGAAGGAGGAAGAAAATAGTTTAATATGCATATCAAAGTTGTGTCTTGGAATGTATGGGGCCTCAATGATGTAAATAAAAGAATGTTGATAAAAGGTTTGATAAGAGATGGAAACCGCCAATTGTTTGTCTTCGTGAAACAAAAATGGAGAAAATAGATGTTCGAATCATAGATAGTATTTGGAGTGCAAGAGGGGTGGATTGGGTTGGATTTAGATTCCGCTGAGGGGTGGAGCGGGGGTTCATTTAGATCCTTGAATGGGACAAACGCAGTGCGTTAAGTTGAAAGTTGATTTTGTGTTCATTTGGGCGAATTCTCGCCTCTTGTCTTATGAAGCATTTGGATGGGACAAACGCACGATAATACGAGTTGATTTTGTGTGGCTTTTACTGGGGTTTATGGGCCTTGTTGCTTGCTACTTTTTGGAACTTCAAAGATATAAAGGCTGGATGGAATGTGCCATGGTGTGTGGGGTGATTTTAATGCGGTTAGATTCCCTCACGAACGATCTCGGTTCACGTATTTACTCAAGAGATATGATGAAATTTAATGATTTTGTTAATGAAATGGAATTGGTGGATCTTGCTTTGGTAGGGGTGACTTCACTTGGTTTAGAAATGGGGAGCGCCATCGCGAGAATTGATAGATTTTTAATTTCAGTGACTGGAGTGCCGCTTTGGTAGTTCTGCTCACCATGTCTCCCGAGGCTCTCTTCGATCATGTGCCTTTACTGAGTGTGATGGTTTTTCAAAAAGGAGAACTCCTTTTCGGTTTGAAAACATGTGGCTAAAAGAACCCGGTTCTCGATTGGGTGAAGGCTAGATGGGCCTCTTATGGGGTGGAAGGTGATCCAAGTTTCCGATTAGCTAGAAACCGAAATTGCTTAAGGAGGACTTAAAGGTTTGGAATAGAGAGATCTTCTGCGTGGTGGAGTTTAAAATCAAATCTATATCGGAAGAGGTGCGCAGAATGGACGAGAAAGGTGGGTTGGTACATTGACCGAGGATGAAGAATCCCTTAGGGTGCAGCTTAATCAGAGTCGAGGAGCCTTCTTATTCGCGAAGAGATTTGTTGGCGCCGAAGTCGCGGGTTCAGTGGTTAAAGGAGGGGATAATAACACCAAGTTCTTTCATAGAATGGCAAAGATACGTGGAGCGAAAAAAAATTAAGTCTGCCAAGATCGAAGGTGTGCGCTAGAGGATGAGGCGTAGATTAGAGCCGGCATCATGAATTTTTTAGGCACCGCTTGAAGAGAATGGGGTTGGAGACCTAATTTGATGGGGTGGCTTTTGATAGTATCGCCGATGATTCAGCAGCCTTGGAGTGTCCTTTTTCGATGGAGGAAGTGGCAAATGTTCTTCGCAAGATGGAGGGAGATAAAGCACCGTGGCCTCGACGGGTTTTCTATGGCGCGTTCTTTCAAAGATTGGAAGTGATCAAAGGGATATTATGGAGGTATTTCAGTTTTTCATTCCGTGATGAGATTCGAGAAAAGCCTTAATGCCGCTTTCATAGCTTTGATCCCGAAAAAGAGTGGAGCCAATGATTTGAAAGATTTTCGCCGATCGCCTAGTTGGTGGCATCTATAAGTTGATATCCAAAGTGTTAGCCCAACGCATGAAGAGGGTTATGGGTGGTATAATTTCGAGTCGCAGCATGCCTTTGTGAAGGATAGACAGATATTGGATGCGCTTTTATCGCCAATGAAGTGGTGGATGATAGGTTGAAGAGCGGAGTTCCGTGGTTGTTGTGCAAGCTGGACATAGAGAAAGCGTATGATAATGTGAACTGGGATTTTTGCTTTATTTGTTGGAAAGGATGGGTTTCGTAGCAAGTGGATCCAATGGATTAGATTCTGTATTTCTACGGTTCGCTCTGCTTTGGTGAATGGGGAACCATCGGATTCTTTTCCAGCTCTAGAGGTCCGCGACAAGGTGACCCATTGTCCCCTTTCGCTTATCGTAGTTATGGAGGCTCTTAGTAGGTTGATAGAGCGAGCTGTGATGGAAGGTTTTATTAGAGGTTTTCGGTGGGGAGGAGAGGGGAGAGGGAGGTGACGGTATCACACCTTCTCTTCGCAGATGATACTTTAGTCTTTTGCGATGCGATAAGGCTCACTGGTCACCTTCGCTTGGTATTATTATTCTTTCAAGCAGTTTCAGGATTACGAATTAACATTTCAAAGAGTGAAATAATTCCAAGAGGGGCAGTGGAAAATGTAGGGGATCTTGCTGAATTTTTGGGTGTAAATCTGCCTTTCTTCCCGCCTATTACCTTGGTCTTCCCATAGGTGCACAGTCCAAGAGTAGGCGCGTTGTAGGAACCCAGTGGTCGCAAGCGCTCGAGCGAGATTGGCGTGGTGGAAGCGCCAACTTCTATCCAAGGGGGAGATTAGTCTTAATCAAGAACACTCTTGCTAACTTACCGACTTATTTCTTATCGCTATTTGTGATTCCGGTCTCAATAAGGCAAAGATTAGAAAAGTTGGAAAGAGATTTCTTGTGGGAAGGGCATGATGGGCACAAGTATCATTTAGTAAAGTGGGAAAAGGTGTGTGCTAGGATCCAAGAAGGGGGGTTGAATGTTAGAAGACTAAAATTATTTAATGAGGCTTTGTTGGGAAAATGGCTGTGGAGGTATCTCACAAATAAGGAAGCTTTTGGAGACAAGTAGTGGTTTGCAAGTATGGAGAAGGGGCTCATTGTTGGTTCCCTAATGAGGTCAATTCTCCTTATGGGTGGGAGTCCGGCGTGGAATAAGGAAAGGGTGGAACTCTTTTGAAAGGCTCATTGCTTTTGAGGTTGGTAATGGGAACTCGGTAAGATTATGGGAAGATAGGTGGTGTGGGGAAAATTGTTTGAAGGAAGAGTTCCAGATTTTATACGAGCTATCCATGGATAAGGGTTGTAGAGTTAGCTCTATCTACTCCTTGGTAGAAGGCAATCATACCTGGAATCCCACTTTCAGAAGGAATTTTCAGGATTGGGAAGTTGAGTCTATTGTGCAGTTTTTAGGAGGCTTCAAGAGCAGAAGATGGATAGGGTGGAGGACCAAGTGGTTTGGAAAGGGAAAGGGGCCCTCTTTTCTCAGTAAACTCGTATTATCTCAAGCTTCTCAACTGTGGTAGAACTTCTTTCCCATGGAGAGCGATCTGGAAGTCCAAGGCCCCTAAGCGAGTGGCTTTTTTCATGTGGGAAGCGACTCTTGAAGCTATTCTAACCGTGGACAATTTGCGGAAACGTAATATGGTTCTTGTCAACAGGTGTTATTTGTGCAAGGATAGTGAGGAGAGTGTTAATCATTTGCTTCTGCATTGCCAAGTGGCTTTAGAGCTTTGGTATTTTGTGTTGGGAATGTTCAGGATGAATTGGGTCATGTCGAGTTCGATGATTGATCATGTAAGAAGCTGGTTTGCGGGTATAGAAAGAGGAGAAGTCGTATTTGGGGACAGCTCTTTGGGAGTGTGTTGGGTTCTATGGAAGGAAAGAAATCGCAGGGCTTTCGAGAATGTGGAAATGTCAGTCTTGGATTTGAAGAATTTGTTGTTGCGCACTCTTTATTTTTGGTGTTTCGAGACTGACCTTTCTTTGCCTAGATCCAACACTGAATTTGTAGATCTTGTAAATAGATTAGACACTGATTAATGTTTGGTTTGGTATACCTCTAGTGTACAAAGGACGCATCACCTCTTTTGATGCTTTTAATATTATACTTACTTATCAAAAAAAAAAAGGAAATGACGAAATTACCCATGAAACTCTCAGCCTATACCTGCATATACAGAGATGCTGGATGTGGACCCAGTCTTACTTCCCCTGTGTGGTTATTAGCTCAATTTAGTTAGAGGCATTTGGGGTTATGTCAACGTATTGTTTCAAACACCCTGCTGAAACTGGTTTTGTCATTTCTTTCACTGGGCATTAAGTTAATTTTATTTTTTATTTCGATTATGTTTGAATGATATGGAAATTTATTCTGGAGTTTCAGGTGTTGCAGCTCCAAGGAGAAGGTAAGGACTCTGAAGCCCTCATCCTGGATTCCATTCGAATACTTGAGGTGCATTATTGTGTTATTTAACATAGTGCTTAGGTCATTGCAGTTATTTCCCCATTACACCAAAGGAATCCATCTTTCTTTTTTAAGGTTTTCCATTAGAGGTTCCTATTTGAAGCAATAACTTCATGAATTTCTAAATTTACCCTTCATATGTGAAATACTTAAGTTGGATACAGCAAATGACATTGTTATAACAAATATTTTCAAGGGTATTAATCTGACGGGGATGTTTGATTTTCAGATTAGGACTCCTTTTCTGGATTAGAGAGTATTAATTTTTTCAGTTTCCCTTCTGAGCTTGGTTTTACTGTATAGGAAACTGGGCTGGGAGAGTCCCTTACATGCACCAAGAGAATGCGGCGTCTTGCTCAGGTATACTTCCTTGTGCCTGGCTTCTTCAACAAGGCTGCCAGATTCTAATTTGATCATTACCTGAACTCTTGATGTGATATTTATGGCTTTTTATGGTATTGAAGTTGCATATTATTCCTTTTTCTTTAACTTAGAGTGGCCATCCTAGTAGTTTGCCAACCATTTAAGTAGTGTAATCTTCTTCTTCAACATCAAACAAATTCTAGCCATCATTATCATCTCCGCTGCAAGTCCCCCTTCTTCGCCACATTCCAAATCTCCTGTGATGTGAACATAAGAACTGCTGCTAATAAGAACCAACTTTGAAAACGAACGAATGCGGAAACGACCAACAAACAAATAATCTACTTAGAAAAAGATAGATAATTGAGTTTCCCTCAACCCTAGAAGGCTAGAACGGATATACCAATCCCTAGAACCTTGGGGTGCACCTTCAACCCACTAATCACAATTGATTAGGAACCAAAAGCACATGATCACCCTCAAGTGTGCAACTCAAGAACAAACCTGATAAGATCCCTAGAACCTTGGGGTGCACCTTCTACCTACTAATCACAATTGATTAGGAACCAAAAGCATACAATCACTCACAAGTTTGCAAGTCAAGAAAAAACCTGATAAGATTGCACAAACAAGAAACCCTAATCCATGGAATTTCTCAAACTAACAATATATGTGAACAATTGAAATTAATTCAATCAATTTTATAACATTTTTAAACTATCAATTTCAATTTGGGATGCCTTTATATAGGCTAAAAACCCTAAAAAGAATACCTAAAATGTCTTGGGCAAAAACAATTAGATTAGGAAACATTAAAACCAAGTCCAAAAAGGAAAAGCACAAAAATCAAAAATTTCACGTCTTAGGGCAAAGTCGAGTTTGAGCGCGTCACTTGCTGGACGTGTGCGCTTAATCTGGCCTGGAATTTTAATGCATCCCAATGTGCTAATTTAACGCCATCGTGCAGAAGTTTGCAACTTTGACACATGGATCCCTGGAAGTCTTAACCACTTAGTTGGATGTCCCTCCAAGTCCATTAATAATCCGTTTGTGCCCCAAATGCTTCAAGAATGCACACGCAATTTGGATCTTGGGACTAGATGTCTTCGAACCTTGAAAGACAAACCCACAAACATGTAAAGCACAATTCTTGGACCCTAGGATCACATCATTCCCATCTTCTTGAAAACTATTCGTCCTCGAATCTATGCTTGCAACGCGATGGTTTTCTCTCGAGACGAGGTCCATTCAATATGTCCATTAAGTTTAGAAGAAGTGATCGTTGATAAGCCGCTTGATGAACCAAGATACAAACTGAGTTGGCACTTCGAAGTCTAACGGGTCTTCATATGTATGCAATAGCTTCAATTCTTCTCAAACCACTTTTTATTTTCTCTTATTCTCCTCTCTCTCCCTACCCTTTCTCCCTCAAACTCTTTTTCATTCTCCTCCCTCGCAATTCTCTCTCTCAATTCTCTCTTTTTTAAATCTCTCTTTTTCACCAAATCTTCATAAACCTCTTGCAACAGTGATTTTCTTTTGATTGAACTTGAATAAATACCAATTCTTGTAGATATCATGCTTAACATGACGACTATGTCTCCATGGTGAGCCTAACAACAAGTGTCCATAGTGCATAGCTTCCATTGCCAACGCTGAATGAAACCTACACCTGTGCAATCACCTCTACCTCTCCACCAAAATTAGGCCTTTGCAATTATAAGGTATGGGATGATGAAAGACGGGCAAACTCAATTTTTCAAGCAAGGTAGTACTAGCAAGATTAACAAGACTAAAACTATCAGTAATTGCATAACAGATTCATTTGCACACTATCATTCTATGTGAACGCACTATCACTCAGTTCCCCCTTATTTTTCTAGTTCCCCGTTTTCCACCCAGAAACACTTTATCTCCATTTAGTAAATCAGATTCTTAAAGACCTGTTGATTTTTAGGTTGTGAAGTGCTTAGACAAAGATAAAGACTAGCATATGCTGGTTTTTCTGATCAAGGTATTTGTTGAAGTACATTACATGGGGACTTTATGTTGATTTTTAGGTTGTATAGTACATTACTGTGTTCTTTGGTCGTAAATTAAAGAGTAAAAATTTGACGAATGTCAAATCGTCAAAATTAATTTTTCCTCCTTCCTTAATAATGAGTATAAGGTAAGTTGGGATCGTATCCGCAGGGAACGTCGAAATTATTTCTTTTTAGAATTTTATGAGTCAACAGTTGAACACAAATTTATATTTTTAATTAACTACGAATAACTTCAAAACTAATTACTAAAAACTAATGTAACTAAGCTTATCAGATTAACAATTAATTTAACTCAATAAAATTAAATCCAGTCAATGAGTCAATTTCATCTCGCATTTTATTTCTGATCATCGATGCAAAGATATCTTGTAGGATTTTAAATAAACCGGTTAAAAGTGTCGACGAACGCCTAACACTCAATCTCTCCTTACCGTATTGATAATTAAGAGACGCCGCATTACCGTCTAACCGAGTTACAACCTCCGAGACGCTCGTAAGATTTAATAACTCGGTTGCATTAAGAAACGAGAGACCCGATTCAAAGCCACGCATATTCAAGCAATAGCATGTAACGATGATTATTTGTTCCCGTAATACGGTCCGATTATGCTTGTGATGCCTAAAAGGTGTATTACTTGCCACTTTGTTAAAGCCGAGGACAATTACGGATCAACGGTGTTAACTAGCTTTAGAATATTATACTAATTAATATTCTGGCCATTAAACATTAATGAGACACAATATTCTTCCAACGTGTTAAACGGAGAGAACAAATAAATATTCAAAACCCACACAAGAATAAGATCAATTAGATCTCACAAAAATAAAAAGGCTTGAGAATTAATCTCTCATTGACTGGAAGAAGTAAGCTAACTACTAAACATCATTAATTAAAATAACTTACAAAAATAACAAGAGTTTTGTTCCCAGCAGTTCTGAACTTCCAAAGAAAAATACAAGTTTCTCACTTTTTGCTCCTAACAATTGTTTCTCATTGTTTTTCTCCAAGGTTACTGACTGAATGTTTTTCTTCCTCCTGGCCGAATCAATCCCCACACTGTTCAGAAAATCCATACATAAATATGACTCTTGTCTCCCACTTACACCACTACTTGGTAGTTTTAAAACTACCAATAACTTCTCAAAACCTCCCACTACTTGCACATTAGCATTTTCATTCAATACATAAACTGAATTTAGACAGAAATAACTGTATTGTCTAACTGTCTAAAAGGTCTGCTCGAAACTTCAGTGACTAGCCCCAGCTCAGCTCCGAAACTGTGGATATCATGTGCCCATGCGACCTCCCAAATTTTCCTCTTGGCCTGAATCCAGCACTTCCCTCAGTTGCAGCTGCCTGTATACCTACATCATGATCAACACAAAAATCAACCAAAAGTGTAATGTTTTGCTCTAAAATAATCATAAAACCGACTAATTTTATCACACTTTTGGGTTCCCATCAAAATTCCCCCACACCGAACCGATGCTTGTCCTCAAGCATCTCCAAACCAGACAAGAATGCATGTTTTTACCTGAACAACTTATGAAGACATGATTTTACTTGGATGCAAGTATTTCAATGTGCATGACCATAGGAAAAATTAAAATTCAATCAAAATAATGGAATTCTTTAAAATGTGCCATCTAAAGTAACTAACATGTTTCCAAAAATAAATCTTCAACCTTCACATATACATGTCTCGACTATCCTCACGGATACACTCAGTCACTCACGTGTTTTAATAAGGATATGTATGTAAACACTCGACTCAACAGCACGGAATGTAATTACCATAAGCTTGCATGTTGATCAAATCGCCATCACTAAGTATGGGTTTAATGCACTAATCAAAAGGTCTTTTTACGGTTGTAATGGGGCTAAGGGTTAAAAAGGTATGGTATAAGGATATAAGGTGAAAAATGCCAATGAAATTGCAGAACTACACATTACATCTCAGCTTAACTGTCACCAATAAAAAAAATCTGATGAAGCTCCATTCCTCAGTCACAGCACTTCTACCTATCTGAAATTAGGAAGTAATGTTTCTGCACTAATTTTGCTTTTCTAGGCCACTTAATTCACTGTTTCAAACTTTCAGTCTCTTTTCTCTTTCTTCTTTTTTTTTTCTGATTTCTTTTTTTTTTTTTCTTTTTTTTTTCTTGGCCTGCTGCCACTACTTTTGTTTGGCTGTACTTTTACAGTCATTGAATAACATGAAACTCTTATTTGGCATACTTCAAAGCAGAACTTCATTCAACGCAAAATCAAACATCTCGTTTTCTTGGACTAAGCAGAACATACTTCATCTAATTCCCAACTCACAAACTGCAGTAAGTCTATAATGCACATGCAAATCCCACAATTCTTGGCATTGGTCAAGAGAAAGTTAAAAAGGCTAAGGTTCAATTAAATTTGGCTTAGTCAAAAAATTAGGTGAGGCTCAAAGGGGTTAACTAGGGGGTAATATTAACAGGTAGGATAGCAAAAAGATAGCTAAAATTGGTTTTTCCTAAGTGCCTTAATCACGTTAGTGCATAAACCCATTATGTGACCTTGAAATGTACACAACATGCAAGTTCTGGAATTGACATCCGAATGCGAGTAAACACACAGGAAGAAATGAGAGCAAAATGAACTGAATGCTCCAAAAAGTGGCCCAAAATCTTCACTTAACATGGCTATAAGTCCACACATGCATATCCAAAGGCTGAAGAAACATTTTCTGACAACATGCAAGTAACTTAAAACAAAAACATTTCAATTAAAATTCCATCACAAATCAAAAATTCCACTTTAACCATGATAATGCACATTAAAATCTCAAACAACCCAAACAACATCAAAAATCATGAATCATATCTTCACAGCCAACAAAAATTCCCAACAACAAAAAATAAAAACATGCATTCAAGATTTACCAAAATCCAAAATCACCAACATCCAAAATTGTCAACAGTCAAAATTACCCCCCCCCCACACCAAAACTGGGCATTGTCCCCAATGAACCAATAAGTACGAAAATAAAAAGGGAGAAGAACTTCCCTAATTATGCGGATGGAGGAGGAGGAGGCGGCGGGGGACGAAAACCAACAAAATCGAAGTATGCCAGCAACATGGCCTGCAGATGCCGCTGGTTTTCATCTATACCGTTGGCATCGAGCCGCAGACTCGCAGAGTCTCGCAATTCGGATCGGGACCGGTACCTGCATGATCCGGTGTGACACACCCAGGAGAATCCTTCATCAACAAATTTCAAAAGACCCATTCTATACAAACACTTAATGTCCAACGGTTCACACTCACATGCCACATTCAAATCATGCTGTTGCAAATTTAAAACACCCAAATTCACCGCTAACGTGGTTATCAGCGATCCAAGACTCAATGGTCGGGTTTTTTTTCAATACGCAACAAATTGGCTCGCTAGCCAATAACCAAGATTCACTTTTTTCTATTTATCATACACCACAAAAAAACAATTCGGTTTTGTACAAATATTGGAGCCATCTTTACGACTGCATGCCAAATTTGTATTATTTGCAAAACATGGTCTTTATATCATACTTTTCGAGCGATCGATTATACGGCCTCGTCGCTCGAAATAGTATGCCAAATTATCAAGATTGAAAGGCTCACAATATTCACAAAACGAAATTTCTCTTTCTGATCGGGGAACAGGGCCAGACAAAAAACGCAATGCATCATTAAATGCATTCAAAGACATATTAAATACCTTCCCCATTAAAGCGAAATCGTATCGATTTGGGGTATCCGAGAAAAAGTTTTCTCGGTATTGAAAACAAAAGTACAATAGAATTCGCGAGTAAGCTCATCAAATGCAGGAAAGTCTAAAACCCAGAAATTGTCCCAGCCTACATTACGCATAAAACCGGCACTCGCGACAAATTCAAAGCGTTTAAAGTAGGTAGATGAAGGTTTTACTCGCAATGATCCGGCGAGCAAAATGTCGTGGCCTGGCCGCGCTGATGGACGCTTGGTGTTGAAAGCTAGCAATTCCCTCGATGAATCACCTTGTCGAGCACTGCCTTCCCTTTAAGAACCCTTTTTTCGCGTGGAAACATTGACATCGTAATGTCATTGCTTCCTGGGCCTTCGATGTGTGGGCGACTCAACCCAGACCGAGGTTGATGCTCTGAATCTTCCACAGGTGAATGCGGAGAAGCTTCGGTTGGTGGGGTTCCTTGTTGACGCGAAGGACCGGCCACGTGAGATGCCGGGGTAGATGGGTTGGAACTCGATGCGTCTGAAGAAGTAGGGGAGGCCGGCGGCGCATAAGAATCCGGTGAAGAGTGAGAAGAAGCCGCCAGAAGAAGAAGTAGTCGAGATTTCAACAAAGTTCGCCGATGTGACGCCCACCCGCCGTGGCATAATTGCGAAAGCAATTTAATTTCGACTTGAACGGCGATTTACGGGGCGCAAAACCGAGCAACTATTTTCTGGGGGCCACGGCTGATGGAGACGCAACAATGGTGGCCGAAAACTTGGAGGGATGAAGAAATCGCATGCTTTGATGAAGAAGAAGGGAGATTGCGCCGCTTGACGAGAAGAGAGATATTAGTGGCTAAAAGCTACAATGCGGGTCGGGTCTTCGAAAGGAAGCCGCAACTACAAGAATTAGATGAGTTGCGATTGGAAGCCTATGATAGTGCACGGTTTTACAAAGAGCGCATTCAAGAAGCTTCATGACAAAGTTGATTCATTTAAAAAGTTTTGCAGCTGGGACAAAAAGTATCATTGCTCAACTCACGCCTAAAACCGATGCCGTGAAAATCGAGGTCTGTGATGGATCGGCCCATATGTGATTGTGAGTGTTTTGACCAATGGAGTTTTTGAAATTCGTAGTCCAGATACTTAAAAGTTTTCAAGGTCAACGGGTTCGATTGAAATCTTATTTTGAGAATTTTGATGTGCCTGAGACCGTCAAGAAATCACGCTCGGCCTACCCAATTTATGAGTAATATCGAGGGTAGCATCGGGTCAGCTGGGCTACGGCATCGTCAAATAGCGGCGCTTAATCGGGAGGCAACCCAATGTTTTTTTTTTTTTCCATTTAATGTTGCTTTAAGTTTGATGTCACAGCCAGATTAAGAGTCCGCATGCAGGACAAGAGTCCGCATGTAATGGGTGTTGCAAGAGATACCGAGAGCAATCCAATTTCTTCGTGACGGCAAAGCAAAAAACTACATTGGGGGCTAAGTGTATAGACTCTGAAAAAGGGCAAATAAGCGGTAATAGTGAGGCCGCTCACATAAAAACTGCTTAAATTTCAATTTGCTTTTAGCCCTAATATCTCTCTTTCTCATCAAGCAACAAGCAATCTCCCCTTCTTCTTCATCAAACTCAGGCGATTTCTTCATCCCTCCAAAGTTTTCGCCACCATTGTTGCCTCGCCTCCATCGCCCATGGCCCCAAAGAAAATAGTTGTCTGTTTTGGCCCCTCGTCGCCGCTCAAGCTTCGGCCGCCGCAATTATGCCACGACGGTGGTCGCCACATCGACGAGCCTCGTTGAAATCTCGACTACTTTTCGCGGCTTTTCTCACTCTTCACCGGATTTTATGCACCGGCCCCCTACTTCTTTCGTAGACGCATCGAGTTCCAACCCATCTACCCCTGCAGATCTCAAGTGGCCGCGGTCCTTCTGGCCAACAAGGAACCCCACCAACCGAAGCCCTCCATTCACCCGCTGAAGATTCCGAGCATCAACTCCGCCTCCTGCTGAGTCGCCCACACATCCCGAGGTCTCAGAAACAATGACATTACTAATGTCAATGTTTCCACATTCTGCGAAAAAACCCCAAGTTCTTAAAGGGAAGGTCGTGGCTCGACAAGGTGATTCATCGAGGGAATTGCTAGCTTTCAACACCAAACCTGCCCATCAAGCGCAATTTCGACATTTTGCTCGCCGATCATCAAGTAGTAAAACCTTTCATCTACCTACTTTAAACGCTTTGAATTTGTCCGCGCACTGCCGCTTTTATGCGTAATGTAGGCTGGGACAATTTCTGGGCTTTAGACTTTCCTGCATTTGATGAGCTTACTCGCGAATTCTATTGTACTTTTGTTTTCAATACTGAGAAAACTTTTTCTGCGGATACCCCAAATCTGATATGATTTCGCTTAATGGGGAAGGTATTTAATATGTTCAATGCATTTAATGATGCATCAAGGCTTTTTGTCCGGCCCCTGCTCCTCGATCGAAAGAGAAATTTCGCTTTGCGCTTTGAATATTGTGAGCCTTTCAATGCCGACCGTAATTTGCCTCGCAGCATACTATTTTGAACGACAGGAACCGTATAATCCCCCGCCGAAAAGTATTCAGATAAAAGACCATGTTTTGCAAATAATACGTAAATTTTTGGCATACGCTTTTTCTTTTTAGTCGTAAAGATGGCTCCAATATTTGTACAAAACCGAATTGTTTTTTGTGGTGTATGATAAATAGAAAAAAGTGAATCTTGGTTATTGGCTAGCGAGCCAATTTGTTGCAGATTGAAAAGAAAACCCGACCATTGAGTCTTGGATCGCTGATAACCCCGTTAGCGTGAATTTGGGTGTTTTAAATTTGCAACAAAGATGATTTGAATGTGGCATGTGAGTGTGAACCGTTGGACATTAAGTGTTTGTATAGAATGAGTCTTTTGAAATTTGTTGATGAAGGGATTCCTCCTCAGCCGGGTGTGTCTACACCCGAGCAGCCTATGATCATTGCAGGTACCGCTGGTCCCTCTACTCCCTCTGATCCGGAATTGCGAGAACTCCGAGCCGCTTGCAACAGATCGATGCCAACCAATAACGAGATAGATGAAAACCACCGCATCCGCAGCCACGTTGTCGGGCATACTCGATTTTGTTATTTTCGTCCCCCCCGCCTCCTCCTCCTCCATCCGCATAATTAGGGAAGTGCTTCTCCCTTTTTATTTTCGTATTTATTGGTTTATTGGGGACAATGCCCAGTTTTGGTGTGGGGGGGGGGTAATTTTGACTGTTGACAATTTTGGATGTTGGTGATTTTGGATTTTGGTAAATCTTGAATGCATGTTTTTATTTTTTGTTGTTGGGAATTTTTGTTGGCTATGAAGATATGATTCATGATTTTTGATTTTGTTTGGGTTGTTTGAGATTTTAATGTGCATTATCATGGTTAAAGTGGAATTTTTGATTTGTGATGGAATTTTAATTGAAATGTTTTTGTTTTAAGTTACTTGCATGTTGTCAGAAAATGTTTCTTCAAATTGATATGCATGCGGGACTTATAGCCATGTTAAGTGAAGATTTTGGGCCACTTTTGGAGCATTCATTCATTTTGCTCTCATTTCTTCCTCGTGGTTTACTCGCATTCTGGATGTCAATTCCTAACTTGTATGTCGGTACATTTCAAGGTCACATAATGGGTTTATGCACTAACGTGATTAAGGCACTTAGGAAAACCAATTTTAGCTATCTTTTGCTATCCTACCCGTTAATATTACCCCCTAGTTAACCCCTTTGAGCCTCACCTAATTTTTTGACTAAGCCAAATTTAATTGAACCTTAGCCTTTTTAACTTTCTCTTGACCAATGCCAAGAATTGTGGGATTTGCATGTGCATTATAGACTTACTGCAGTTTGTGAGTTGGGAATTAGATGAAGTATGTTCTGCTTAGTCCAAGAAAACGAGATGTTTGATTTTGCGTTGAATGAAGTTCTGCTTTGAAGTATGCCAAATAAGAGTTTCATGTTATTCAATGACTGTAAAAGTACAGCCGAACAAAAGTAGTGGCAGCAGGCCAAGAAAAAAAGAAAAAAAAAAGAAATCAGAAAAAAAGAAGAAAGAGAAAAGAGACTGAAAGTTTGAAACAGTGAATTAAGTGGCCTAGAAAAGCAAAATTGGTGCAGAAACATTACTTCCTAATTTCAGATAGGTAGAAGTGCTGTGACTGAGGAATGGAGCTTCATCAGATTTTTTTTATGGTGACGATTAAGCCGAGATGTAATGTGTAGTTCGCAATTTCATTGGCATTTTTCACCTTATATCCTTATACCATACCTTTTTAACCCTAAATTTCCATTACAACCGTAAAAAGACCTTTTGATTAGTGCATTAAACCCATACTTAGTGATGGCGATTTGATCAACATGCAAGCTTATGGTAATTACATTCCGTGTCGTTGAGTCGAGTGTTTACATACATATCCTTATTAAAACACGTGAGTGACCGAGTGTATCCGCGAGGATAGTCGGAGACATGTATATGCCAAGGTTGAAGATTTATTTTTGGAAACATGTTAGTTACTTTAGATGGCACATTTTAAAGAATTCCATTACTTTGATTGAATTTTAATTTTTCCTATGGTCATGCACATTGAAATACTTGCATCCAAGTAAAATCATGTCTTCATAAGTTGTTCAGATAAAAACATGCATTCTTGTCTGATTTGGAGATGCTTGAGGACAAGCATCGGTTTGGTGTGGGGGAATTTTGATGAGAACCCAAAAGTGTGATAAAATTAGTCGGTTTTATGATTATTTTAGAGCAAAACATTACACTTTTGGTTGGTTTTTGTGTTGATCATGATGTAGGTATACAGTACCGCAATCGAGGGAAGTGCCTTTGGATTCGAGCCAAGAGGAAAATTTGGGAGGTCACATGGGCACGTGATATCCACGGCTGAGCGCTGGGGCTAGTCACCGAAGTTTCGAAAGCGCATCTTTTAGACGCAGGTTAGACAATACGCTTATTTCTCTAAATTCGCTTATGTATTGAATGAAAATGCTAATGTGCAAGTAGTGGGAGGTTTTGAGAAGTTATTGGTAGTTTTAAAACTACCAAGTAGTGGTGTAAGTGGGAGACAAGAGTCATATTTATGTATGGATTTTCGAACAAGCAAGGGGATTGATTCGGCCGGGAGGAAGAAAAACATCGGTCGGTAACAAGAACCTTGGAGAAAAACAATGAGAAACAATTGTTAGGAGCAAAGTGAGAAACTTGTATTTTTCTTTGGAAGTTCAGAACTGCTGGGAACAAAACTCTTGTTATTTTTGTAAGTTATTTTAATTAATGATGTTTAGTAGTTAGCTTACTTCTTCCAGTCAATGAGAGATTAATTCTCAAGCCTTTTTATTTTTGTGAGATCTAATTGATCTTATTCTTGTGTGGGTTTTGAATATTTATTTGTTCTCTCCGTTTAACACGTTGGAAGAATATTGTGTCTCATTAATGTTTAATGGCCAGAATATTAATTAGTATAATATTCTAAAGCTAGTTAACACCGTTGATCCGTAATTGTCCTCGGCTTTAACAAAGTGGCAAGTAATACACCTTTTAGGCATCACAAGCATAATCGGACCGTATTACGGGAACAAATAATCATCGTTACATGCTATTGCTTGAATATGCGTGGCTTTGAATCGGGTCTCTCGTTTCTTAATGCAATCGAGTTATTAAATCTTACGGCGTCTCGGAGGTTGTAACTCGTTAACTGTAATTGATGCTGGCGTCTCTTAATTATCAATACGGTAGGAGAGATTGAGTGTTAGGCGTTCGTCGACACTTTTAACCGGTTTATTTAAAATCCTACAAGATATCTTTGCATCGATGATCAGAAATAAAATGCGAGATGAAATTGACTCATTGACTGGATTTAATTTTATTGAGTTAAATTAATTGTTAATCTGATAAGCTTAGTTACATTAGTTTTTAGTAATTAGTTTTGAAGTTATTCGTAGTTAATTAAAAATATAAATTTGTGTTCAACTGTTGACTCATAAAATTCTAAAAAGAAATAGTTTCGACGTTCCCTGCGGATACGATCCCAACTTACCTTATACTCATTATTAAGGAAGGAGGAAAAATTAATTTTGACGATTTGACATTCGTCAAATTTTTACTGAATTATTATTGAATGTTGAGGAAATTAGATTTTTTTTGATTAGTAATGTTAAGCTTGATATACATTGTTGAGCTCCTATGTAATAGCTTATGCTTTTAGATGAGTTGGTTATTTAACATGGTATCAGAGCTCTGATTTGGCAAGGTCGTGGGCTCGAGTCATCCCGCTTGCATTTGTTACCCGAAATATTGTGAGTGCATGTTGTCACTCTATTTTGCTTTGTGATACCCCTGTGAGGTATGTTTGTGTATCTCTCCACGTGTGGACGTGTCACACGTGAGGGGGAGTGTTAAGCTTGATGTACATTATTGAGCCCCTATCTAATAGCTTAAGCTTTTAGATGAGTTGGTTACTTAACAAGTAATATTTATTATAAACAAAATGCAGCAAAATAGGTGCTGCGCGGCCTTTTTACACCGGAAGTATACACAAGAAATTACGAAATACTTGAGCAATCCATTAACTCTACAAAAGAATTGGCCGAATGCCGAGCTGAAGCTGTGCACGAAAAGAACAGCAAATGAAGAACTTCATTTTTCAAAACAGAAACAGCCCTCTCCTCATTATCAAATACTCTTCTTTGCCTCTCCTTCCAAATGACCCAGTAGACTCCCAAGGGAATAAGATTCCAAATATAAGCTCTTTTCCCTTTTTGATACAAAGACCAACAAGAGAATAACTCCTTGAGAGAATCGGGCATCACCCAAGACAGATTACAAAGGCCAAAAATCAAACTCCACACTTCCCTCGCCACCCTACAATGAAGTAAGAGATGGATGATTCACACTCTCACCATCCCCTCTACACATGTAACACCAATTAACATACACTATGCCGCGCTGCCTCCTATTTGTTAAATGTAATCCTAACCCTCGCTCTCTCACCATTGCCGCCTCCAATCCCTCTATACTGCTACCTCCTCGCCGCAACCCTCGCCACCGGCACCACCGAGTCTCTCTCTCACTCTTGATCTCCCTTTCTCTCACTTCGGGTCTCTCTCTCTCTCTCGTCTTGCCAACACCACCACCTGCTGTGCCAAACAGGCTGCTCTAGTCCATTAGTATCATGGGGGATAAAAAATATACTCTTACTTATCAAAAGAAAAGTATCATGGGGGATAAAACTATGTTCCAATGTGGTAGGAAGACTTTTGATGTTTTCAAGATTCAGGCCGAGGATCAGGTGGAGTTCAAGGTAGTGGAGAGGAGCAGAGGAAGACCACACGAAATTGTGCTCTCTCGTTTTGAGTTCGATAGAGTGTGCGAATGGTTTAGCAGATTCTCAGCATCCAACGTTATGTGGTGGAAGAAGTGGCAAGGTCGGAGGAGAGAATTCATTGTCGCAAAAGAAAAGAATGCAGCAGGAGCCTTCATCAGAGTCATTGTGAGAGGTTTGAGGAGGCCGGGAATGATTTGTGTCCCTGAGAATTTTGTAGAGGCAGGTTAGGGCTGGGTGGCGATAAGCTTCGCCGCCACGAGTTCAACAATTCAAGGAACAGGTGTCAACAGAAAATCTTTCAAAGAAGCGCCGACATTCCTCCTCGCCCGATTTAGATCATGCGTTTTTGAAGGAAAGAGGTGTATTGTCATCGATTTTGAGGTGGATGAAGTGTCGTGTACGGGGAATATAGAGTTTCTTGGTCGGTGTTTGGTGGGCGTAGTAGAGCCCAAAGAAGATTCCGTGACACCAAGGGAGGAAGCGCAGAGATGGGTGGATGTACATTGGAAAGTTGCTGGAGTAGTCATAGTCCATGAGCTCAGTGGGAACTCCTTTTTGCTGTCTTTTCCATCGAAAGATGAGGCTTGCCGTATTATGAATCTGAAAAAATGGGTGGTGAATGGGAGGTCTCTGTATTTGGATTTTTGGCAGCAGGAGGTGTCGTGCTTTCTGGAAGGGCAAAAATCGAAGGAAGTGTGGGTTAGGGCTTGGGGTCTCCCCCTTCATTTGTGGAGCAATTCGATTTTTGTGAAGATTGGTGAGTTTTGCGGTGGTTTTGTCAAGGTTGATGAATCTATGGAGGAAAGGGTAAAGGTGAGATGGGCTCGTATATTGGTTCGTTATAAGGAGGAATTGCCGACCTCAGTACGTATTGGTGTGGGAGGTAGTCTTTGTTATCCCAGTTTGGTCAGAATCAGTTATGCTTCGTGATTGTCGGAGAGGTGGGGATGAAGGCAGGAGTTCATCGCCGGTTGAGGAGATGAACACGGTGCAGAAGGAGGGTGGATCTCACGCGTATAAGAAGCAGGTGGGAAGGAAAGGGAGCAGTAAATCAGATAATGGCAGAGGTCAAGACAAAGGAGTGGGGCTGAGCACAAGGGCTCAAAGGATTTCAAATTCAAATTTTAAATTCCCACATCAAAATGACGTAGCAACAAGGGGAAAGGCTTCGACCGGCAAGGACAAGGTGATGAAAGCTGGTGTTAGGTCTGGGATTAATTCTAAGGGGAATGGGCTAGGTAGAGGCCCATTTAATAGGAGAAGAGGGGGCAAGGTAGTTTGGGCCCCTATTAATCCCAAGCCGAAAGTGATCCATGAGAAGGAAGTCACAGTGGGTTCAATCTCTGGGCCTTTTAAGTCCAAACTGGTCGAAGTTTCTTTACGTAATTTGGGCAACGGAGGTGGGTCGGGTGTGAATGAAGACCCTATTATCATCGAGGACAGAGTGTTGGGAGTCAACGCTTCCTGTGTTTTGTCGAGCTTTAGCTGGCGAGAATCGAACAACTTTGAATGCTTTGATATCGAGTGGTCGTCGGCATCTCAAATTCAGACAGAGTCGGAGTATAGTGGGGAAGAGCAAGAGGGGAGCAAATCTACAAGGGAGGATAGTCAGACTCAGGCTAATTCAGCTAGCGGGACCATGGATTGCCGCTACGCAGAGACGCATCCTACGCCTGTGTTAGATAGGGCTGAGGAGTTAAGGGTAGACTTGATGAAGGATCCTATCTACTGTATCCCTCTTACGATTATTCCTCCAGAATCGGTAAGCGTGGATAAGCTGCTGCATATTGGTTCGATGCAGGAGGTAGAAGAGGAGGAGGAGCCGATTAATATTTTCTCAGACTTTGTAGGGAGCGCTAAGGATGACAGCTCAAACCGGTGCATAGGATCTTCTTCGCAATCTGTCCCAAAGGCAGATTTTTCCAGCGGGCACTGTGAAGAGGTTGAGTCACCTAGCTCCATGAAGACAAGGGCTGCTGACAGGGACTGCTCTCCGAAAGTGGCTCCTTGTCTCAGCGAACAGGTGGAAAGCCATGAGGAGTCGTTGTCTAAACCGATTGATTGCACTCCTCTCGCAGTGGTCCATCCAGAGGAGTTGGAAGAAATTGAACTTATTTCTCATTTGGAGTCTACAGTGGACATCTCTTTGTGGGCAAGTAGGAGAGCTAAGGGGTTAGGGAGGTACCTGGGGGTGTCTTGTTCGGGATTTGAAGATAAAATCATGGAGCTTCTTTTGGATATAGAGAAGAATTGGAGATCAAAAAGGACAATGGCAACAAGAAATCCAGTAAGGCAAGAGAAAGGGGCAAATGTGAGCTAAAGCAGTTATGTTGTTGTCTGAATTTCGATTTTCCAGGTAGGCTAGAGGGAGAGGGGAGAAGGAATAGGAACTTATCTGCATAAGGTTTCTCATGGAGTTACGCATTGTTTCATGGAATGTGTGGTGTCTAAATAATCGTGACAAGAGGATGGTAGTCAAGGCAGCTTTAAGATAATGGAAGCCTCATGTGGTGTGTTTGCAAGAAACAAAAATGGGAAGTATTGACAGAAGAGCAGTAAATAGCATTGGAGGTGATAGATGGTTTGATTGGAATCTTAGGGGCGAATGCGTCGGCAGGAGGCATTTTGATTATGTGGGATAGAAGGGTGGTGGCAAAGTTGTCGGTTGAGTTTGGGGTATACTCGGTGTCTAGTTTACTAAAGATGGGGGAGTCTGATAAAGAGTGGGTGTTTTTGGGGGTGTATGGTCCGTGTTTTGTAAATGAGCGAGGTGGATTGTGGGAGGAATTGAAGCTCATTAGATCGAAATGGAATGTTCTGTGGTGCATTGAGGGAGACTTCAATGTGGTTCGATTTCCTTAAGAAAGATCAGGCTCTTGTGGTTTCTCTCGAGCAAGAGCAATGCATGTGTTTAATGATTTTATTAATGAGATGGAGTTGGTAGATCTTCCATTATCGGGAGGAGACTTCACTTGGTTTAGAGATGGGGATAGAAATCAGTTCTCTCGGATAGATAGATTTCTTACTTCCTCGGACTGGGTCGTCTATTGATCATGTTCCCCTGCTGCTAGAAATGCAATGGGATCTCGAAAGGAAAATCCCATTTCAAATTCGAGAATTTGTGGTTGAGGGCTCCGGGGTTTGTTGATTGGGTTAAATTAAAGTGGGACTCGTATATCGTGGCTGGTAATCCCTGCTTCATCTTGGCTAGAAAACTGAAATTGCTCAAGGAAGACTTAAAGATTTGGAATAGAGAGGTTTTTGGGAGACTGGATGTCAAGATAAAGAAAGATATGGAGGAGATCAGTGTGTTGGATTCGAAAGCAGGCTCGAGTGGACCGAATGATGTAAAAGAGTTACGCCGGTCTGCACTTAGGAGAGAATTAGGGAGTCTCCTTCTTAGTGAAGAAATCTGCTGGAAACAAAATCCCTAGTGGCTTAAAGAAGGTTATCGGAATACTAAGTTTTTTCATAGGATGGCAAGCATGCATAAGTCTGCAAATCATATCAAAAATATCACCGTTGAAGGGTCGTTGTTAGTAGACAAAAATGACATTAAGCAAGGTATAGTGGATTTCTACTTTGGACTCTTTGAGGATCAAGGAGAGTGGCAACCAAAACTTGATGGAGTCTCTTTAAAGCTTTAGAGCAGGAGGATAGTCTGCTTTTAGAGGCTGGTTTTTCTGAAGAGGAAGTGGTGGCAGCTTTGGGCAGTTTGAGTAGGGACAAAGCCCCGGGTCTGGACGGCTTCACAATCGCGTTCATCTCCAGTTGCTGGGAAGTAATCAAATCAGAGGTAATAGAGGTATTTCAGCATTTTTATGTCAATAAGGGATTCGAGAAAAGCTTCAGCGCTTCATTCATTGCTCTGATTCCGAAGAAAAAAGGTGCGACTGATCTGAGAGACTTCAGGCCAATCAGCTTAGTTGGTAGCATTTACAAACTGCTGGCCAAAGTTCTTACTCTCCGGTTGAGAAAGGTGATATTTAAAATTATATCGGAGTCCCAACATGCTTTTATTGGAGGGAGGCAGATTGTTGATACTTCTTTCATTGCCAATGAAGCCCTTGATGCCATGCTCAAAAGTGGCTGCCCGGGGATGTTGTGTAAGCTGGACATCGAGAAGGCTTACGATCACGTTAATTGGGATTTCCTTTGGTACTTGATGGGTCGAATGGGTTTTAGGGAGAAGTGGAGAAAATGGATCTATTTTTGTATCACTACGGCTCGATTCTCAGTGTTGATTAATGGAAAACCGACTGGATTCTTTGCTGGTTCGCGGGGATTACTCCAAGGAGATCCTCTATCTCCATTCATGTTCATTATTGTTATGGAGGCTTTGAGTAGACCGATCGATAAGGCAGTTTTAGGGGGTTACATTCAAGGGTTTGAGGTGGGGAGGAGCGGAGATGAGGTGGTTTCGGTATCTCATATCCTCTTTGGAGACGATACTTTAGTTTTATGTGATGCTAAGGCCACTCAATTAGGATACCTTCGTCTCATATTGGTGTTCTTCCAAATGGTGTTAGGTCTTCGGGTTAATATAGCAAAGAGCGAGATTATTCCGGTTGGGGCGGTGGAGAATGTAGAACTTTTAGCCTCATGTTTTGGGTGCAAGATTGCTCAGCTTCTTCTTCTTATTTGGGCTTGCCTCTTGGAGCTCCATTTAAGAATAAAACCACTTGGAGTCCAGTCCTAGAGAGATTTGAAAGACATTTGGCTGGTTGGAAAAGGCAGTTGTTATCGAAAGCGGGGCGTCTTATCCTTGTTAAAAGTACTTTGTCCAGCCTCCCTACATATTTCCTATCTCTCTTAGTGATGCCTTCTTCGGTTTGTGACAGTCTTGAAAGGTTGGAAAGGGACTTATTGTAGGAAGGTTCGAGCAAGGCCCGAAAGTATCATCTTGTTAAATGGGACAAGGTTGGTGCTAATTGGAGAGGTGGTGGATTAGGGATCAAGAATTTGAAAGTCTTCAATATTTCTTGCTTGGCAAGTGGTTATGGAGGTACATAACACATTGTGATGGGCCGTAGAGGAAAGTGGTAGGCTGTAAATATTGGGAAGGTGTTAATATATGGAGATTGTTTCGAAATGGGGTGGGGGTCGTGGTAAAGGTTGGGGCTGTAAATATTGGGAAGGTGTGGAAAGATATGGTGTGGGGAGGTGGCGTTATATGTTTCCCGACTCGATAAAGACTGTTTGGAACATTGTTTCACGTTCTGGAGATGTTTACAGAACTGGGAAATGAACCCTTGTGTGGAATTTTTTGAAATGTTATATAAGTAGCAAGTGGGCAGAAATGGAGAGGATTAGTTAGGTGGAAGGGAAGCAGAGGCAGAATATTCTCCGTTAATTCCTTCAATTCCCGTTTGCTGAATGTTAGAAATAGCAGCTTCCCTTGGAAGTTTCTGTGGAAATCCAAAGCTCCCAGTCGTGTTGGATTCTTTGCTTGTGATGCTTGTCATGGAGCCATCTTAACTGTAGACAACTTGCGGGCTCGTCACAAGATCTACGTTAATTGGTGTTATATGTGCAAAAGGAGCGATGAAAGTGTGGACCATTTGCTTATTCACTATCCCATGGCGACGGAATTACGAAATTGGATTTTTGGTCTGTTCGGACTTGCCTTGCCTGGGGCTATCCTCCTGGATCAGTTTTGGATTTATTCTTGAGCTGGTCCCTATATAAAAGGAGTAGGAGAAATGCCCTATGGGAGGTTGTCCCGTTGGCAGTTTGTTGGATCATTTGGAAGGAAAGGAATGGGAGGGCTTTTGATAACAAGGAAGGGACTGTAGAGAAGCTTAAAGATATTTGCTTGCACACTATTTCTTCTTGGTGTCCTGAGTTAGTGGATCTATCCCAGACTCCTACTCCCTCTCTAGAAGAAATAGTGAATTCCTTTCATCTCGAGTAGCTCGAGATCTCTTGTAATTGCACTAGATCTCATTTGGAAGGAAAGGAACGAGAGGGCTTTTGTTAATGAGGAGGGGACTGTAGAGAAGCTTAAAGATATTTGCTAGCACACTATTTCTTCTTGGTGTCTTGAGTTAGTGGATCTATCCTAGACTCCTACTCCCTCTCTAGAAGAAATAGTGAATTCATTCCATCTCGAGTAGCTCGAGATCTCTTGTAATTGCACTATATTGTACATAGGCTGCGTCACCCGTTTTGACGCTCTTCGTATATAATACTTTTACTTATCAAAAAATAAAATAAAAAATACACTATGCCACGCCTTCGTAAATTGTCACCCGTGAGAATAGCATCATTGACTGCCTCCCACACAAAAAACGCCACCCTTGCCGGAGCTTTCGACTTCCAAATAGTTTTCCATGGGAACAAGCCTCTATCCTGATCACCCAAGGCAAAAAAGTAGGATTTAACCAGAAAACTCTTATCCTTCGACCTCATCCAAATGACTCTATCCTCCATGTTCCAATCGATTTGCTACGAATAAATTAACTTGGAGAGCTGAACAAAGGAATCAAATTCCCAATCCTGAAAATTCCTTCTAGAGGCTGGATTCCAAAGGGCCCTTCCATTCTTGAACTGAAGATACGAACTAACCTTCACGTCTTTATGAGTTGCAATGATGAAAAGATTGGGAAAGGCTCTCTACAGTTCCACGTCCCCTAATCACTTGTCTGTCCAAAAACCAACAGAAGACCCACTCCCTATTTCAAAGGATAAATTCCGAGCAAACGAATCCCACCGTTTCCTTATCCCTTTCAACCCCCAAACCGTACGACATAGCAACATCCTTTGGAAATCAATGTGATTCTCTTCCTCGAACATACTTACCACTACTATCCGCCAAAGAGCGTTTCTATCGGTCATAAACGTCCATAATCGTTTACCCAACAATGCCTTGTTCACCCTTCTAAGCTTCTTGATCCCTACCCCCCCCCCAAATCCTTGATACTCAATAACACCCTATCCCATTTGACTAAGTGATATTTATGATCCACCGTGGCTCCTTCCCATACGAAATCCCTCTCCAATTTTTCCAATCTATGGCAGACTGAGGCCAGCATAACAAAGAGGGACATGAAATATATAGGAAGAGTAGAAAGAGTACTCTTAATAAAAGTCAGAAGACCCGCCTTTGACAAATATTGCTTCTTCCACCCTACCAACCGCTTTTGAAATCTTTCTATCACAGGATTCCATATACTCGAACATTTGGATGGGGCTTCTAACGGCAACCCCAAATAGGACGTAGGAAGATATTCAACCTTGCAACCAAAAAACGAAGCCAACTCCTCAACATTCTCCGCATTCCCAACCGGTAAAATTTCACTCTTTAAAATATTAACTCTAAGTCCAGAAGCTCTTCTGCCTGAAAAAATAACAGAACCATTCGCAAATAACTGAGTTGAGATGCCTGCGTGTCACATAAGAATAAGAGTGTCATCCGCAAAAAGAAGATGAGACACCGACACCCTAGGACCACCGTCGCTTCCCACATTAAAACCCTTCAAGAAGCTAAAGGCGTCCATCACTAGAATAAATAGGAAAGGCAAGAGAGGGTCCCCCTAACGTAGACCTCTTGAGCTTCTAAAAAATCTGGCAGGTTCTCCATCAATCAACACTGAGAAATTACTAAATTAGACTCATAATAAATTATTAGAAATTAGATCAGTTTGCAGCTCTCTGCTCCTTGTTAAATTTTCTTGCTTGCAATTGCCTATCATCTAGAAGAACTCTATAGGAGTTGTGATGTGATCCTAGGGTCCAAGAATCATGTTTCTACAAGTGGAGGGACTGCTGAGTCAATATTAGAATATTGGGGACAAGTTAGAGAAGACTTAGAAAAATGTTCTGCAAATTCAGGGGCCAAGATGTAAATTTGACAAACCTTTAAAAGGCTGCCGCAAGCTGTTGTCCAGAATGGTGGAAAATTGACGCGCACGCGTCCCTAGGGCTGCGCATTATTCTTCCGTGTTTGTATTTGCTTGGGTTTTAGGGTTTTACTGTTTTGGTAACTTTTATAATATAGGGTTTTAGTTTCCTTATTTTTTTATGGTTTCTTTCAATGACTTTAATAATTCTTGTAATCAGAAATAAAAGGAGAAGAAGAGAAGCACACATAGACGATGAAGGAAGCCGCGAAGCAGCGCAGTCACAATCTCTGCGTATTCTTTTTATTAAACAGTAAATGTGTGTGTATATATATATATATATATATATATATATAACATATACCCTACTACCACATTTACTAAACTACCCTTACTGTCTAACACTTCCCTTCAAGCTGGAGCATAGATATTTATCATGCCCAGCTTATTACAAATATAACCCACCCTTAGCTTTGTCAAGCCTTTAGTCAGCATATCAGCTGGTTGTTCTCCCGTACGCACATATGAGGTGGAGACAAGATTCTGTTGGATCTTTTCTCGAATGAAATGACAATTGACCTCTATATGCTTAGTTCGTTCGTGGAAAACTGGATTTGTAGAAATATGCATGGCTGCCCGATTATCACGCCACGATCTCATAGGCAGAGGAACCTTAAACCCAATCTCTTCAATCAATTGTTGTATCCGCATAAGTTCACAGGTTGTTTGAGCCATAGCACGATACTCAGACTCTGCACTTGATCTCGCCACCACACTCTGTTTCTTACTTTTCCAGGATACAAGATTTCCGCCTACAAACACACAATATCCGGTAGTTGACTTACTATCATCTGGTCATCCGGTCCAATCAGCATCAGGGAATGCCTCCACCCGCATATGCCCATGATTCGCATACAATATACCTCTACCTGGTGCTCCTTTCAAATATTTCACAATTCAAATCAACGCATTCCAGTGTGTAATAGTAGGAGCTGCCATGAACCAACTCACTACACTCACCGGAAAAGCGATAGCTGGACGAGTTACTATAAGATAATTCAACTTGCCAACCAATGTCTGGCATCGTTTTGGATCCTCGAGCATCTCCCCTTCTCCGGCTACAAGTTTTACATTAGGATCCATTGGAGCGTCACACGGTTTCACTCCAAGCATTCCAACCTCTTAAAGTAAATCAAGGACATATTTTCTTTGACACAAAATGATTCCTTTCTTGGATCGTATCACTTCGATTCCAAGAAAGTACTTTAGAGTACCCAAGTCCTTTGTTTGAAATTTTGTTTGAAAACACGATTTGAGTGCTTCAATGCCATGTGTATCACTACCTGTACTCACAATATCATCTACATAGACAATCAAAACAATACAGCCACTGCTAGTTTGCCGAAAGAACACAGTGTTATCACACGTATTCCTCTGTAACCTAAACTCTAACACAACAGCACTGAATCTGCCAAACTAAGCCCGCGGAGACTGTTTCAACCCATACAACAACTTTCGCAACCGACATACCTTATTCACATACTCCCCTTGAGCAACAAACCCCGGAGGTTGCTCCATGTAAACCTCTTCCTGCAAAGCACCATGCAGGAATGCATTAGACGAACGGAAGTGAGCTCATCAACATGAGAAAAAGTATCGGTATAGTCAACACCATACACTTGCGCATACCCCTTTGCAACCAATCGAGCTTTTAACCGAGCAACATTACCATGAGGATTCATTTTAACCACGTATACCCATTTACATCTAATGGCTTTCTTACCATCAAGAAGTGTTACCAAGTCCCAGGTCTCATTAGCCTCAAGAGCCTGCATTTCCTCTTCCATAGCGGACTTCCAACCACTATGAGATAAAGCTTCAGACATATTTTTAGGGGTGACAACGGAATCAAGAGAAACAACAAATGAACGAGAGGATTCTGACAGGTGAGCATACGAGACACGAGGTGATAGGATGAACACAAGTACGTGTACCTTTTCAAAGCGCTATAGGGAGATCAAAAGACGGATCTGATGACGTGGGAACGGTATCGGGAGTGAATCTGTTGGAGAATCTGCCCGACTGGTTCTTGGATTGAAACAGGTGTGCGCCGAGTATACACTTGAGTTATATGAGGATGAGAACTAGCTTCAATACCAACACCAACCTCAGGATTATGGGAACGAACCAATGTATAGGTGAGAAAATCATCGGGAGAGACAAACTCAAACGCAGAAGAAGATGACCGACCAAAATACGGGCTAGACTCAAAGAAAGTGACATCAACACACACTAAGTACCGACCCAAATCTTGAGAATAACTGTGATATCCTTTCTGAGTTCTAGAGTATCCAAGAAAGACACACTTAAGAGTTCTTCGGTCTAACCTACCAACCTGTGGCAGAACATGCTGGACAAAACAAGTGCAACCAAACACTTTAGGAGAAACTGGAAACAATGACTGCGATGGACGAAGAATAGATTATGGTATGTCTCCTTTAAGAATAGATGATGGAAGACGATTAATTAGAAAGGCTGTAGTGTGAACAACATCAGCCCAAAAAGACTTAAGAACATTCATCTCAAACATCAATGCCCTAGCAACTTCCAACAAATGGCGATTCTTGCGTTTAGCAACACCATTCCGTTGTGGGGTGACAATACATGAAGATTGATGAATGTTTCCATTCTGAGACATATAAGAAAAGAAAATACCAGAAAAGTATTCCTTAGCATTATCACCACGAAGATTCTGAACCAAACAATTGAAATGAGTTTTAATCTCAGCACAAAAGGAGCAAAATAACTGAAACAACTCATCTCTAGATTTCATTAAATAAAGCCAAGTTCTTCGGGAATAATCATCGACAAAAGTAACAAAATATCGGAACCCTGATTTGGAAGGTACATTACAAGGACCCCAAACATCAGTATGAACTAACTCAAATGGGGATGCAACCCGTTTATTAACTCTAGGAGGATACGACACACGATGGTGTTTGGCAAACTCACAAGACTCACAGGGTAAACTAGAAATAGACCATACTTCATGACATAATTTTTTCAGGACAGGCAACGACGGATGACCATAACGACAATGTAGCTGGAGAGGAGACAGAGTACTTTGACACGCAACCGATGCAACAATAGAAGAGTGAGCAGCAACAACTTCATCGAGCAGGTACAATCCATCAGTTTCACTTCCTTTACCAATAATCTCCCAAGTCCTCAGATCCTGAAAAAGATAATAACCAGGAAAGAAAGAAACACAACAATTTAAGGTCTTTGTGAGTTGACTAACGGATATGAGATTATAAGGAAACTTGGGCAAGTATAACACATATGTCAATGATAAAGAAGCGGCAGTAGTACTACCACTACCCAAGACTTTGGAAGAAGATCCATCAGCAAGAGTAACAGTAGTAAACTTATTCGACGACCCATAAGCAGATAACATACTCGAATCTCCAGTCATATGAGCAGTAGCCCCTGAGTCAATTACCCGGTGCCCAACCAAAGACAAAAGACATGTTATGTGTTTACGTGACTTTTCTAAAGTTGCTTTGGAAGAGGAGGAAGAAGGCTGCTGAGACATTTGGTATTGTGAAAACCTAGCAAACTCCTCGTCATTCATAAGAACATTATGGGTCTTTGGTTGACAAATTTGCTTGGATTTCTGCGAAACTGTATGAGCGAATCTGGACTGCTGTTTTTGCTGATACTTCAACTGTTGCTGAGTGAGAGGCTTAGGACACTGGTTTTTGAAATGACCTTGTTCTCCACAGTTGTAACATACTCTAGGTCCTCCACGACCTTCGGACCCTCTACCACCACGAGTTCCACCTCGAAAACCACCACGGCCTCCATCTCTACCTCCACAATATCCATTCCCCTGCTGATTTATTAGATACCTCCACATGTGATGACTCACCATTCCTCGTTGCAGTCAAAAGCCTATCAAAGGCATCAAGTAAGGTACCCAAATCTTTATTTGACAATAACTGAGAACGAACCACATCATACTCTTTCTCCAATCCTGATAGCCATCTAAACATCAACAACTTTTCACGTTGAGCTTTCATCTCTTCAACATCATCAGAAATAGGCATAGCGGCAGTGAAATCCTCGCTCATACGCATGAAATCATAATAATAATCCATAAGACTCTGCCCTTTCTGACTCGGACGATGAACTTCCTGTGACAGATTATACAACCTATTCAAGTTACTTGCTCCAGAGAACCATTTATGCAAGAGTGTCCACATCTCCTTAACTGTTTTGCAGTGTTGCATAGACAATATAATTTTCCTACTAATACAATTCACAATTTTCGGAAATAACACCTTGTCATCATCCAACCACACCTTAGCCACCTTTGCATCAGTAGGACAATCTTCAACAAGATGTCCTTCTTTCCGTAAACCACCCATGTTCACCTGAACTAAATATCGCCATTCCGCAAAATTAGACCCGTTTGCCTCCAAGATAATGTCAATCAATCTATTTTGGTTAGAAACAATTGTCATGATTGGTTCCGTAGGCCCCGTAGACAAGTCTTCTGCCATCAAAAGAAAAAGAAAGAGAAATCAAACTATCAAGCTAGTTTGAACAACAATAAAAAAAATTCCAATCGAAGGCAAAGGACAATTAACAATCGGAATCTTCAGGTAATAACTGGACTCACACCTATCAGTCACCAGAATCATCAATTAACACACAAATCCGACACCTGCGCACTCTGGTATTTCGAAAGCTAGGGTTCCAATTCTGATCCCACGCGCCACCACTCACTGGCGCATGACGTCGGAAAGTGAACAGTCCCGGCTGACCTCCTACACAGACACGGTCGCCCTACTATTCCGAGTCAATCCCTGGTCTCGGAATCTCCATAAAACACACCTAGACTCCTCTAATGATCAACACATTCATGCACTAATCTCTTTTCAATATTGGCCGTGCATGAAGCCAACACTGAATGTCTTGAGGGAATGTAATCAGAAATAAAAGGAGAAGAAGAGAAGCACGCCGAGACGATGAGGAAGTCGCGAAACAGCGTAGTCACAATCTTTGCGTATTCTTTTTATTAAACAGTAAACGTGTATATATATATAACATATACCTTACTACCACATTTACTAAACTACCCTTATTGTCTAACAATTCGTTTTAGGGTTTTTGGCCTATATAAAGGCATCCGCAACATTGTAATTGTAAGTTTAGAGATTTTGTAAGATTAATTGAATTGAATTCAATTGTGCACATATATTGTGAGGTTGAGAAATTCTTTGGATTAGGGTTTCTTGTTTCTTTGATCTTATCAGGTTTGTTGATTTAGTTGCAGGTGATCACGTGCTTTGGTTTCTAATCAATTGCGATTAGTGGGTTGAAGGTGCACCCCAAGGTTCTAGGGATTGGTATATCCGCCCTAGGGTTGAGGAAACTCATACTATCTTTCTTTCTATTCGTGTTATTAGTTGATTATTGTTAGTTTCCGCACTTCAAGATTCATAGGTTGGTTAGTTTCTTTGTAACCGTTCTTGGGCTCACATCTTGGAAGGAAAAATTTCTTATAAAAATGCGTTAGAAACTAAAAGTTGAGAAGATGATGCCAATTAATAAAGGAACCAAAAGAGGCAGCAATATTTATCTCTGTCTGCTATTGTGACACACAGTGTTTGTTAATGAAGTGATGGATTTGGCAATGCTCTTAGCCTTTGATTCCATGTCCATGTGCTCTTCAATGACATATTACCAATCTTATTGATTACATATCTTTCTTTTATCGGGTTACTTTTACATTTATTTTGTTTAAAGATCGACTGATATATCTGTTTTCCTTTCAGATGTACATAAACTCCAATCAGTTTGCTGATGCTGTCAATTTGCAGAGAAAGATTTTGCATACTTCGGAAGTATTAAAGGTCTTACCTTCCATTCCCTGCCCTGCCCCCCAACTCTTCTAATATATTTTCCTAGCTTCTGTTTGAGCAAACTATTCATCGTTAGGGCATCTCTCTCTGTAAGCTTAAGCTTTTAGGGTAATTGATAATGTAACTATATCAATGGTTTGTGATGCAGCACAACAGAATTAAGACTACTTATTTACTTTTATCTTTTATTTAATTACTTTTCCTTATTCTAGTAGGTTTATTTTAAAGATATACTTCCTCCGTCCAGGATAAATGTTCCTAGAGGACAAAACACAAAGATTAAGAAATGTAATTAATGATGGGTTATAGAATATGTTGCGACAATAATACCCATTATACACACACTCTCTCATTGATTATGTACCATTACACTCACTCTCTCACTAGGATGTGTAATAATGATAGTATTAAATGAAGGGATATATTAGGAAGAATGGTAGAATATTTGTACACCAAAAGTCTTTAGGAACATTAGTTGGGACATACCAAAATAGAAAGTAGGAACATTTATCCGGGACGGAGGGAGTAACTCAATTACAATTTGATTATTCTCAGATTTATTAAATCTCAGTTTGTTTCTTCCCTAAAATTAGGTTCTGTTCTTGCTTCGTTTTGAACAAGACACTGCACCAAAAGACGCTGAGATTCCTCTTGTTTTTTCGGAGCTAGCAAGAGACGCTGGACCATACAGGTTCAAATTGATCCCCCTCATCAAACTCGGCATCATACATGTCATCTTCTTCGAGAGGGTGATCTTCTTTGCTAGTGTTCTTCACAAGGTTGATCGTGTGTCCGGGTTTGGTACAGGTGTTGGAGAGGTGCCCAGGTTGGTCGCATCGAAAACACTTTCCAATGTTTGGTCAGGTGTAAGGGTTAGTAGATTGTTGCGTCTGTTGATTTCGTCCCAAAGTATCCAGTTTAGTTTGAGCTACTACTACACCTCGGCCCTGCATTGACTTGGGACTGGAGTGCTTTGAAAATCTTTGATGCTAGTATTGCGACCAATCGAAGCCGTGGACCCCTTTGGAGTTGAGGAAATGTCTAAGGCTGGTCGCCGAAAATTATTTGGTCGTCGAGGAGTGGTCCGATTTATTTGGTTTTCTACTTTCATCGCCAAGTTGACTGCCTCCGTCATAGTCCATACTTTTTTTTTGATAAGAAACAATGATATCTGATACCCTTTGAAGAGCTACTTGGTCTTGAATATCTAAATTTCAACCCCCAATATACCGAGCAATTAATTGGTTCTCCGTTTTTGGCAAACTAACTTGAGTGTTTAATCGGTAGAATTCTTCCATGTAGTTGCTCACCGAACGATTTGACAGTGTGCAATTCTGGTACTGTTGATATAGGAATTGTTCGTAATCTGGAGGTAGAAAACGTCGTTGTAATAATTTTTTCATCTTTCCCCAAGTGCGAACACATTACTTCCCTCGTCGGTACCGATTATTCTGAAGTGGTTCCCACCAAGCAATAGCTCTTCCTTTTAATTTGTACGTGACTAATTTTACTTGTGGAATATCCAAATAATCGAAGAAATTTTCGACGTTATGAACCCAGTCAATGAAGTCCATGTAGACGTCTGTCAAAATTTGGTAGGTCCATCTTCCTTTTGAAATCATGGTTGAAACCAAGGTTTATTGGTCCCCTATTGAAATCATGATTAAAACCATAGTTATTGGTCCCCTAGTCATCGTTATTAAACCCCTTGTTGTTATGTTGATGGTCAACCTGCAAGTCTTCTTCATCAGACGAGGAGTCCAACTCATGCTTGAAATACAGAGGATTTTCTATGCTGTTGTTGCCGAGCACATGGGAAACCATCAACAATGTTAACTGGAGCCATAAGTTGGAGTTCGTCTCGCAGTTTGCCCATACCCATGCCCTGATTTCTTCATTCAAGGTTCTGTGGTGGTCGATTCGCAGCCCTGTTTGCAGCGTCTAAATCTTCTCGACCTTCCACCCTAGGGTTTTGCTGCTCGCAGAGTCCCACTTCGTCGACATTGTCGGCCTTTCGTCCTCCACCCCTTTGCTGTCCAGTCTTTGCCTCGACTGTCGACGCAGCGAGCATCTGCATGATGTTCCGAAGTGATTCTTCAACACCATCGAATCGTTGCTTGACTCGCTCAAGTCGTCATTTGTCGCCGGTGACTTGTTTTCCACTAGTACCGTCGTTGGCCATCAAACCAGGTTAGATTCCATAATACCACTTTTGGTGCAGTGGAAATCTTGTTCAAAATGAAGCAAGAACAGACCCTAATTTTAGGGAAGAAACAAACAGAGATTTAATAAATCTGAGAATAATCAAATTGTAATTTAGTTATGTCTTTCCAAACTCAAAACCAAAGGCTTAAATAGACTAACTTCCCCTAACAAGAAACTAACTAGGATTTAGGAAACCTTACAATAATAAGATTAGGAAACTTTAAAATAAGCCTACTAGAATACGGAAAACCAATTAAATAAAAGATAGGCAAATAAGTAGAGTCTTTATTCTGTTATGCTGCATCAGTTTGGTTTCATAAAGCATTGTATTCAATTCCTCTTGCTTGCATTTGTCCTCCATTATATTTGTACTTTGGTAATGGTACATATGGTAAATCTTCATTTGAATGTCCTTTCTAGGCATTTTGGAGGATCTCCCATACTTTATTGGTATTTGCACAAAGAGTTTTCTCTCAAACATGCCTTGGTCTACACTTTGTCGGATGATGGAAAAGAGCTATTTGATCCTTCACCTTTGCTTCTATAAGTACCTTCGTTTGAGATCTTGAGGCTCCAGGCTCCTCGTAGCCTTTTTCTTCAATCTCCCAAGCATCAATGTCAACCAAGGTAAGTCGTCACTTGAATGCTCCAAAGATCGAACATCTTTGAATAGCCGAGGGAAAGTGAACATCACATTTTCCATCATCTTGACTCCAAGAACCAACCTCTGATACCATTCATATGAAAATAAGAGGATTGTTGGCTTAGGAAATTCCTTTAGGAAGACGAAGGGAAATTAGTTTTTGGAAGAGAGTTAAAGTGGGTAAGGAATGGCAATTGTGGGGTTTTATCAGAATCTGTACAGAGACAATAGTGAGTGGCAAGCTGATCTGGGTGGAGTCAGCTTCTGAACTCTTATCACTGAAGATGCAGAGGATCTGGAACAGGGGTTTACAGAGGAAGAAGTGGTGGCGGCTTTGCGTAGTTTGCCGGGAAGTGGTGAAGGATGACATTATGAGGGTATGACAGATTGGGTTTTGAAAAGAGTCTCAACGCTACCTTCATTGCATTAATTCCAAAGAAGAAAGGAGCCAGTGATGTGAAGGAGTTCAGACCTATCAGTCTAGTGGGTGGGGTTTACAAACTAATCTCTAAGGTGTTGTCACAAAGATTGAGAAAGGTGTTTGACAAGGTTATCTCCGAGTCCCAGCATGCTTTTGTCAAGGGAGGCAAATCTTAGATGCATCGCTGATTGCTAATGAAATCCTGGACACTAGGATGAAAAGTGGAGTTCCGGGTATTCTTTGCAAGCTTGATATTGAGAAGGCGTATGATCATGGAAATTGGGCATTTTTGTTGCACTTGATGGAAAGGATGTAGTTTGGCTACAAGTGGAGGAGATGGGTCCAGTTTTGCATTTCTTCAGCGAGATTTTCGGTGTTGGTAAATGGAGAATCCTTAGGTTTCTTCCCAAGCTCGAGGGGTTTAAGGCAAGGAGATCCTCTATCCCCGTTTTTGTTCATCATAGTTATGGAGGCTCTTAGCAAACTAATGGAGAAAGTTGCTTAAGGTGGTTACATCAGCCGGTTCAGAGTGGGTGGGGGTGATAGTCCGGATACTTTGGTGTCCCATCTTCTTTTTGCAGAGGATAACCTAGTTTTTTGTGGGGCGGAGCATTCCCAATTGGGCTACCTATGGTTGGTGTTGCTTTTCTTTCTGGCGGCCTCGGGTGGTATCAACATCTCTAAAAGTGATATCATTCCAGTAGGTGAAGTTTAGGGAGTGGGGGCTTTGGCCTCCTTCGGATGTAAGGTTTCCAACCTCCCGTCGGTGTATCTTGGGCTGCCGATTGGAGCTCCGTTCAAGTGTAAAAAATGTGGAATTCGGTGATTGAGAAATTTGAAAGTCGCTTGGGGTGGTGGAAGAAGCAATATTGTCAAAAGGGGGGGAGACTTGTCTTGGTTAAAAATACGCTCTCAAGTATGCCTACATATTTTTTATTGCTCTTCGTAGTTCCTGCCTCGGTTCGGAAAAGATTAGAGAAGTTGGAGAGGGATTTTCTCTGAGAAGGCAGTCGACTAAGCGGAAATATCACCTAGTCGATTGGGCTTAAGTTTGCTCAGGTTTAGGGAAAGGGGGTTTAGGTATTAAGAATTTGAATTAGTTTAATGAAGCTTTGCTAGGGAAGTGGCTGTGGAGGTATGTGTCGGACAAGGGTGCCCTTTGAAGGAAAGTAGTGGAGAATAAGTTCGGCACAGGAAATAATTTGTGGTTCCTGGCAGTGATTTTGGAGTCTTTTGGGGTAGGTGTGTGGAAAGGTATTAGAAAAGGTTGGAATGCTTTTGGTAGAAACATATCTTTTGAGATCTTGTCAGGGTCGTCGGTGAAATTTTGGAGAGACAAATGGTGTGGAGGTGTGAAGTTGTTCAGATCATTTCCCGAGCTATTCTCTATGGCAAGGGAGAAGGATAGTTTGATAAGCTGTGTTATCTTTGGAGAATGGGCAGGTGATCTGAATTGTTCAGAAGGAATTTCCAAGATTGGGAGATGGATTCGGTGTAAAGATTTTTTGAGCTTCTTTACAACCAAAAAGTGGGTTGCGAGCGTGACAAGGTGATTTGGGAGGGGTCTAAGGACTTCAAGTTCTCGGTCAAAGGTTATTATTCCAAGCTGTCTGATAGAGAGGGATCTGTGTTCCCTTGGAAATTAGTTTGGAAGATGGTAGCTCCAAGCCGAGTGGCCTTTTTAGCGTGTGAAGTGGCGAATGAGGCTATCCTAATCGGTGAAAGTATGAGGAAATGGGGAATGATATATGTTAATAGATGTTTTATGTGCAAAGAGAGAGAGAGAGAGGAAAGTGTTAATCACTTGGTTCTGCATTGTCTGGTGGCTGGGAAACTGTGAAATTTCATTTTTGGATTGTTCAAGGTGGCATGGGTGATTTTGAAGACCTCAAAAGATTTGTTATGGAGCTGGAGATATTTTTGGCGGAGGAAGAATATTAATTCAACTTAGGATGTTGTTCCCTTGGGGGTGTGGTGGACGATTTGGAAGCAAAGAAACCGTAGGGCTTTTGATAATGAGGAGGGGTCCATTGCAAAATTGAAGAGCTCGTTGCTCTATTTCGTGTTCGCATGGTGTGCAGGGGCAGAACATCCTCAGAACCCCCCGCGTTAGCCTCTTTTGTAGATTTTGTGAATAACATCTCTATATATTAGATAGTTTTATGGTAGAGTATACTCCTTGTGTATAAAGGACGCGTCACCTTTTTTGGTGCTTTGCTATCTATTCATTTACCTTTATCAAAAAAAAAAAAAAAGGGCAAGGCTTTTTGTATTGCACTACTATTCCACATTTTCTAGACATCTTCTACTAGATAATTTCTTAGAACCTTCTAGCTAATTAGACTCTTCTACTACTAAATTAAGTTCTAGGTAGCTAAAACTACGCAAACAATTACTAGGCCCACGTACTATTATAAATAAGCCCAAGGACAATAACAATAAGCTAATAACCAAAAGCCCAAATAAAGTTTACTTTCCGACAGAGCGAGTAGAATATCAGTTGTTGCTCATCTCCATAACAGTTTACACGTCTAGAACAGTTGGTAGCTAAACTACAATAGTGCTTTGGACTCGCATGTTCAGAAGTCAAACAGAAAAATCTTCTTATCTATATCTTGAAGGCATGCTGAGATAGTCGTCTCTACGATACGGAATGGTTTCTTCCTTCTGCTGTTATGAATTTAAATTTCGTATTTCACCAGAATTTTTTGGATAAGTGCTTGAAAATGGATCCCCTTCGGTTTCTAGATTTTTTTCCCCTGAAAAGTGTTTTGGAGGAATTCAGTTCCTCAGGGATAGTTTTGTTGCTCGTTAATTTAGGTTGAGCATGTAAGGTTAAATTCATGCTGCTCTCTCTCTTATCTCACACACACTTTTTTTTTTCTTTCCAAATTACATTAAATTCTTGACTTTCTTCTTCAAGGAATAACAGCAGTATCACCCTTAATCCCAGCAATTTTATTAAGGAAAAATGTGATGCAATTTACAATACATTCAATTCATTACGAGTACTTTGTGGCTTCTCGGTGTTGGTTTGGCCTATAAGGCCTATATTCATGCCCAATTGGTGTGGTTTGCATGTTAGGTCATTGCAAAAGGTCTTTGTGACACCCCCATCCCACATTGGTTAGATGTGGGAAATTTGTGTCTTATGGGTGGTCTCCCACTATCATTACGCATCAACATCTTCCATGGACTTTTGGGTAGCCTGTGGTGGCTTAGTTGGTCTAGGTGCGTAGTGGGACATGCATAGCGGACCAAGATTTTTGGGCTCGGGATTTACCCAAAGGTATAAGAGTGAGTGCTGGCGAGAAATATGTTGGAACTTATTGCGTGAGGTGCCAATCCGTTATGCCTTGATTGGGATGTCAATGATTTAAATTGGGGAGATTGTGACACCCCATACCACGTCGGTAAGATGTGGAAGACCATCCAACAACAGTTAGGTTCTGTTTGTTTCACGGAAAATGATTTCCAGAAAATGAAAAGATTTCATTTTCAGGTGATTGATAAAATCTTTTGAAAATATGTCAAAAATTTTTTTCGGGTGTTTGGCAAACACACGAGAAATGTTACGGAAAATAATATATGAATAAATACAAAAAGTATATTATAATATTAATGCACATATTGAATATAAGATAGTCTTGCCCTTTAAGTAATTTTCCTTTAACCCTCAATTTATCATTAGTGGTGTCAAATCAATAAAGTCCATCTTTTTTCAATATCACAAATACTAATAATTTTTTTTGATAATTGATATGAAAAAACGTTTTAAAATAGAAAATGGATAATGTTTGGAATGTCCCTAAATAATATAGTTGACACTAATTTTAGGACGTAATGAGTATTTATTAAAATTATAATTTATAAATAGTGCGCACAAATTCCATTTATATTTCTAAATTATTTATTTGTTGAGTGAAATATTGTGCGTGTATGTAAATATATGTAATTGTGGAAGGAGGCGGAGGGGTGCCCGAACATTTGGAAAATGATTTACGGAAAATGAATCCCTAAGTCATTTTCCGGAAAAGAAGCCTTCATTTTTCGTTGACTCGGAAAAGCTTTTACGTTGACTACATTTTCTTACAGTTACCAAATACTGGAAAATGAAGAAAATGTTTTCCGGAAATCATTTTCCGTGAAATAAACGGAGCCTTAGATGTGGAAAATATGCGTCTTATAAGGGGTTACCCATTTCCACTACACACCAAATGGACTTTTGGGTGGGCTTGTGATGGGCTTAGTTAACGTAGGTGTGTAGTGGGCCTTTGCATGGTCCATGTGTAAAGGACCGAGCTCTTCGGGCTCGAGGCATTGCAATTTTGTAGTGTACATGGAGAGTTCATGCCTAACCATTATAGTATTTTATCACCATTACGTAAGCACTACTATTAGGAGCATGAGGTAGCTTGTTGTGGGACAGAAGTAGGAGTTAGATGGCAGCCTTTAGAGACTAAGGCATTTTGCGCTATAGGATGATAACACTGGAGTAAGAGGCTGAGGGTGACTGCAACCTATACAGGATGACCATTGGAATGTGTATTTATTCATTTGAATTTGCTGGAATTCTTTGTCCATTCATGTTAAGATGCTCTCAAAGGACAATATTTATCCGGAAAGCCTATATCAAGGTTTTGAAGAGAGTCCAGGTTAATATGGATGTATATAGAGATCATAATTGTCCAAGGCGAGTGCGTGAGGCGAGAGGTAAGGCGAGGCTATGCCGCCTGGGCAGCCCAAGGCGGGGTGATGTGGCAAAAGCGACCAAAAGCGTTTGCCTTTGTCGCCTTTTTGAGAGGCGAGGCGAGAAAAGGCGATCTGTAGAAAAAAAAACACCCTTTTTAATTAATACGAACTAATTTCAAGGTTATTTTTAAAGGCGAAAAAACGAAAGAAAACCCTAACCAAACATCGCAACTTCGCGAATTGACGCTAGGGCTGGGATTCAACCTAGGGTTGGAATCAATTTCGTTGCGACCTTTGCATTTGATGGGTTTAGTTATTTTCTTGGAATTAATAATTTCACAATTTTTTGTTCGTATTTCTTTCTAATGTGATGGGTTTAGTTATTTTCTTTTAAATAATTATTAATACCCATGTAATTTTTTGTTTACTTTTTTCTGTTTCACTGTGTGAAATGTTTCTTTTCACTTGCTTTGATAACTATTTATTTTCTTGTTTGAAGTTTTAGTTAAGTTCATCAATTGCATTGGAATTTTAACTATGAATGATGAAATTTGTGTTATTGATACTATGTTAGAACTTAGTTTCAAGTATTATGCTCACTTGTGCCATGTTTTGTTGAGATTTGTTAAGTTATACTCCCTTCGTCCCAGGATAAATGTTTCTACTTTCTATTTTGGGATGTCCCAATTAATGTTCCTAAATACTTTTGGTGTACAAATTTTCTATCCATTCTTCCCAATATATCAATTCATTTAATACTATCATTATTGCACATCCTAGAGAGGGTGAGTGTAATGGGTACATGATCAATGAGAGAGAAAGTGTGTGTAATGGGTATGATCGTCACAACATATTTTACAACCCATTATTAATTACATTTCTTATTCTTTGTGTTTTATCAACTAGGAACATTTATTCGTTGCGTAGGGAGTATGTATTTTAATTATTTTTCGTTGATATTGTTTTCGTATTCGCCTTTTACTCGACCGCCTCTCGCTTTTCACATTTGACAACTATGGTATACATGTAAATGTATACTATGTATAGATACACCATCCTGATTTATCCGCTAGGTCAGGAGGCTGGGAACAGGTAATTGAGCTTCTCATGATTTGTCATGTGTTTTACACTTGACCAGGGTAGTGGAAATAGGAACAGCATGCTCATCCTGTCCCATTACATGCTAAGCATTTTGTAAAAGAATAACTGTTCATATGTATAACTTCCATGTTCACACAGTGCAATGTGCTATATTTCCTTGTAAAGAAAAATGTTATTCTCATGACTCAGGGATGGAACTCTTTGGACACTGTTATAGTGGCTGAAGATCTTGCCTTGACACTGCAGTCCGTTGGAAGCTTGGCAGAAGCTCAAGAACTTCTAGAAAGGTTCATTTGCTAATTATCTGATTTAAACAAGCTTATTTCTAGCTGTTCCAATTTCCAACTTCCAACTCAAAAAATTTCCATCACTAATGTCTGTTGCAGATGTCTTGATTCCCGGAAAACATTACTTCCTGAATACCATATTCAGGTTTGGCATTCTGCTTCAATGACCCATGAATTGTCTTGGATTTTGTGATTTTTAGTCCTCTCTAATTCTTCACGGCTGCTTTTCCATTAGCACGTGTGAACATCTTATTTAGTTTTTAGCTTTATTAAAAGGTACTCGGTTAATTTACGTAAGCCATAGTTTGAAATTGCTTTACATTGTTTCAAGTTCGCAAGTGTGATTGTGTTGTGTGTTTGTATGTGTGCTTGCCTCTGCATAAATGGGCCATCTGAGATTGGAGAGGAAAGGGGAACAATATTTTCGGAAGTTTGCCATTTTTGGAAATCCAAGTAGCCTATCCAAGTCCAATTCAGTTCTAACAATTAGTCATTTCCTAATGGTCTCCAAAGAACCTGTAATTCGTGTAGAAGTTGAAGAAGGTTGCAATGACAACTGACACTTAAGAGATATACAAGGTAACCTTGAAAATTGTATTGTCCATTCATCGGATCGAAATTTATCCAGGTTGGAATTTCCCCTCTGTTTTAGTTTGCATTTGAGATTATGTTAGATTAGTTGTTAGATCAAAAGATACACATATTCTTGGTGCTGCAATGACTCTTCACTTGACCATCTGGATGCTGCTACACTACCAGGACACTAGTGTGAGGTTTTAAGTAAGAGGCGTCATTTTTTTACCTTAATCTGGTGCATGAACCAGAAAAATAAGGTGAAGAAGTCTACTCTAAAAGTAGTCACCTTCATTTTTACTCACTGTGTCCCATTAGAAAGTAGTCACCTTCATTGGAAGTAACCATTATAACAAAAAGAATTATTGTTTTCAACTTGTTTTTATTACATAAATGGGAGGTTTAAAATATTGCAAAAAACATAAATCGCAGTCCCAATTTTATGGAAATATTGATGGATATTTCGCTCATAAATTACCAATTTTGCAACTAGACTAGAGGTAGGGTAAGACCTAAACTAACATGACAATACTACAAAAGGATATATGTGACTGTTGCTTGTCTGATAATCTTTCCTTGGACCAAATGGAATGGTGATAAGGGATTCATGTAGCCGACCCCATGTAATCTGGACAACAGGCTAAGGTGAGTTACGTTAAGATTCGAATTTCAATTGAGCCAGCATTTTAAGATATTTGTGATAGCAGCTTTGGCTTGAGTTTTCCTCTTGAAGTTGTTTTCTTCTACCAGTTGGCATCTTTCACTGCTAGTTGGCCAAGAGCAACGTAGTTAGCCAAAAGGAGCTTAGAGGGCTGTGTGGTCATGTTAAAGTAATTTCCTTTTTCTATTTATTTACCTGAAATCTTTAGTTCTCTCCGTATGTCTACTAATCTCCCCCCTTCCTCTTTAAATCTCTCTTAAACATAAAATACCATCTCCACTCACTCCCATCAACTCTATGACCATCCATCAACGGCAGATTACATAGATATGGAATTGCTAGTGATTCTGCCCTTAGAACCAAATGATATCCACCTCCAAACACCTCATCTACTGTCATCGCTTGTCCACTTTCAAACGAGTTCTAGCTATCACCGCACAGTCTGCACCAAACTAGAGGAATACTTACAAATCTTGTTTTTTCCAATGAAAACCTAGTTCTCTATTTATCTCTGTCCAGTTGGTATGTGAATCTAAAGACTTGCAACTATGAAATTCACCTTGATGCCTGCCATTTTGTTGGCATCACCCTCTTAACAAGTTGGATTCCCCTTGAATTTTGTCACTAACAACATATTTTGCAGTTCTGGAAAATCGATAGCTTCTCAATGTTAAGAATATGGTAGGCAGAGAGAACACAGTAGGTAAATCTTTCATTATTGCCGATTGTGAATCCTAATCTAATAAGTATAATGGGGTTCTGGATCCACTGAATCTAGATGACACTATTTGGTGGTTTCCATTTAGCAAAACTTCCATTTTCTTCCTCCCTTCCTGTATTTATTGTTATTCAAATTCAATTGTGGGTTATTTCTTGAATTTATTTTTCCTGGTTAAGCACGTGACATGTTTGATGGTGGAGGTGGTGCGAGGTTGGTATAATGCTGGCAGCAGATGAAAGGAGGATGTAATTAGTGTGAGGTTTGATGTGCTTGGCTGCCATACAGGAAGATAACTCATTTTTAGAGGAAGAATAAGAGGAGTGGGCAACTAAGGATTGACTGGATGAAAATAAAATAAGAACAAAAAAATGGAAATAATCAAAGAAATTGAATACAGTTATATGTGCAGTATAATCCGCCCGTAGCTATTTAATTTGCCACTTGGCTGGCTAGAGGTGATGAGGTTGATGTGAATCTCTCATGAGTTGCCTTTATGTTTTTATGCCATCCTTATAGATATTGGAATTTGGAGCTGCAATGATTTCTCCTCCATAACGTAGTCGACCTACCATGTAGTATCAATTTAGACAGCCCTTTCAGAGTATGAATGTAGGTGTTCGATAATTCATTATGTTTAATGTTTACAGAAATTTTGTATTGTTTCACAAGGGCTGTATATTTCCAGATTAAATGCATGTTTATCTACCCCAGGTTCAAATTATATGTATTAAGTACTGTTGATTTCCATTGTTCCCAGAATTCGCAATTTTTTACTGATTTACTAGTTTGAAATGTCATTACTCTATCGACTTTGTTTTGCTGTTCTGTAGTTTATGTTCCTCTTTTGTTGATCCTTTGTTTCCTAGGAAATATGAAATTTATAATTAAGCTTAATTTTTATCTATACTGCCAGATTGCAGGCAACATGGTACAACTAGCTAGGGTGGAGATGCTCAAATTCAATCAATCTAGGACAAGGAGTCTCTCTGAAGCTGGTGCTGAGCTTGATAAAGCAAAAGATCTACTAGGCAATGCAATAAGGTTTGAGTTATAATGTCACTCATATATGTCCATGAATTATGTTATATATTTGGTCTAAAAACCACTCAGACTTTGTCAATCAAGTAAAGTTTTTAATGTATAAGAAACTGTAACATTTTACTTGCTAATGTGTCTATTTTGGTACTTCTTTCAGTGTTTCTAATGTCATCCTTTTTACATCACATTGCATGAGTAATTTGATTTGCATCCCTTGCTGAGGAACTTTAACTGCTATGGTGTATATGTGTGTAAATGTAGATGGATATATTTTCAAATGGAAAGTACAATTAGTGGACCTAACGTGTAGAGAATACACAAAACAACAGAAAGATGTGAATGCTTCGGCATTTAGGGATAAATTATTTCGATTGCCTTGTAGGTTTAAAATTGGACCAAGACTTGTTCTTGTAGATGCCCAACCAACTTTGTTTACTGAATATTGCGAATGTATTGAACGGAATTTATCATAGCCCCTTAAGGTATTGCGTCTTGGTTATAAGAATATCATATTAGATGGTGGAATAGCCTATGGAATGGAGAAGAGATATCGGCTATGAAGCATGCTTATTTGTTGGTGAAAATTGTTCTTTTATCATGGATATTATTATTGTCTAATGTCAACTACCGTGATTACTACTTCTACTCTCATTACTTGTAGATGCTTAAATGTGATCAGGAGACGTCTTTTGTTGATTTTGTCTTAAAAGTTTTATGTTATAACATATGCACATATTACTTTACATTCTAAGAGTTTTTATCCGGAGTATTTTTCCCACAGAAAGAATTTTAGCTCAAGGCATTGGTCTTTAATATATCATGGATGTTTGAAGTGTTAGGTTATTCTATTGGTTGGAAGTTTTTAGAAGTGCGCATGAATCTCTTGCTTTTGTTGCTCCAATATGTTCTTTATGCAGCTGCTTGCTCATTACAAAAGATATAGTTCTGAAATATCCTAGTGAGATTTTGGACACATTTGATCATAGTTTACTCATTAAAATTTCATGATTGAATTTCGAGTTTCATCTTTATATATATATATGTATATTCCATGGTAGGATAGCTCAACAGATTCTGTTTAACTTGAAGAAACAAAAGGGAAGGCCTGTATCCAGATTTGCTAGAAAGGATGAAATGATAGCTTTGGCTATACTGGTCAGTTTTATTCTATTTGCTATAATTCAGGCACTGACCTGGCGCGTCTAGATTCTCAACATTGCTATTCTTCTTTGTTTGAGCATATATAGTATGCAAAGATTTTATGGTTTCTCAGAGATTGCTTAAAATTTGGTCTTTCTTGTGCTTCTGTTTAGTTGCTTTCAAGAATTTTCTCGTCTTTTGCAGAGTTGTCTGATGTATTGCTCTCTGGTTCAAAACCGCTGCTTAATTTGATATTATGAAATATCACAAATTTAGGGAGTACATCAATGTATTATGTCTATATTTTCCCTTTTATGGTTGTATGTTAACAACTGTCAAGTACTCCCATGAAGAGTACCTTACCTCTTTCTTGGATGTCCCATCTTTCTCCTGGATTTAGTTTACAACTTCTAATACTTATATGTAAAAAGGATTGAGATATTAATGGGATGTAATGTGGAACTGATCACTCACAATGGAAGTCATGCATTACTAAAGACTTGGATTTTTAGACATGGATTCTTCAAATGGGATGCAGGACTAGCAGTTTATTATATGAGCCAGGGTTTAGTGGGAATATACCGGAAAGCGAAGGAAATTAATTATTATGTGTTCTAGTAAATGATAATGGTTAGGTATTATCTATATAGAGTTTTTAACGGTTTTTGTTGTAGTAAATGAAGCTCTAATTTATATTAGGAAACAAACAGCTCTTTAACCTAAAATGTCCGGCCAGCAACTTCTCGGGCCAATCCTTAGCCGTCTCAGTCAAGCTATTATCGAGCTAGAGTGGGATAAAAAGAGTTTGATTTGAGTTTCAATTCTCTCCGCTGGTCTTGGATCTTTTATCAGGGTTTCCCTGGAAGCTAATGGGACTCCGAATTTTTTTAATGCTTTTTTTTTTTTGGAGTCTTCACCTCTGTTAGCGAATAAGGGATATTATAAAGGGTGTTATGTGTAACTTATTGTGTATATATAAATACCCTGGCCTAACCTTTTTAGGGTTAAGTCTTCCAAATCATATATTATTATTCTTCTTCTCTTCTCCGTTTCTTTACATGGTATCAGAGCAGGTTTCTCCATAATAAACTTGGTTTGATACACTCCTATTCTATTTTCTTTATTTTTTATTTTTTATTTTTCTTTCTCTACATGCAAAGGTAAGGACGTCGCGTTCCTTACGTGCGTCGCCAGGCTGTGCGATGCTTTGCGTTGCCGTAGTGTGCAACCTTGATTGATAGGCCAGCCCAGGTTGTGGTTTGCCAGTTGTGTGTGTGGTCAAGGTTTGTTTTGGTTGCGCGCAAGGGTTCGCGGGTTCGCAGGCATCGCCGCTTCAAAGACGATTGAGTACGCAGCTTCTTTTGGCCATCACCTGGTTCGTTGTGCAACCCACGCGCCACCTGCACTGGCCATTGCTGTCTCTAGCGAGCCGAGGAGTGCCTTTTCGCCGGAAAACTTCACCGTCGCCGGAGTTCAAAGCCACGCTGCCTGCCGGAGTTTCGCCGGAATTTTCTTCTCACCTAGTTTGCCCCAGTCCAGGTAAGCCACCTGTGTGGTTAGTTTTCTGGGTTGGACGTCTGTCGCGACTCTGCTGCTGCTTGTTTGGATTTTTGGTACCTATTTTTGTTGGGACTCTCCTGCTCATGCGAAGTTATGTCGACTTCGAGACAGCTTCGGTGATCACCACTCCTAATAAGCTTACAGATAAAAAGCTTGATGGTACAAACTATATGATGTGGCGTAAGGTGGTTAGTAAAAGTCTTATTGGCATGGAAAAGGGTGATCATCTCACTGATATTAAAACCGGTGAAGGCGCTAAGGTTTGGATTCGCGATGATGCATTACTCTTGGCCGATGATGAATTCCATGACCGATAATGTTGCCGAAGTTAGTTTCACATACCGAAACAAACCAAAGATCTTTGGGAGTATTTGAGGTGTCAGATTCGGTCGTGATAATCAATCGCCAGTATGACTTGTCCACCGACGTGTTTCGACAATCAAAAAAGATCGCACCGTGACACAATACTTTGCAGATTTTAAGAAAATGTCTCGTGAATGGTGCACTTTGCTTCCAATTACTACCGATGTTAAGGAGATGCTGCACAACGTGAACAGCCTCCTTGTCATGGGTTTTTAGCCGGCTTGCGACTGAGTTTGCTATCGCCGTCAGATTTTGCTCGGCATCGATATTTGCTCTTTGTCTCGAGGCTTTCTCGCGGGTTTTACGCACATCTCCCACGCCTCCTCCGAGGATGCGGGTGAGTCTTTCGCTTCGCCGCACAAGCATTTCACGGGCATAGAGGTTCGGATCATGGTGGTCGTGGTGGCGGACGCAGAGGTGGTAGAGGAGGTCGGGGTGGTCGTGGTGATGATGCACATGGACGGGGGACATCGTGATGTCAAGGTATGTTACCATCATGGGGACACGGGACATCCGCAACGCAATTGTTGGAAGTTACATGGGAAACCCATCGGTAACCGATTTGCTAATGTCGCTACTCATCCCGACCTCGTTAGTCGGGTCCTCTCCTTTGATCGAACGGAAGATGGTTATGATGTCCGATGAAGAGTATGCTAGGTATACCCAGCCTGTGTCTCTCAACCGTCTTCATCTTCCTCTTTCGCAGCCACTCTTGTCCATTCGTAAACCCATCGTGTCTTTCCTCCTCGAGTCGCAAATGGGTCATTGATTCTGGTGCTACCGATCATATGACCGGTGATGCAGGTATTTTATCTTCCTTTACCTCTTCTATATTGCCTAGTGTCACTTTAGCCAATGGGTCTGTTGCATGTGTTCAGGGGAGCGGAATCGCTAGTATCACTCCATCTCTATCTTTGTCTTCTGTCCTTTACCTCCCTGGTTTTCCGTTCAATTTACTATCCATCACTAAATTAACTCGTGATTACAACTATAGTGTCTCATTCTTTTCTCGATTCTTGTGTCTTTCAGATCTTACGACGAAGAGGATTATTGGTAGAGGCTACGAATCAGAGGGCTTTACTTGTCGGATGATGTTGTCTCTCCCGTTGCATGTTCCAGTTGTCACTTCCCTTACACCGCATCGATTCATTGTCGCTTGGGTCATCCTTGTCTCTCGAATTTGAAGAAATTGTGTCCTAGTTTAGAGTCTTTGTCTACATTAAATTGTGAAGCTTGTCAGTATGCTAAACACCATCGTGTTTCATACTTTCCTAGAGACAATAAAAGGGCTTGTGTCCCGCTTGAGTTGGTTCATTCTCGATGTTTGGGGTCCGCCTCCTGAGTGTCGAAACTTGGTTATCGTTACTTTGTTACATTTGTCGATGATTTTTCACGTGTAACTTGGATTTACTTAATGAGAAATCGTTCTGAGTTATTCTCCATTTTTTGTGGTTTTTGTGCTGAAATTAATACTCAGTTTGGTGTGCCTATTAAAATTCTTCGTGAGTGACAATGCAAAAGAATATTTCTCCACCCCTTTTCTACTTTTATGCATGACCATGGCATGACTCATGAATCCTCTTGCAGACCGATACACCTCAACAAAACGGGTGGCGGAGAGAAAGAATCGCCATCTAATGGAAAGTGCTAGGCTCTTAGCTTTCAAATGCATGTGCCTAAGTCCATTTCGGTCGATGCGTTTGACGGTCATCTTATTAATAGGATGCCATCCTCGGTTCTTAGGGGGGAGATTCCATATCGTGTCTTATATCCTTCCCGTTCGTTGTTTTCCGTGTCACCGCAGACCTTTGGCTGTGTTTGCTTTGTTCGCGATCATCGACCTCATATAACCAAGTTGGATCCTAAGTCCCTTAAATGTATCTTCCTTGGTTACTCTCGGTCTCAAAAAGGGTATCGTTGTTTTTCACCCGAGTTGAATCGTTATCTCGTTTCTCTTGATGTCACTTTTTTTGAATCTCAATCATTCTATCCTTTGCCTTCTGTTGACCCATCCTCTTCGGACTCAAATGATGATTTCCTTGTCTATCACTTTGTACAGTCCGAAGCAGCCCCTATACCACCTCCTGTACCTTCCTCTCGTCCCCCCATTCAGCAAGTCTACTCTCGCCGTCAACGAGAGGGACCTCCTTCTGCACCTCCTGATGTGGTCCCTACCGAGCCAGTCCTCTCTTCTGCAGATCCTAGCACTCCTGTGCCACCACTATCTGATCTAGATGTTCCGATTGCTCTTCGAAAAGGTAAGCGTAGTTGTGCACAATATTCAATTGCTGACTATGTTAGTTACTCTGGTTTGTCTTCTTCTACTTCTTCCTTAATTAATTCTCTTGAGTCTTATCCTATTCCTAAGTCTGTGTCTGAGGCAGTGGCTCACCCTGGTTGGAGAACCCCTATGGAAGAGGAGATGAAGGCTCTTGAGGAGAATCAGACTTGGGATTTGATACCTTTGCCGAATAATAAGAAGGCAATTGGTTGTAAGTGGGTTTTCACAGTGAAAGTGAATCCTGATGGTTCCCTTGCTCGATTGAAGGCTCGTCTGGTTGCGAAGGGTTATGCCCAGACTTATGGTGTGGATTATTCAGAAACCTTCTCTCCGATTGCGAGTTGGTTGTTCGGTTGCTTGTTTCTCTTGCTGCATCATTCCACTGGCCGCTTCACCAACTCGATGTCAAAAATGCTTTTCTTCATGGTGACCTGCACGAAGAGGTTTATCTTGAACAACCTCCTGGTTTTGTTGTTCAGGGGGAGTCAGGGATGGTGTGCAAGTTAAAAAAGTCTTTGTATGGTTTGAAACAGTCTCCTCGAGCTTGGTTTGGTCGATTTAGTGAAGTTGTGTTAGAGTTTGGCCTTATGCGGTGCAGCAGTGATCATTCAGTCTTTTATCGTCAGTCTGAAGCAGGGTGTATTCTCTTGGTTGTGTATGTTGATGATATCGTCATTACTGGCGGAGATAGTAAGGGAATTTATGCTCTAAAGTCTTTCCTTCAAGAAAGATTTCAAACAAAAGATCTTGGGAACCTCAAGTATTTTTTGGGAATTGAAGTTGCGATTCGAAACAAGGCATCTTTCTTTCTCAGCGGAAGTATGTCTTGGACTTACTTACTAACACTGGGATGTTAGGGGCAAAACCAGCTGAGACTCCTATGGATGTTAATGTGAAGCTTAGAGATGATGATGGTGAAGAGTTGAATCATTCGGAGAGGTATCGTACGCTTGTAGGGAAGTTGAACTATTTAGCTGTGACTAGACCGGACATTGCATGCATTGCGATGCGAAGTAAAGTCGGTCAGTTTATGTCGTCTCCACGATCTACTCATTGGGAGGCTGTTGTACGAATCCTTCGATATCTCAAAGGAGCTCCAGGCCGTGGGTTACTTTATCGAGATCATGGGCACATAAGAGTTGAGGGTTTTTGTGATGCTGATTGGGCTGGATGTCCTATTAGTAAGAAGTCAACCACAGGATATTGTATATTTGTTGGAGGCAACTTAGTGTCTTGGAAAAGCAAGCGGCGAGGTTGTGTCGAGATCCGGTCTGAGGCGGAATATAGAGCCATGGCTCAGTCGACTTGTGAGTTGATGTGGATTCGCCAAATACTTGAGGAGATGGGGTTTGGTAGTTCAACACCTATGCAGCTATGGTGTGACAATCAAGCAGCCATCCATATTGCATCGAATCCTGTGTTTCATGAACGCACAAAACATATTGAGGTTGACTGTCATTTCATTCGCGAGAAGCTACAACAAAAGATCATTGTCACAAGCTATGTCAAATCCGGTGATCAGTTGGCTGATGTTCTGACAAAGTCGGTGGTTGGAAATAGGTTGCATTATATGAGTAACAAGCTGGGCATGCATGATATTTATGCTCCAGCTTGAGGCGGAGTGTTAGCGAATAAGGGATATTATAAAGGGTGTTATGTGTAACTTATTGTGTATATATAAATACCCTGGCCTAACCTTTTTAGGGTTAAGTCTTCCAAATCATATATTATTATTCTTCTTCTCTTCTCCGTTTCTTTACAACCTCCAAATGTTTGACAAATTGTTGGAGCCTCGGTAGAGACCGCTTTGTATTAAAATTTGTGTTTCTGTTGGGAGAAGGGAAGTAGAATTGTATGGAGATGTTTGCCGCTTTGCAATTTGCATGCTATGGTGTGGGGGTGCTTGGCCCAAAACTTTTCAGGGTCATTATCTAAGGGATAGAGTATCTTATTCTAGTGTCTTTGGTCTTCTTCACCAGGGATAATAGACCATGTTTCATTGAGAATCTTTGACTGTCATTTTCATTTTTTATTATTTTTTTAATAAGTACTGGTATTTTAATTTCCATAATCATCTTTTTTTATAATTTCTCCCCTTAACAAAGCCTTTTAAAAATGTTAGGAAAAGTAAGTGCCGCAAACAAGGTAATAGGAAATTTGTTATTGTTTCAATCAGCACGCTTTGGCATGTCCTTGCAAATCGAATTTAATCTTTTGTTGAAACTTTTTTGAATTTAGTTCCATAACTAAGCATGCTGTGCAAGTAGATTTTGGCCCATATATAGGTATCCTGTGGTGCATAGACTAAAGGGGCATGTTATGATTTGGAACTGAATGTCTCTTGATATATACTCCGTACAATGCTTATATCAATTTGAGATTGACTTCTTATGCAGCTAAAAGCACATAGTGCACTTGGCCGTTTGGAGACTACTAGGCTTGAATTTCAGGAATCAAAGGTGAGTAAAGTATTTATGGCTTTAGGATCCAATGGAACTGATGTATATTGAAATTACTGCTTTCTGGAAAATGTTTTTTTTTTAAAGAAGAAATATTATAATTTATAAATAAATTAAAGAGTACAAAGGGGGCTTCACGCCAGACCATTTAGAAAGCCCAAGGGCTACAAGGGAGGAGTTAACACAATAAAGAGAACTAAACAAAGAGACTAGCTTAAAAAAGAATCAAGATGCAAACCGCGAGGGATGTTGGAGAAATGGCTTCCCACTTTAAGATGAGTGACTAGGTCTTGATTGATATCACTAATGACTTGTCTTGGCATAGAGATGATGTGTTCAAAAACAGAACGATTCCTATGTTTCCAAAGCTCCCATAGAATAAGCGAAGGTAACAGTTTATGAGTTGGAGAGGTGCGAGCCATGAACCACCAAGAGAAGCAAGCTTGAGGGATAGAAGTCTTGTGGGTGAAAACATTACAAGCAGTACTAAAATAAGACCAAATTTCCATTGCAAGGGCACTAGTAAGGAAAATATACTTAAACGTCTCTGAATGACCTTTGTGGCAGCAACAACATTTAGAGGCCAGACTGAATCCTTTCGAAATCAAACCTTCATCAATTGGCAAGCGGAATAGAAAGAGCCGCCAAAGGAAAATACTAATACGCTTGGAGAGAAGTTTATACCATATAAATGAAGCCGAGTGGAGAGTTGGGAGCACAAATCGGATCTGCTGCCAAGCCGAAGAAAGGCTGAAACGATTATTTGCTCGGTGTAACAACCTTGCATAAATTCAATTGACCTGTTACTTTTCGTAGTTTGATTGACAACCCATTTTTAATTTTTATTATTATATAATGTTGGGTGATTGCCACAAGAATTAAACCCATAATCCTTGGGGATCAACCCTGTGTGTGTGTATAAGCCAGTTGGTTTTAACTCATGAAACTTGTCTATGAAAGTTGACTGAACACTTTAATTGGCCTTGATGCAAGTGATGGAGTATCTGCTAATTTGCCAAACAAATATCCTATTAAAGCATACACGGTGAGCCCCAAGGTTTTTGGAGTTGGGCTCTATATGTTATTTACAAATCGAATGTCTGTTCATAACTCATTACCAGTAGTAACTTTATCTCCAAAATCACCATGGGTGCCTCCTCTATCAACTTTCAAATTATTATCAAAATTCATGCATTAGTAATTAATTAGCATTATAGTAATCCAGATCTGCCAATGCCGAAAATGGATCTGGTCATCTCCCTCACAAATTTTGCAATCATCACAATCTTTCTTGTTCAAGTACTCAAGTTCCCGCAGAAAAAAAGTACAGTGAACTTTTTCTTTTCCTCCTAAGGGGGGCATGGGAAGGGATGACCTCACAGTTTGTGAGGCCCCATCTCTACCACTGGCATTGAACATGGACATTACTTCTGGCATTGATGCAGTCATGTGGTGGCCACTGACATTGTCTAGTTCGATGTATTCTTTTATATTGGATTTTGAATGGAGAATAAAATGAGTGTATTTGTCAAATCAATTACCGCTGGTCGGTTATCGATATCTTTTCTTTTTCTTTTTGCTTTCTACCACTGGGTTTGAAATTGTTCTAGATTCTGGGAAAAAAAACAAGTGGGAAGAAGAGCAGCATGTGAGAACCCATTACTAGGTTTTCTCTAAAAGACCAAACCAGCCCCCGATGGATGTTTTCAGATCAACTGAGATCAGGTAAGTTTTGTCTTCAAATTGGGGAGCAGGCTTACCTTTAATAACTAAAGGGGAAAGTAGCTTTCCCCTATTTCTGTATACACCTTGATTTGTAAGTACTCCCTCAGTGCTAAAGAAAGAGTCCTACTTTCCTTCTGAGAGTCCCCTAAAAGAGTTGCATTTTCACACTTAAGCTATAAATTTTCATTATTCTTCTGATTTTCTTTCCCTCCTCGAAAACATAATGTCTCTAGAGGGCCGTATGAAAAAAGATACAATTTCAGTCCAATTGAAGTAGTAATGGATTTGTAGAAGAAAGCCTGGCTAGTGACTCACTGTGCCTGGAGCTATGTCGTTCCATCCGTGTTTAGTTTTTTTGTTAGTAGTACATTTTTAAAAAGTTGACTTTTCAAATGCGACTCCTTTTGGGATGGACGGAGTAGGTATGAAGTTGTGACAAGAGGAACTCGGAGTTGTCTGAACACTTTTGTTGGCCTCTGTGCAACCGCTGGAGTATTTATTTGTTGGCAAAACATATATCCCAGATGCAGTCATTTTGGAACTGCTTAATGCTTATGCATGGGATCAAACTATGGATTTTTCTTTATGACTAGCGTGAAGTTTTTTTTTTTTGCATGCTTTACATAAATTTTCATGCCAAGTAACTTTTTTAAGTACAAATCAGGAGAATCATGTACCCCTTATTGAAGCTGAGAATGCTCTTCGACAATGCATTGCTGCTTTCAAAGAGGTATGCAATTGTTTTACCATTTCTGCTTTATTTCTATTGCTATGCATTCTCTTTGTGATATGTAACTAATGCACAGTAGTAATAATCATCAAAGAAGAAAGAAAAGAGGAAGAATTAGAGGAGAAGAGAGAAGAAACCGAGAAGAGCGAAGGGAGAGAGATCAGTTTTACAGTAGAAAAGAGCTGCAACCGTGGTGCTCTGCGTCATCACTTTTTATTGCTGCATAACACATATATTTATCCTACTATACCCTACCAACACAATTACAATAGTACCCTTGTTGTCTAACATGATATAAGCAAGAAAAATGAGAAAATAGAAAGGGAACATAAAGCCATAGATGGACTTCCACTTATGCTTTGTTTGGATTTCAAAAAGTACAAGAGAAAGGGAAAGGAAAACAAACAGGAAAGAAAAGCCTTGTTACGGTACAACCCAACTAATCTTAAGTAGGGTAAATTGCACAATCGGAGTTGGCTGGGACTCGGCTCGTATAAACCCGGTTTGTTAGCATACGATCCGAGCACAAGCTAATGAGTAGGCTCGTTTGTGTAAACAAGCTCGAGCTTCGAGATGTCCAACCACTACTCTAGTCACGTAACGTAACAACTCGATTAAGCTTGTACGATGAAATAAGGGAGGGAGGGTGCACTTATAGAGACGCAAGAGTCAAGGGATGACTAGAGACGACGGTATCAGTAGAGAACAGAACGAAGGAGGTGCCGGAGGCGGAGGAGGAATTGGTGGAGCCAGATGAATAGGGGGTGAAAAACAACGATATTTGGATTCCTTGGTAGAAGATGATTTCACCAGTGTGAGGCAAGAAAAAAGTGAACCAAAATTGGTGTAAGTTAGGCTTTCTAATTCATGAGTACTCATGCATGTTTAGAAAGGTTGATGCGTCGCATAGGATATCCAGGTCTGATTGTTCATGGGGTCGATCCAGTAACCCGAGTGCGAATTGAAAAACCTTAGAACCTTGGGTTGCACCTTTAACCCTGTAGTTGCAATAACTAGGAACCAATTCAACCAAAGATACGCGAACACCCATAAACTTACGGCTATACAAGCTTGATATGTTCTCAAGAAGAAGAAATCCCTAGTCAAAGAGATTTTTGCACAAGCTCACAATATGTGAATGCTCATATTCAATAATCAATAATCTCAAAATTGTCAAACACAATTTTTAGACACCCCTTTTATATGCTAAAACAACCAAGTACAATGTTACAAATAGAGTGCGATACATTCTGTATGAAACTATTTCATAATTGTTTTACTTCTTTTTTTTTTCTTTACTTCTTGGCTGTTCATTCTCAGGAGACCGTAGATACTTGAAATTGATAGTTTGTGAATACAAATGCTTTTCTTTATATGCAGTTTGGTAGTCAAAAAATTTCATCTAATTCTCCTGATGTAAACGCGGAATACCTATCTTGTTTGAGGCATCTTTCTTCTCTGTTAAGCAATAGCACAACTGATAGCTTACAGAAATTGAGAAGACCAACTTTGCAAGAGTTGAAGGAAGAAATCGAGCGTGTTGAAAGTGAAGGAAAGCACAGTAATTAAAGAAGGGAGATAGGATGCGGTGGTATGAACAGCCAGCCACTTGAGGTACAAGTTCCAGCTAGTTCAAACCCATAAATCTACTTAAACCACTGATAGCAATGGGTGTTGCTCAGTTTATAGAGGACTGGGAAAGAGTTTGGGATTCTGAATATTCATAAACTTGATGGGAAGGTGGTCTGGTTGAATAAAGAATAATGATGTACAGTAATTCTTGTTTGAATTATGAATGTGTTCATTTTGTATTCATTGATCTTTTGCTGATTATGCTCGTCATGGGGTTTCGGTTTCTTCCAAAATTCTCTTACTTAGTCGATTAATCAACTCATGAGTGATGCAATCCACAGTTGGCAAGGAAGACTATCAACACTAACAATAACAGTAGCTTAAACAGATGCCCATAAGATTGGGTGAAACATACCACTATCCCTCCCATTTACCCTCCATAAACCATGCGGAAGCAACAACTATAAGAGCTTTTCTAGGTCACTACAGTTGCCAAGACAACTCGAGGCAATTGACAGAACACGGACATGAAAGGTAGAGGTCGTGGTGTCTTCAGTCTTGTATAAGAATCATGGGTAGCGTAAGGTAGTGGCTTTTCAAATGTTGACTTAGGAGGTCTACAAAATGGTACTGTGTATTTGTTGGTCCTAATTTCGTTTCTTGGAAGAGTAAAAGCGTTCGTTCGAGCACCTAATCAGAGTAGAGAGCCATGGTACAATCTACTAGTGAGCTTATGTGGGTGCATCAATTACTTGGTGAGTTTGGTATTGATGGTTTAACTCCTATGAGACTATGGTGTGATAATCAAGCAGCCATCCATATTGCATCTAACCCGAGGACAAAGCACATTTAGATTGATTGTCATTTCATTCGGAAGAAGATGAAGAAAAATCTTATCTCGACTAATCATGTTCGATCTGAAGATCAACTTACTTGATATTTTCACAAAACGACTGAATGGTTGACGGATTAATCATATTTTCACAAAGCCAAAGTAGGGAGTAGATGAACACACATGAATGGGCTGCTGAAACGAAAACAACAGACGGATGATTGATACTTGATACCTCAACGCCCTTCATAGTTCATACTTCAGAAAATCCACGTGCGGTGCACGGGCAACAACAGCAGTGAACTAGTCTACATGAAAAAAAAAACAACACCCCCCCCAGTTGTATTCTCCCCCTTTCAGAAGATCAAAACCAACTAGACCTTTGAGGTCCAGGCAAAGCAATAGATCGATGTGGGATACCTATCAGGGACATGCATGACATGTTACCGGAAAATGACCCTGACCCTGACAAAGTGAGTGAGGGCAGCTAGCCCATATGTTCATAGAAATACTGATAACTATGCAGAAAAACATGAATCTCAACCTCCAACCGCCACGGAGATGCCAAAACCCACCGCAATGGAAAGAAAATGGTAGAAAAAGTCATCTCCTTCTTGTAGGTATCTGTAAACATAGGATCCATAACATGAACATTATCCACCACTAAAATGGTAACTAGGAACAAAAACGGACCAAGAAATCTAAAGAGAACTGCAGCCATGCTAAAGATAATAGCTCAACATCAGTTACTCAAGAACAGCAAACCAAATCCACCCAAGAATTCATATCCTGGAACACACAAAATGTAGGCCGAAATACAAATACTGCATAACAACAATGGCCAACCAGTTACTAAAGTAAAATGACTACCGTCAACCATCAAAAGGAAGAAAATATGAATCCCAACCTTCAACATCCCTAAGAGTAGAAAGGAGAAGCATCTTGTCTCAAGACATTGATATATCAATAGCTACCATAGGAAAAGAATAGGACAACAAAACCACGTCTTAGTACAGCCATCTGTTCACATAGGATCCATGGGAGTGAACCCCAAGAAAATCAAGCCCCTTCGTAACTAATCTCCAGGGCCGTTCCTGGGCATAGGCCAAAGGGGCGACCACCTAGGGCCCAAAAAAATTAGGGGCCCAAAATTTATTTATATGTATAATATATATAATATATAAATATAATATTAATAAATATAAATCGGGAATATGGAAAATTGTTTGGAAATCTTGATGCGGTGATCTCGAAAGGTTGATTAGAACATTGATGGAGCGATCAGCGGCGGCCCTTGACCTCGAGATTCAGCTATGCATCATAGGAAAAGATTTTAAAGGCTAGGACTTAGTCACTCAAAACCACGTCTTGATGATACAGTCCAATTTTCCTTATTTCAATTTCAATTTTCAAAAATCTGCTTCATACAAATCAAACATTCAGACCCTAAACCCTCAAAGGCTCAAACTCATATTTCTCTTGGTTTAAGGTTTTTAGGACTTGTAAATTAATTTTTTTTTGTTGATCCACAATTTCTTTTCAAAATCACATAGTCTAAAAATTGTTTAAGTAGAAAATAGATTAGAAATTTATAAATTATTTCCTATAATTCAATCGAGCTTGGGGCCCTTATTCGTTATTTTCTTTGAATAACTAATCTCTCATTTGTATGATCAACAAATTTCATTTACTGGCTAGAACAACCAATCCTCCCACTTTGTATAGTTGCAGGAGAAACAAAGAGAAGGAGATGAGTGGGGAATGGGGGGAGGGGGAGGAGAGAGCACACTGAAGAGATTCCAAAATGAGTAAGACAATGAAAATACCTATCTCCATCCATTGGTTCCTGATCAAGATTATATGCATCATCTAAGTTACTAATCTGCCACATTAAGAAGAAAAAAATAGGAAAAAAGTTATTTACACATGCACAAACTGCTATGAATCCAACCCACTCAATCATGCTGGCAGCTCTAACTTCTGAAGGATAAAATAATATAGAACATCACAGGTGCACCTGTGACATACAAATCATCAAAAACTGATGGTGTTTCATAATCCATATGGCCAAAAAATATAGAACAGAGAATTTGCACTTCCAACTTAAGAGAATCCAAGTCTTAGGTGCAACCAACTTAACTGCAAAGTCCAAGCATTACGCCAGTTGATGAATCTAAACCTCTTAGAACGCATTAAACAGGTAAGATACCCACTTGAAAACTGGAAAACAAGAATCCTAAAGAATCTACAACCATGCTATATCTGAAATAAAAAAATTAGCAACTATGGCGCGGAAGAAGAATACAAATTCAATTTGATGAATCATGAATTAATGACATCGAAAGTCCATACCAAAAAAATACTCAGATCTGCTCCTTCTACTCAAGAAAATTCTCGCGTACTAGCAAGAAGAACACAGTGGAATGAACATACAGGGAAGCTGTTATCTCCTAAAATTTTCTTTACTTTATACCCTTTATTATAATGTAAAGAGTTGCGCTATTCCGACCCCCACTTCCTCCAAGTTGATCCCCCAATTATCTTTTTCTCTTATCTCTTATTGACAAAAATACCTTCAATCATAAAGTTTCTGATACCCTTGTAGGAGATAAGAAGACCCACACCCTCATTTCCTAAAACTAAAACCCTCTAACTAAACCTCCTCCCCAAACAAATATACCCCTTCTTCCCAACTCTTCTTTCCAACAAACAAACTCTCTTACCTTCTTCCCAACAAAGAAAACCCTTTTTTTCTCAAATACTTTCTTCTCCATCTTCTTCCCTCAACAAATATACCCTCTTATACCAATATATCTTTTTCTCCTCCATCTCCTTTCCTTGATCTTTGCGTTTTTTTATGTGTTATTGTTTTTGTTAATAAGATTCAAATACGTTATCTACAAATCCTAGTGTTGTTAGTCCAGTCAATAATGAGATATGTCCTATTCATAATGATACGATTGTTGAACATAATCAAATAATTTCGTTTGTGGCGGAGGATTACACACATGTGTTTGTGACTGATGAAATGTTTCATCTCGCCAAATGTTAATTGATTGAGTGTGTGCTAGGGGGAATGAGCATGACATAGTCATAATAGTTAGGAGGTCAGACAGTGGGGCAGGTAAGAAAAAACCTAGGGTATTATTGACTTGTGAACGTGTTGGGCAATACGATGGATGCAAGAAACATGAGACATCTTCACAAGAAAATGTTGATGATGAAATTGGGAAGAAAGATGACGATGTAAGAAAACCAAAAAATAGGAAAGAAACCAGATCTAAGAAGCTTGGTTGTCCATTTAGTTTGAGGAGTAGAGAAGTATCAGTTGGAGAATGGTCATTGGTTGTGAATTGTGGTGTCCAGAATCATCAACTTGGACCATACAGAGAAGGTCATTCATATGTTAGTCAATTATCAATGGTTGAGGAGTAATATGTGGTTGATATGACACACACCAATAGTAAACCGAAGAACATTTTGGTGCGGTTGCAAGAGAAATTTAAAGAAAATAGATCAACAGTGAGGACCATCTACAATGCACGCTTGAAGAATAGAGTTATTGAGCGTGAAGATCAATCACAAATGCAACAACTTATGTTTATGTTGGAGAAACATGTATATGTCCATCATCATCGACAGTGCGAGAAGACCAACACAGTGAAGGATTTATTCTTCACTCACCCGAGAAGTGTTGATTTATTGTGTGCCTTTATGAAAGTCATATTAATGGATTGCACGTACAAGACAAATAGGTACAAGTTACCTTTGTTGGAGATAGTTGGTGTGACATCTACAAATATGACATTTTTAATTACAACTGTTTATTTAGAGAATGAGAAAACAGATACCTACACGTGGGCGTGCACATGTTTGAAATTATTGATAGAGCAATGGTGCATGCCTAATGTGATTGTAACTGGTAGAGAAATTACTTTAATAAATGCAATTGAGAGAACTTTTCCTAGCTCGAGACATTTCCTTTGTCGATGGCATATCAATAAGAACATTTTGGCAAACTGTAGGAAAATCTTAACGACAAAGGAAAATTGAGATTCGTTTATTATGTTTTGGAATTTGTTGGTGATCTCTAATAATGAGTTGGAGTATAATGAATATTTGGAAAGACTGAAGTCTAACTTCAAAGAATTTCCAAGTGTCATGAACATAAATCTAACAAATTCAAACTTGTCAAACAAATTCAATTACACACTAAAATCTAAATAAAACCTTAAGTTACACATTAAACTTGTCCAACAAATTCAATTGCACATTTAAATGTAAAATGATCAAGTGTTTCTCCTACGAAGACGACTAGATGGTTCTTCCGATGCTGGGGAACTTGTAGATGGTTGTGTCTGTTGTTGACCTCCCAGTGCTACGTATGCACCTTGGATCACTAAACCCAACTCATCATACGGCATATTTCGATCTCCCGAAAAATACCGCACCGGAACTTGTAGATGGTTGTGTCTGTTGTTGACCTCCCAGTGCTACGTATGCACCTTGGATCGCTAAACCCAATCATACGACATATTTTAATCTCCTGAAAAATACCGCACCGCCATCGGTTCCAACAACTCGCGTGCTAATGATACTATACTCCATGGATCTGCTAAACCTACATCTAGCGCAATCCTATGATGTAAAGAATGATGCTCGGGGTTACAAACGATCAGATGTGATACGCGATTGTACCACTCCATGTAGTCAGGTGCACAGTCCCATGGTCTCTCACATTGATTCCTAAGTTTTTCGTTAGTTAAGACTTGTCTCTTCCAAGCGTCGAAGTATCAAAGCATCGTGGCCAATATTTTCTTATTTGCGGCCAAACCTGGTGCAATAACATTTCCCGACATAGTCTGAACATATCCAAACTGTCAGAGGACGCGATCAAGGTGGTATGGCTCGACATAATCAACCGACCCTATTCATCCTTGATATAAGGATATCCGGTGAATTGAGAAATGTTCTCGCACCCGCTGTTTTTTTTTTCCTTAAAAAGAGGATTAGTAGTGGTTCCTAATTTACCCCCTTGGTGACTCGAACCCACGACCTATTAGGTATGGGTGGAGCGTCTTATCACTAAGTTGTACTTATTTGTCCACCTGCTATATATACGACATCCAAATAACCTACAAAATGGAATAAAACACAATATGTAAAAACACAACTTGCGTGCCGTAACAATGCAGGCATGCAACAACACCATCGACAACCAAAGTGCTGGAAAGAACACAACAATAACAACCTCAACTGCTAAATCATGCCGGAGACCATAGAAAATATTTAGATAAATATTAAAAACTCACAACATCTGCTTAAAGAGAATCAAGTTGTTCCCGCATCCCTTGTAATCGGTCCATGGGCACTCCTGAAACAGTTATGTGTTCCCACCTCCTTGCAAGTGGTTCGTCTTCGTGATAGTGCATGTTAGGAGGAGGGCTACACGTCGGGAATCATTCATATATCCACGCCTGTATTGAACAAAATACACACATTTTATTACAATTTAACTATTTATATAAAAATATATATTCAAGATATATACACGAAATTACCTCCAATAACGTGGAATATCCAGCCATCTGCTTCGTCTTGACCTATAAAGCACTCCCTAGATATTTATATAGAAAGACTAAGGCTGCTGATCCCCATGAGTATGTATGGTACAACATCCAAATCAACCAGGAACCTCAAATATGCCGTGCTAACCCGAGTTCTGCTCTTATCAACAAAAATTGTACAACCCAATGTGTACAACAAATAAGCCCGAACACAGCAGGCAATCCTTTCCGGATCCTCAGACATCTCATCTGTCGCAAATCGTTGTCATAGCCACTCTAACTTCACAGACCCCTCTAGCACCATCCATTGCCTCCAATGCCTCGACAGGAGACACTCCTAGATACGTAACAAGCTTATGACATGTAGATTCAAATGTCATAGTCGCCGAGGGACCTTCCCAAAAGACTGGTTTCCTGGTGATTGGAAGACCACTAAAAGCAGAAGACATCATCAAGTGTAATCGACATCTCACCAAAGGGTATGTGGAAGGTATTCGTCTCTGGGTGCCACCGCTCTACAAACGCATTGATCAACACTTTATCGCAGTTGGGATATGATACTTGTTTTAACTATGAGAGTTGGGTGGATCGCATTAAATCGGAAAAATCTTGAGAACATGTGCTTCTTGTTGTTTTCCAATCTAAAGTTTTTATTTGTGATTGTTGACCTTAAGCAACATCGACTCTCGCCCTTCTCATATCCTTGCAACTACGTGTTCTTAATACAAAGGCATAACACTTGCATCTAATGGACCGCCAGGACATGGAAAAGTAATTGGTTCCATCTCTTCATTATTATCATTACCATCCTCGTAGTCTACATGTACCTCAGCTTGTGCATGTGCCTCTGCCTTAGCCTCTGCTCGTGCCTCAGCCTCTGCGTCGACCCTTGCTTTCCTAGTCGATGCAGTGGGTCTTTCCTTCCTCTCGAAAACTTTCTTATATGTACATGACATGACATTCATCACATGTGAGTTCATCGACATTTTAAATTTAAAAATGACAAAACAGCATTGTTCGACCCCCTCCTACCGAAATTACCTTATATTTTCGACAATCCTCAACCGAAATTCATAAATATTTTCGGCAGCCTTAGTCCGAACAGACAAAATGTTTTCGATTGCTAATGGCCGAAAATTTATTGGATTTTCAGTAGGTTATATCCGAATAGCCAAGAAATTTTTAGCATTCCAGGTCCGAACAATGTGCCATAATTCTGTTATTTAGGCTCGATTTTTTTTTTCAAAAAATCATAGAAAAATTATCTTTTGTGGCCTAAAACTACTCACAATCAACAAAACAAGTAATCCTACAAACATATCTCAACCGTAAACACTTACTCCCTCCGGACCTAAATAATATATATAAGCAAAAAATACCAAATTTTGGTGGACTTAAATATAAACAAAAATCACCATATTAAACTCTACTCATAACTTCCAAAAAGTTTGGTACCAAAAATACCCCTTGTTAATTCTTTTATTTTTCAAGATGTGTACACATTCTCTATACACAAAGAGCAACTAATTATGAAAGGAGCTATAATGAATTGATGACAATGAGTTAATATTGCATTAATTATCATCAATTTTGAGTGGGATACTTAAGGGTATTTTAGTAAGTATACTTTTGTTTTATATAAAATCAAGACAATTTAACTAATTTAACTTACTTTCTTAATCTATGTGAAATCAATTAGTTTTGTTTATATATAGGTCCAGAGTAGTATATTGCAACAAAATACAAGTAAAAATCCAAGAGAAATTGTACATGCTTTTGTCCATGAATCCTTCTTCAAAATGTTTCTCTTCAATCCTTGAATCATTCTTCAAAGCATCTTCAAATGTCTTCAAAGTCTCAACTTTTTCAACCCGTTTTTTTTTTCATGTGTTGTGTGCATTTGTGTGTGTAATGGGGAAGGGGAAGGGGGTTCACGGTTTTGGCCGGTTTTTGGTTGGGGGTGGGGGGTTAGTGTAGATAGGGTGAGTTAGGGAGGGTAATTTGTGTAAAAAGTAGTTTCAAAAAATTAGGAAGGAAAAATAGTTAATAAGGGGGGTGGGGGTAAACAAAGTGTTTTTAAGAATTTTAAAATTTGGTAGGGGGTGCACTTATAAGGGGGCCAACTGGGAGGAAGTAGGGGTCGGAATAGCGCGACTTTAATGTATAACTTTAAATAGTGTGCTTACACAAATTTACCCCTACATTATTCCTTATAAAAACATGTTTAATCAGTTAAGCGTACATTAAAAATGATCTACCTATCACATCCACCCTTTAGGATAGAAGCAATGAACGTCTATCCAATAATAAAATAAAATAAAATATACTCCCTCTGTCCCAAAATTATCGTCTGTGTTGACTTGACGCACGATTTAAAAAAAAACACATTTGACTGGATTATTAATATTAGTTTGATGTGTAGTTTACTTTGAAACTCATGTGTATGTAACTCATAATTAAAATAGGATGAAAAAGTAAGGGTAAAGTGGTAAAAGTGTTGTCCTAAAAAGGAAAGTTTCAAGCAAGACAATTATTTTGAGACGGATGAAAAATAAAAGTAAGAATAATTTTGGGACGGAAGGAGAACCATAATAAAACGTCGCCATATTTGAATAACCAAAAGAACCAAGATGTTATAAAATGTTATAATATGATTATGATGGTAAATAATCGTAGAGTTTGTAGTTCGAATGTTAGGCACAATAATGGAGTGTAGTACAATGGTAAACCATCATAGAGTTTATTATTATAATGTTACGTACAATAATGATGTGTGATGTAGTACAAATAAAAGGTACAAGAATGGTGTGGTTTGTAGTGCAAATGTTAGGCAAAGAAAGGAGTAGTAGGCAACCTAGTTTATGGAGGTTATAATGAAAGGTACAATAATGGAGTAGTTGGCAACATATTTTATGGAGGTTATATGACATATGATACAATAAAGAAGCAGTGGACAACATGGTTTTTGAACTAGACTCCAGACATAAGCGTGTGAGATTTAGTAGTAGGAGCATCCACATTGTATGCTTTTTCATCTTCTTATTTATAGAAAAGAGTGATATCATAGTCAACTAAGAGAGAGGGTTAACCAGTTAGGAGAGAGGGGGAAAAGAATCTTCCTAAGTACCATGTGACCGGGTTTTGGGGAAGTGGGGACAAAATGATTTTTTTTATTGGTTTGTGTTAAATTAATTTTTTTTTGTATAAGAAGATATGTAAGAAGATTATACAATATAAAGATATATTATTAAGTGGATAAGAAGAGAAAAGTGTGTAGATAATAAAGTGACTCAGCTAAAAAGATGTATAAAAAGATTACACAATGGAAATTCTCTAAGAGCCCAAAATAGATCTTATTGTAGTAAGATAATGAATGACTTTTGGGATAAGTTATGCGGTGCTATTAAAGATCAAAACATGAAGAATAAAGAGACTGATAAGTATATTAATTCTTGTTATGAAAGTCAAAGCCTATGCACATAGGCATGTGAACATTTATCATTGCAAGGTTTTCCTTAGCAAGTTTTTCCTTGTTTGTGTGCTGCTGCTCGGTTATAAATACCGAGCAGCCTGTAGTTACATTGTACAACTGAAATCCTTCACTTTGAATAAATCTCTCTCTCTCTCTCTCTCTCATACATTCATTGTTCTAATTTGTGGTTACTTTATAACATGTTATCACCACGATTGTTCTACTGTTAACAATCCCAAACGGTAAAAAATTTTACCGATATATTCTTTATTTTATGTCTCTATTTTACTTCAATATATATCGTATATCATCATTATTAAGAAAAGGTTGGCTGAGCCACCGTCGATAATATATGGTGAGATGACGAAATAATAATTTATTATTTAACGCATAATATATATGTTCGTTGATGCTTGTGCGGAAATAACTTCAAGCTATAAACTGAATATTTATATATATACATATATTTCAATTCTATATATGAATAACTTTATATACATATATATTTATTACTAACTTACAAACACCCACAGAAAGGCTTGCTGAGTAGTGTGGCGTGAATATATATGTATGCTATAGAATAGTTGTATAAAGTTGACTGAAAAAATATTCATGCGGAGTTATTTTATTTATTGCTCCTAATAAGATTTATATTTATTCATAATATAAATGCAATTCTATTAAATCAGAATTTTTACATTTTTACCCCTCTCCTCTAACGGCTAGTTAACGACTATTTTACTGATTTTATCTCTCTTCTCCAACGGTAATAAACGGTTAGTTAACAGCCATAAACGGTCTTTTTTTTTCTCCATATATACCGCAACATCTTAATAGATTACTCAAATTTTTACTACCTCCTTACAAACTCTCAATACCATATCTTTTTCTACAAAATGTTTCCTCCAATGTTGATGATTATTATCATACTTGTTATTGCGTGCACCGCATTGATTTTTGTTGTTGAATACCCTCCAAACGATCTTCAGGTTTTTATTTACCTATCTTTGTATCATGTATGTCCTGTTAGCAGTTACAATAGCCTTCAACATACATTTTAACATGTACTGATTATCATATGAATAAAATTTCTATGTCATAATTTTATTAATATATATGTTTCATTTTTATAGTTTTTTCTTCACAGATGGCAAACATCGCTAAGCTTGAATTTGAAAGGCTGGACATAACTAGAAAAATTATATGTCTTGGAAACTAGATGCCGAAACCCACCTGGCCGCTAGAAGCCTCGAAAATACTATCCAACAGAGTAATAATGAATTGATAAGTAATCAACACCGGGCTCAGACCATGATTTTCCTATGACACCACGTCCACGAAGACCTAAAGATGGAGTACCTCACGGTTAATGATCCACTCGTCTTTTGGGAAAGTTTGAACGAAAGATATGACTATTTGAAAACAGTCATTCTCCCAAAAGCACACTATGATTGGATTCATATCCGCCTACAAGATTTTAAAAGCATCAATTAATATAGTTCAATGATGTATAAACTAACCTCACAATTGAAATTATGTGGGGAAACCATCACTGAATATGATATGTTGGAGAAGACTTTCTCCACATTTCATGCCTCGAATATGCTCATGCAGCAGCAATATCGAGAAAAGGGTTTTAAAAGGTACTCTGAATTGATCTCTTGCTTCCTTGAAGCTGAACAGAATAATGAGATTCTAATGAAAAATCATGAATCTCGATCAACTGGTTCAACCCTATTCCCTGAAGCGAATGGGACTATGTATGATGAAAGGCAAGGGCGTGGGCGTGGTAGTGGTTGTGGTCGTGGACGTGGACGCGGTCGTGGTTGAGGCCAAGGAAATCATGAACAAGGCCGAGGTCATGGTCGAAATCAAGGCCGAGGAAGAGGCTGTGGATGAAATAACTATCGTCATCATCATCATCAGTATAATGGAAATTCCTCTCGCCACCTGAAGTGGAACAGAGATGATGATAGAAACAACTCTTCGAGTGGGCAAAATGTGCGACGAAACAATGAAGAAAGTTCATGTTTTAGGTGTGGCATGACAGGCCACTGGGCATGCACATGCCGAACGGCGAAACATCTAGTTGATCTTTATGAGAGATCACAAAAAGGGAAAAATGTTGAGACAAATTTCCTTGAAAACGATCCTGAAGATCTTAATTTTGATTTTGGTGATATGGCCAACGTCGACATGACCAATACCATTAGTGATGATATTGGTCATGAACAATAAATTAACATATGAATGAAGCTATGGTCCGAGTTTGGGATAAAAGCTGTGGAAAAAGTAACATGTTGTTATGTAGGAACATTATCTGTTTTTCCTATGTATACTAGCATGTTTACAATAAAGTTTATATATGTATTTTGCATTCAATGTGTTATCATATTTATTCATCTTATTTTTCTTTCTCTCATATTGAAATAGATCACAAATATGTTTCAATCCAAAATCTAAGGAGGAGATTTATGTCTTGTAGACAGCGCTACTACGCATATCATACTTAAAAATAAGAAATATTTTTCTTATCTCAAAGTTGACAAGGCTAATGTCAACACTATATCTGGTAATTCCAAAATAATTGAAGGATTTGGCAAAGCAATTTTCCTAATGCGTGGAGGCACGAAATTCATGATAAATAATGCATTGTTCTCTCCTAAGTCTCAAAGAAACTTGTTAAGTTTCAAAGACATTCGTCTGAATGGATATCATATTGAGACTATGAACAAGGAGAATGATGAATATCTTTGCATTAACTCAAACACTTCCGGAAGCAAGTATATATTGGAAAAATTGACATCTCTATCATTTGAATTGTATAGTACAATCATAAGAATATTTGAATCATATTCTACAGTAAATCTGAAGTTTACTGAAACATTTAAAGCTTGGCATGATCGATTGGGGCATCCAGGATCAATAATGATGCGTAGAATTATTGAGAATTCTAGTGGTCATCCATTGAAAAACCAGAAGATTTTTCAATCTAATGAATTCCATTGTGAGGCTTGTTCTCAAGGAAAGTTGATAATTAGACCATCACCAACTAAAGTTGGATATGAATCACCATTGTTTTTGGAACGGATTCAGGGTGATATATGTGGACCTATCCATCTACTAAGCGGACTATTCAAATACTTTATGATATTAATTGATGCTTCTAGCAAATTGTTGTATGTATGTCTATTATCAACTCGTAATACGACATTTGCCAAGTTCCTTACACAAATAATCAAACCGAGAGCACAATTCTCAGATTATATGATCAAGAAAGTTAGACTTGATAATGCTGGTGAATTTACATCTCAAACATTCAATGATTATTGTATTGCAATAGGGATTGATGTTGAACATCTAGTAGCTCATGTTCATACACAAAATGGTTTGGCTGAAACGTTGATCAAACGTATTCAACTTATTGTCAAACCATTAATGATGAGAACAAAGCTCCCTATTTCTATATGGGGTCATGTTGTTTTTACATGCAGCCGCACTGATTCACCTCATGCCAAGTGCATATCACAAGTACTCCCCAATACAACTGACATTCGGGCGAGAGCCGAATCTATCTCATCTAAGAGTTTTTGGTTGTGCAATATATGTACCAATTGCTCCACCACAACTCACAAAGATTGGACAATATAGGAGATTGGGAGTATATGTTGGGTATGAATCTCTTTCTATAATAAAATATCTTGAACCAAAAACGGGTGACGTCTTTACGGCACGCTTTGCCAATTGTCATTTTAACAAAGACAAGTTTTCACCTTTAGGGGAAGAGGGGAAACAAGTGGGAAGAGAGATCAAATGGTGCACATCACCATTATTGCACCTTGACCCTCCCACAAAGCAACGTGAAATGGAAGTTGAAAAGATCTTACATTTACAAAATGTAGCAAATTAATTATCAGATGTATTTATAGACACAAAGAGAGTGACAAAGTCACATGTAGCTGCTATAAATGCTCCTGCCCGAATTGAAATACCAAAAGGGCTACCAAATGATAAAATGACAAAAGAATCTAAGACATGGATGACCCATTGATTCAAAGGATAAAAATCCTCAAAAAAAAAGTGATTGAAAATCTCCAATCACATGAAAGTGTTCCATAAGAAACACACGATCGTGAAATTGTTTCAGACGAAACACATGATCATGCAAATTTAATAAGGCCTGCAAGCAACGATAACCGTGAGATTTCCATTAATTACATATGTAATGGAAAAATATGGAACCGAGATGAAATGAAGAATATTGATGATATATTCTCTCATTCGGTATTACAAGAAATTAATGATGAGATGATAATCCCGAACCAAAATCTGTATTTGAATGTCAAAAGAGGCATGACAGGATCAAATGGATAGACGCCATGAAGGCTGAATTAAGTTCGTTGTATAAACGAAAAGTATTTGGATCTATCGTTGTCATACCTGAAGCTGTGAAACCTATTGGATGCAAATGATTTTTTGTTCGAAAGTGAAATGAGAAAAATGAGATTGTGAGATACAAGACTCGCCTTTTTGCATAAAGTTTTTCCCAAAGGCCTAGGAATAATTATGAAGAAACGTATTCTCCTATAATGGATGCTATTACGTTCAGATATCAGCTTATCGGTTTCGAAAAATCTAGATATGCATCTCATGGATATTGTAACGGCTTAGTTATACGGGTCATTAGATGCCGATATTTATATGAGAATTCCTGATAGAATCAAGGTGCCTAAAGCACTAAGCTCAAAGTCCAAAGAATTACGTGCAATTAAACTACAGTGATCAATGTATGGATTAAAACAATCCAGACGCATGTGGTATAATTGCTTAAGTGAGCATTTGTTGAAAGACGGATATGTGAATGATCACTTATGCCATATGTCATTATAAAGAATACGACAATTGGATTTACAATTATTGCTGTTTATGTAGATGATCTAAATATCATTTGAACTCCCAAGGAAATCCAAGAAGCAGTTGATTACCTAAAGGGAGAATTTGAAATGAAAGATCTTGGACAGACAAAATATTGTCTTGATTTACAAATAGAACACTTGTATAGTGAAAAATTTGTAAACCAATCAAATTACAAAAAAAAAAAAAAGGTTTTGAAGCGCTTTTATATGGATAAGGCAAACTCTCTTACTAACTTCATGGTTAATAGATCGCTGAATGTTGAAAAAGATCAATTCCGTCCTTGTGAAGAAAATGAAGAGATACTTGGTCCTGAAGTACCATACTTAAGTGTTATTAGAGCGCTCATGTACCTTGCTAATTGTACTAGACCGGATATAGCATTTGCTACAAATCTATTGGCAAAATATAGTTCATCTTCATCAAGAAGACATTAGAATGGTATCAAACACATATTTCGTTATCTTCAAGGGACGATCGATTTGAGATTATTTTATCCCAAAGGATCAAAGGATGAAATAGTTGGTTTTGCAAATGCGGGTTATTTGTCTGATCCTCATAAGGCCATACCACAGACCGACTATATCTTCACGATGGGTGGTACTGCAATTTCCTGACGTTCTCAAAAGCAAACACTAGTTGCAACATTCAAAATGTCAGTGCCGACAGTATTATTTGAAGACAATATGTGTCGCCCAAAGTAAAGAGGGATACATCAAGAGTGACAGGTCCAGACATATCCCCCCGAAGCTCTTTTTATATACTCAAGAATTTGAAAAGAAGAAATAGGTCAATATCCAATATGTTCGATCAAGTGATAATGCTGCAGATTTATTTACGAATGCACTTCCCACTACAATCTTCAGAAAGCATGTTCACAACATTAGAATGCAAAATCTACGAAATTTACAAAGGTGATTTCTCTTGACCCTTGTCGGTTCAAGGGGGATCATATATGACTATACTCTTTTTCCCTTTATCAAGGTTTTGTCCCATTAGTTTTTCATGAAAAGGTTTTTAGCGAGAGAACGCATGCACGTGATTCAGATTTAAGTTGTGTACTCTTTTCCTTATGTCTGATTTTTCCATACCGGGTTTTACGATTTAAAAGTTTTTAACAAAACACACTTATTCAACTTACAATGCTATGTTTAAAGAGTGTTATGAAAGTCAAATTAGTTTGTAGGCATAGGCTAGGTAGATGTACATAGCATTGGTAGGAATAGTTAATGTTGCAATGGTTAATGCAAGTTGTTGCAATTGTATGTGTGCTACTCGACTATAAATACCGAGCAGCCTGAAGTTATGAGAAACACTGAAAATGCAGCTCTGAATAAAACTCTCTCTCTCTCTCTCTCTCTCTCTCTCTCTCTCTAATACACTCATTACCTAAGTTTGTGATTACTTTATAACAGGAGTAATATTTTTCTTTGTTTTTTCAACACTGGAAAAAAAAAGATTTTTGTTTGATCACAATAACAAGAAATGAACAGCAATCTCACAAGCAGATAAGTAAACAACTCAATATTTTAAGTGGTTCACAGTATAAACTGCTACGTCCACTACCAAGTTGATCGAACTTGGATTTCTGAAGTGTACTAATACATTATTAATAATCTATTGATCACTAATAAATCAATGTACAACAAGGACCAATGTAGAGAGTATGATTGAGAATCAATCACACTTGTTGGTACAATCAATTATTTCTCAATAAGTGAGAAGAAGTGAGAAATAACTACACAATGATTGTCTAAACAAGAATTAGAGAAGAATGTTTATTGAATGCTATCCAGTAAGTGTTTAAGAGCTGAAGCACTTCAAGTAAGTAATTGCTCGAGAGAATATTGGATGCTTCAATTTTAGATCATTGCTTCAATGTTTTTATATAGAAAAATTTGAGCTCCAATCCATTAGTAACAAGTTTGAATTTCGAATGTACCAATGATTTTAATAAATATAAATACCACTCACAATATCTCAGGAATATTGTGTGCGAGGGATAAGATAGGAAACATCTATCAAGACACAAATAAGGAAAGTGTTAGTACAAGGGTTGTTGGTTCAAAAAAGGAAATAAATTGTTACTTCTTAACTTAACATATATATCACGCATATGTTCATATAAGTTGTTTTTCTACATATACTTAAATTATACAGATCGAATGTTAAACCTTTTTTTTTTAACAAAGTCTTGATAGTTTTAAGTAAATCATGCTTAGTTTCGCAGGTTTCATTTAAGCTGAATACTAAAATTTGGAGTTGAGTTCATCTTTTAGTTCTTGGTTTTGATCGTGCCACTACCACAAATTTATAATTTCGATATTTACATTTTTACTGCAACTTTTACTTCTTAATTAAGAACTCATTTTGTCCCTAATTGAGTATCCGTTTATAACATTCAAGTCTTTTCACCTTTGATTATGTGACTTGGTTAATTGTTAGTATTTTGTAGTTAATCTAATGGAAGCGTTTTTTTTTTTTTTTAATTTCTATCTTCAATACTTTTTTGCAGCATCAAATTAAGATGATGGTTGAAGTGACTGCAAGGCACAAAATGAGATTAAAGATGGGCTACCCATAAAATGAGAGAGATTAATTTGCAAAACGGTTTCATGTAAAGCATATGCCACAAACCGACTAATATGCTGTAAAGAAACAAAATAAACATCAGTTACATCCTAAGAACACCCCAGAAGTTCCATCCAACTTCTTTAGAGGCATGACCTATTAATAACCAGTGCTTGGAATCTTGGATTGCCAAAGGAGACAAGTTAATGTGGGCTGAATATAGATAAGGAATAGGAAATAGATTCTACAATGTACAGAAACTCATTAGAAGTTAAAACAGAACATAAATCTAACTGAAGATTTCAATAAGGATCAGATGCATCACTCAGAAGTTGAATAAACTCGGGTTACTTGAAGATACTATCCTTCCAACGGCCAACTACGGAAGAGTAAAAAAAAGTAACAGAAAGAGAATACCTAAAAGGATTGGAAAGCAAAAGTGTAGCAGTAGAAACTGTTTGCAGTCAACGATGTGTTACATTTAGGATTTTGATGTTTCATTTAAGGTGTTCTGTAACAGGCATTCTGAAATGGTGACATAGGGGCACAGACTAGCTTATTATCTAGGTCAGCTACATATACAAGTACAATTCAAGTGTAAAATGACTACAGGAATGACAACAAACAGATGCTGATACAATGACACAGTCTAGCTAACCCTCCATTTCCATGTCTACTAGAAATATCCGTACAATACATGTCTAGGATGAGATGGCAGTGACAAAAGAATGACAAACTTACAAACAACAATGTCACAAGCCGATAATAACAGAAGCATTCATCAATATCCATCAGTGCTGAGATAAATCTCCATCCGTTTAAAGTTGACAGACAACAAACCTATGCTAGAGGAATGAAAACAAGTAAATTTTACAAGGACAGGAAACATGTCATAAAATTTGGTGAACAATGGAAGTAAGAAGAACGACCGTTCCAATTATTACTTAAAAACAAAGAGATGGTTGATGGTTCTACGCCCTTCATACATGGGAAAATCCATGTGCACCGGCAACAACAGCAGCAAACTACAGGAAATGAGCACAAATAAAAGCTGGAGAGATGGGAAAAAACAACACCCAGCTCTATTCACCCTCTTTCAGAAGATCCAAACAACTTTCCATGGTCAGTCCAACTAGAATTTTGAGGTCCAGGCGGAGGAAAAATTTACGGGCTAGATGCGGGATACCTATAACTCTAGAAGATAATGCACAGTTAAGATGATTTCAGGAAAGATAATAAAACAAAAACTCAGAAGAGAACTACAACCAATTACCAATTAACAACCTACATCAAAAAGTTAATATCCCGTATCAGTTACACCCAGGGACAGGAAAGAAGCTCCCACCAAATCCTCTTACAAACATACATGACTTGTTGCAGGAACATGACCCCAGCAAATTGATTGAGTCCAGCTAGCCCATATGTTGGTGGAAATACTGACAAATCTCCTTATTGGTATCTGTAGACATAGGATCCATAACAGTAAACATAATCCACAACTAAAATGGTTACAAGAAACAAAAATGGAACAAGAAACCTAAAGAGAACTGCAACCATGCTACCCAGCGCTACATATAAAAGATAATAGCTCAACATCAGTTACCCAAAAACAGCAAAGCAAATCCACCCAAGAATTCATATCCTGGAGAACACAAAATGTAGGTCGAATACTGCATAACAACAATGGCCAACCAGTTACTAAAGTAAAATGACTACCATCAACCATCAAAAGGAAGAAAATATGAATCCCAACCTTCAACTTCCCTAGGAGTAGAAAGGAGAAGCATCTTGTCTCATGACATTGATATATCAATAGCTACCATAGTAAAACAATAGGACAAAACCATGTCTTAGTACAGCTATCTGTTGACATAGGATCCATGGGAGTGAACCCCAAGAAAATCAAAGTAAGGTAGGTGGAAAGAAAAACCCCTTCAAAACTAAGCTCTCTTTTGTATGATCATAATACCTCTGACAACAAATTTCATCTACTGCCTAGAACAACCAATCCCTCCCACTTTGTATAGTTGCCATGGAAAAGCAGGAGAAACAAAGAGGAGACGAGCAGGGAATGGGGGGAGGAGAGAGCACACTGAAGAGATTCCAAAATGACAAGACAATGAAAATACCTATCTCCATCCATTGGTTCCTGATCAGATATATGCATCATCTAAGTTACATATATGCCACATTAAATAAGAAAAAAAAATAGGAAAACAATATATTTACACATGCACAAACTGCTACGAATCCAACCCACTTAATCATGCTGGCAGCACTAACTTCTGAAGGATAAAACATATAGAACATCACAAGAGCACCTGTGACATACACGAAATCATCAAACGCTGATTGTGTTCATAATCCATAAGGCCAAAACATATAGAACAGAGAATTTGCACTTCCAAATATGCATAATAACACACTCATGAAACCTGCTCGGACAATTAAACAGTGCCCGGACCAGCATAACTCTAGGTCCTAGAGGGAATGCTATGTTCTACCGGCAACCCCAATAGAGCAATCCTACATATCAATGCAAGATGAATGTACTAAAGAGTAATATATTAATTTATACTGCTTAAAATTTGATATTATAAGTTCGGTAGTCCAGATTTCACTCACCTAATGAGACACTATCAAGGATCAAACAACAATGACTCATGCTGAAGAAATATGTGAAAGGAAAGTATATTGTACTACAGATGTACCATGTTGAATGGTTCTCTAATCCTCTTCCGGTGAAGGTAAGTAAACTAAACCGCAGATGTATCAAATTGAATGGTTTTTTCTTCCTCTTCCAATGATTGTGGTTTCTGTGGTACACAAAAAATTTTGTAATTACAATATCTCTCAGAGAATAGATCAAGACTGTAAGCTGTATATTCTTTAAAAACTAAAAATCAAAACGGAAGCAGAAATATAGAAACCAGAAAGTTTATAGAGCTGCTGAACAACTCAATGTCTTCTACAACGTCCAACAATCAAATCTGCAGACCTGCAAAGAGACCATCTTCACCCCCAGTCCAGGTAGAAAGCACAGATTCCCAAATGTAAGTGGACAGCTAAAATAGCAATAACTTACTAAAAGACTTGTAACATGCCACTGAATACTATTCGAAAAGCCAATGGAAGTTACAGGCCAGTGTTATGTTAAGCTACACCCGAACAACAGTGCAGAAACTCTCACCAACATCCTTGTACAGTCTACTACTGCAACTTGAATCCAGAGAGAAACTAAAACAGGCAGTACACACATAACAAGACATCAGTCAATCGACACAACCAGGTAAAGGTATTATATAAATCGTACAAGATGAGTAAAGTCGGAAAACGAAACCTTGAAGTCAGTTTTGATTATCACTCAGAAGTAGATCAACGACTTCCAAATTGTTGAGATTGACACAAAATATATAGTGATCTGAGTATCTGACAACTATTAACAATCTACCCAGCGCAGCCTATGGAGGTAAAGCTTATGGAAGCGTAGAACAATATAGATGGTAAAATTGATTAATTCAATACTGAAATCATTGGGGTCACAATGCAAGTTGTGCATACTGCATAAGAAATGCATAAAAAGAAGACAAACCAAGAGCAGAACTGTAAACAAACACTCTTCACACTCTAGGAGATGCACAGCATGCGGACCACCAGACGAAGAAAACATGAAACAAGAAAAAATAGACTCCAATTAAGATGGAAGATTCAAAATAATAATGCACTACAATTCTCGTCCAATATGGATAAAGCATAACAGCGCATACCTTCTAGGTCCACAACACTTGTTAACAGCCTACTGTCCTACTGTTGACCTAGATATAATGCACTACAATTCTTGTCCAATCAGGGTAAAGCATAACAATGCGTACCTTCTAGGTCCACAACACTTGTTAACAGCCGACCTAGATATAATGTTATTTCATGAATAGGACAATTCACGTGACAACAATAAAATAACAGACCTAACAGCAACCATGACTTGTCCAATCGGATAAAAGACGGAAGAAACATCTATTTACATCAACACCCATGTAACGCAGCTGAAATGTTGGTTAACAGAAGGATTGCAAACCAATTATATGAATGTAAAACGAAAATCAACAACTAATGCAAGGAAGAAGACTATGATACGATAAGATGGAGGACGAATCAGTCCAAAATCAGTTCAGGAATCACTCCAGAAAAATATCAAAGCAGGGCATTTCATGCTCATCATACTACTGACCTTCAGGCACTCGCCAGGCATCAGCCCCCATACATGAACTTACAACTTTGCAGAGACCCAAGTTTTGATACAGGTTGGCAACAACACAACTATGGGTGCATCCAGCTTAACTGCGAAGTCCAAGCATTATGCCGGTTGATTAGGTAGTCGTGTATCTAAACCTCTTTGAAGTTAGAATGCATTGAACAGGTAAGATACCCACTTGAAAACTGGAAAACAAGAATCCTAAAGAATCTACAACCATGCTACATCTGAAGTCAAAAAATTAGCAACTATGGGAAGGAAGAACAATACAAATATGATTTGGCCAATGAATTAATGAAACGTAAGTCGAAAGTACGTACCCAAAAAATACTGAGAGCTGCCTTTCACTAAGAAAATTTTCACGTACTGGCAAGAACACAGTGAAATGAACATACACGGAAGCTGAAAAGATTGAAAGAAACAGCAATTGCATGACAAACTATGAACAAGCCACCCACACATGGAATATGACATCTTCATTTCAAGCTTAATTAAATATATCACGCTTGGCACAGGTTAACGAGGTAGATGTGTACCTAAAAGAAGTACAGAACATTGCCCACGAGTTAAAAAAGGGAAACAACAATCCTAAACGAAAATAACCATGCTAGATGCTACAAAAATGACTACTAACCAAATCTGAACTGAAATAAAAATAGTAGCTCCTGAAAAGAAGAATGATATGAATGCTACTGGATAAAGGAGCTAATGGAACATAAGTTCAAAGTCAATGGAGCAATACAAATACAATTTGGCGAATGAATTAATGAAACGTAAGTCAAAAGTCCATACCTAAAAAATACTGAGAGTTGCCTTCTACTAAAGAAAATTCTCACGTACTGGGAAAAAGAACACAGTGAAATGAACATACACGGAAGCTGAAAAGATTAAAAGAAGCAGCAATTACATGACAAACTATGAACAAGCCACCCACACATGCAACATGACATCTTCACTTCAAGCTTAATTACATATACCACGCTTAGCACAGGTTAACGAGGTAGAAGTGTACCTAAAAGAAGTACAGAACATTGCCCACGAGTAATATAGCTGTGCTGGCAAAAAAGGGAAACAACCACCCTAAATGAAAATAACCATGCTAGATGCTACAAAAATGACTACTAACTAAATCTGAACTGAAATAAAAATAGTAGCTACTGAGAAGAAGAATGATATGAATGCTACAGGATCAAAAAGCTAATGGAACATAAGTTCAAAGTCAATTTCAAACATAACAGAAGAAGATATTAGGATACTGATATTAGGATACTCTCCCTATTCCAAGCAAAGAGTCCCCGTTTAAAAGTCAAAACTTTTTAAGAAAGTGATACTTTTAGTAACTCATTAGTAATAAAATGACACTTTTATACCTTATTTTTTGAAAGTGAACTCTTTAAGTGCAACATCCTGAAATGGAATGATGGACTCTTTGTCTGGAACAGAGGGAGTATTAGATTACAGACACTCTTCATTCTCGAGAATCCATGCGAACTGGCAACAACACAACACACACCGGAATATAACAAATGGAAGTTGGAAAGATTGAACAAAACAGCATCTCAATGACAAAAAAGGCAACTCCTTGAGAAAACCTATTGTCCACCTCTCCCACATGCACCATGCTAGCTTAACTCAACATCCCAGGGTAGAAACGTGACAGAGTCCACGACTAAGATAGCTGCTGGAAAAAACAAAGAAACAAATAGCTGATAGAAAATACAACCATGGTTACACAAATGGTCGTTAGCCAATTAAAAGAAATGAAATTCAGCAACTATGGTAAAGACAAATAGCATGAATGCTAAGTGGAGAAGGAAGATGCTCCTTATGCTTGAGAAATCCACGCACACTGGCAACAACACAGTAAACAACAGGGAATTATTATGCCCCCCTACAAAAAGATTGGAGGAAACAACATCTACACAACAAACTATAGAAGGGGCCCCATCAAACATCCAACTCTGACACAATCAGCATGACAATTATTCAAGATCGCACAGCACAGTTGACGAGCTAGATGTGCACCTCAAAGTACAAACCATAACGCACTGCTAGAGCTGAAGTGAAATGCAAATAGCAAAAACCACAAGGAAAAATGGTATGAATACCAAAGGCAAAGGAATTAAAGAAAAACACGTTCATCGTCAGCTTCAGACATCACACACACACAGGGAGAGGGAGAGAGCACGATATCATACTTGAGGAAGATTTGTGCACTGTCAACCGCACAGAAAACAACAAAAATCAGAACAAATGGAAGTTTGGAAAGACTGAATGGAACAGCATCCAAATAACACATCAGAAGGCACCCCTTTCTAGACAGTCTATAGTCCAACTCCGACACAGGCACGAATCTAGCTTAACTCGTGTTTCCAGGTAGAGCACAGGAAAACCAGGAGAGATGAGATTTTGCAATCGAAGTTTGCCACCCATAAACGTTCAGCACAGTTGGCAAGGAAGACTATTAGCAATAACAATAACAGGCGTGTAAACAGATGCCAATAAGACTGGGTAAAACATACCACTATTTCTCCCATTTGTCCTCCATAAACCATGCGGAAGCAAGAGCTATAAGAGCTTTTTCTAGGTCACTACAGCTGCCAAGTGAACTTGAAGCAATAAAAAGAACACGGCCATGAAAAGAGTTCCCCCAACTCTTAATAATCTACCCTGTGCAGCCTGGGGAGGTAAGCTTATGGAAGCGCTGAACAATAGATGGTAAAATAGATGAATTCAAAACTGAAATCACAGGTCACAATTCAAGTTGTGCATTCCACGCAGAAATATATAAAAAGAAGTCGAACAAAGTGCGGGCTGTAAAGTGTAAACACTCTTCACACTCTAGAAGATGCACGGCATGCTGACCACCAGACGAAGAAAACTACACGAAAAAAGAATGAATAGACTCCAATTAAGATAAAATATTCAAAATAATAATTGCCTACAATTCTTGTCCAATCAGGATATTGCATAACAGCGCGTACCTTCTAGGTCCAGAACACTTGTTAACAGCCTACTGTTGACCTAGATATAATGTTATTTCATGAATAACTGAATAAGACAATTCAAGTGACAACAAAAGAACAAGAGAACTACCAACAACCATGACGTCTCCAATTAGATTAAAGCGAAGAAACATCTCTTTGCATCAACACCCATACCCATGTAACGCAGCTGAAATGTTGGTTAACAGAAGGATTGCAAACCAATGATGAGAAAGTAAAACGAAAATCAACAACTAATGCAAGGAAGAAGACTATGATACGATAAGATGAAAAACTTGATGAATTGGTTCAAAATCAGTGCCAGGTATCACTCCGGGAAAACATCAAAGCAGGAGTTTCATACTCATCGTATTCCAGACCTTAGGCATTGGCCAGCCATCAGCCCCCATGATCTTACAACTTTGCCAAGTCCACTGTTTTGATACAGGCTGGCAACAACACAACTACAACAGGAACTAGAACAGATTGAAGCTGAAAAGATTGAAAGGAGCATCATTAAAATGCTAAACCATCAACACAGCACCTGATTAAGATAACTCAAGTCTTACGTGTGCATCCAGCTTAACTACAAAGTTCAAGCATTACGCAGGTTGACGAGGTCGGTGTGCATCTAAACATCTTAGAACCCATTAAACAGGTGGAACACAAGAATCCTAAAAAATCTACAACCATGCTACATCTGAAGTCAAAAGATTAGCAACTAAGGGAAGGAAGAACTATACAAATACAATTTCGCGAATGAATTAATGAAACGTAAGTCGAAAGTTCGTACCCAAAAAATACTACGAGCTGCTCCTCATACTCGAGAAAATTCTTGCGTACAGGCAAGAAGAACACAGTGAATGAACGTGCACGGAAGCTGAAAAGATTGAAAGAAATTACATGAAAAACTATCAACAAGCCACCCACACATGCAACAAGACATCTTAACTCCAAACTAAATAGAATATATAACGCTTAGTACATGTAACGAGCTAGATGTGTACCTAAAAGAGGTACAAGGACATGGTCCACGAGTGAGATAGCTGGTGGAAGAAAAAAAAGGGAAACAACAACCCCAAACGAAAATAACCATGCTACAAAATTGACTACTAACCAAATCTGAACCGATATAAAAATAGTAGCTATTGAAAAGAAGAATGATATGAATACTACGGGATAAAGGAACTAATGGAACATAAGTTCAAAGTCAATTTCAAACATAACAGAAGAAGACATTAGGATATTAGATTACAGACACTCTTCATTCTCGACAATCCATTTGCACTGGCAACATCACTGCACACAAATAAGAACAAATGGAAGTTGGAAAGATTGAGAAAAACAGCATCTCAATGACAAAAAGGGCACTCCTGAGACAACCTAAATGCTTGCCCTCCTAATCCCAAATCAAAGCAAATAATAACGATCATAACATTTCCTGAACCAAATAAATTAGACATAAAGCGAATACATAAGACAAGAAGACATAAATCTGATACCTTCCTAGATTAGAAGAAACCAGTATTGCAAATCAGCCGCCTTCCAGGCCTCCCTATTGTCCAATTGCCAGAACAATCTGTTGAAAGGAATAGAAGGAATATCACCTCCAAATTTGATAATGCCACATTATCCTCTAAAAATAAACCAACGCAAGGAAAGCATCCTGTGCATAAATAGACACAAACAATCTGTACCTTTACCTATACCTTCACCTCCAGGCCACCTTCTAAAACATATAATCAACTGATTCCCTCAGTTTAATCTGACCTGAAATATTATTCATATTCTAGCCCTGGCATCATCGGAAAGATAATCAAATAGCAAAAACCATTGGTTCATCGGAATCAGGAAATATCATACTGACAATCGGATCTCCATAATCAATACAATCATGATCAATCAATTACTATCAAATTAGGAGACCAAAAATTTGTTGACCTTCCTCAAGTACATCTGCTTGAACCTTCATCTGAACAACCGATTATCAAGACACATAACGGCTAGATTCATAATGGACATCTAATTATCGAATTCAAAACCTCGGAATTAAGACAATCGCC
>CM028377.1:106694052-106734147 GCA_013146195.2 Codonopsis lanceolata | reverse complement strand
TGGAATAGAGGAGTATCCATATCTTCTTCTGTTATGTTTGAAATTGACTTTGAACTTATGTTCCATTAGCTCCTTGATCCTGTAGCATTCATATCATTCTTCTTCTCGTAGCTCTATTTTTTATTTCAGTTCAGATTTAGTTAGTAGTCATTTTTGTAGCATTTAGCATGGTTATTTTCATTTAGGGTGGGTTACTTTTTTGCCAGCACAGCTATATTACTCGTGGGCAATGTTCTGTACTTCTTTTAGGTACACTTCTACCTCGTTAACCTTTGCTAAGCGTGGTATATGTAATTAAGCTTGAAGTGAAGATGTCATGTTGCATGTGTGGGTGGTTTGTTCATAGTTTGTCATGTAATTGCTGCTTCTTTTAATCTTTTCATCTTCCGTGTATGTTCATTTTCTTGTTTTTCTTCCCACTGTTTCTTCTTTACGTGAGAATTTTCTTTAGTAGAAGGGAGCTCTCAGTATTTTTTTGGTATGGACTTTTGACTTACGTTTCATTAATTCATTCGCCAAATTGTATTTGTATTGCTCCATTGACTTTGAACTTATGTTCCATTAGCTCCTTTATCCAGTAGCATTCATATCATTCTTCTTTTCTGGAGCTACTATTTTTATTTCAGTTCAGATTTGGTTAGTTATCATTTTTGTAGCATCTGGCATGGTTATTTTCGTTTAGGGTTGTTGTTTCCCTTTTTTAACTCGTGGGCAATGTTCTGTACTTATTTTAGGTACACATCTACCTCGTTAACCTGTGCCAAGCGTGATATATTTAATCAAGCTTGAAATGAAGATGTCATATTCCATGTGTGGGTGGCTTGTTCATAGTTTGTCATGCAACTGCTGTTTCTTTCAATCTTTTCAGCTTCGGTGTATGTTCATTTCACTGTGTTCTTGCCAGTACGCGAAAATTTTCTTAGTGAAAGGCAGCTCTCAGTATTTTTTGGGTACGTACTTTCGACTTACGTTTCATTAATTCATTGGCCAAATCGTATTTGTATTGTTCTTCCTTCCCATAGTTGCTAATTTTTGGACTTCAGATGTAGCATGGTTGTAGATTCTTTAGTATTCTTGTTTTCCAGTTTTCAAGTGGGTATCTTACCTGTTCAATGCCTTCTAACTTCAAAGAGGTTTAGATACACGCCTACCTAATCAACCGGCATAATGCTTGGACTTTGCAGTTAAGCTGGATGCACCCATAGTTGTGTTGTTGCCAACCTTTATCAAAACTTGGGTCTCCGCAAAGTTGTAAGTTCATGTATGGGGGCTTGATATTTTTCCGGTGTGATTCCTGAACTGATTTTGGACTGATTCGTCCTCCATCTTATCGTATCATAGTCTTCTTCCTTGCATTTGTTGTTGATTTTCATTTTACATTAATATAATTGGTTTGCAATCCTTCTGTTAACCAACATTTCAGCTGCGTTACATGGGTGTTGATGTAAATAGATGTTTCTTCCGTCTTTTATCTGATTGGACAAGTCATGGTTGCTGTTAGGTCTGTTATTTTATTGTTGTCACGCGAATTGTCCTATTCATGAAATTACATTATATCGAGGTCAACAGTTGGCAGTGTTGTGGACCTAGAAGGTACTCATTGTTATGCTTTACCCTGATTGGACAAGAATTGTAGTGCATTATATCTAGGTCAACAGTAGGCTGTTAACAAGTGTTGTGGACCTAGAAGGTATGCGCTGTTATGCTTTATCCATATTGAACGAGAATTGTAGTGCATTATTATTTTGAATCTTCCATCGTAATTGGAGTCTATTTTTTCTTGTTTCATGTTTTCTTCGTCTGGTGGTCCGCATGCTGTGCATCTCCTAGAGTGTGAAGAGTGTTTGTTTACAGTTCCGCTCTTGGTTTGTTTTCTTTTTATGCATTTCTTATGCAGTATGCACAACTTGCATTGTGACCCCAATGATTTCAGTATTGAATTAATCAATTTTGCCATCTATATTGTTCTACTCTTCCATAAGCTTTACCTCCATTGGCTGCGCTGGGTAGATTGTTAATAGTTGTCAGATCGCTATATATTTTGTGTCAATCTCAACAATTTGGAAGTCGTTGATCTACTTCTGAGTGATAATCAAAACTGACTTCAAGGTTTCGTTTTCCGACTTTACTCACCTTGTACGATTTATATAATACCTTTGCCTGATTTTGTCGATTGACTGATGTCTTGTTATGTGTGTACTGCCTGTTTTAGTTTCTCTCTGGATTCAAGTAGCAGTAGACTGTACAAGGATGTTGGTGAGGGATTCTGCACTGTTGTTCGGGTGTAGCTTAACATAACAATGGCCTGTAACTTCCATTGGCTTTTCGAATTTAGTATTCAGTGGCATGTTACAAGTCTTTTTAGTAAGTTATTGCTATTTTAGTTGTCCACTTATATTTGGGAATCTGTGCTTTCTACCTGGACTGCGGGTGAAGTTGGTCTTTACATGTCTGCAGATTTGATTGTTGGACGTTGTAGAAGACATTGAGTTGTTCAGCAGCTCTATAAACTTTCTGGTTTCTATATTTCTGCTTCTGTTTTGATTTTTATTTTTTAAAGAATATACAGCTTACAGTCTTGATCTATTCTCTGAGAGATATTGTAATTACAAATTTTTTTGTGTACCACAGAAACCACAATCATTGGAAGAGGAAGAAAAAACCATTCAATTTGATACATCTGCGGTTTAGTTTACTTACCTTCACCGGAAGAGGATTAGAGAACCATTCAACATGGTACATCTGTAGTACAATATACTTTCCTTTCACATATTTCTTCAGCATGAGTCATTGTTGTTTGATCCTTGATAGTGTCTCATTAGGTGAGTGAAATCTGGACTACCGAACTTATAATATCAAATTTTAAGCTGTATAAATTAATATATTACTCTTTAGTACATTCATCTTGCATTTATATGTAGGATTACTCTATTGGGGTTGCCGGTAGAACGTAGCATTCCCTCTAGGACCTAGAGTTATGCTGGTCCGGGCACTGTTTAATTGTCCAAGCAGGTTTCATGAGTGTGTTATTATGCATATTTGGAAGTGCAAATTCTCTGTTCTATATTTTTTGTCCTTATGGATTATGAACACAAGCAGTGTTTGATGATTTCGTGTATGTCACAGGTGCTATTGTGATGTTCTATATGTTTTATACTTCAGAAGTTAGTGCTGCCAGCATGATTGAGTGGGTTGGATTCATAGCAGTTTGTGCATGTGTAAATATATTGTTTTCCTATTTTTTTTTCTTATTTAATGTGGCATATATGTAACTTAGATGATGCATATATCTGATCAGGAACCAATGGATGGAGATAGGTATTTTCATTGTCTTGTCATTTTGGAATCTCTTCAGTGTGCTCTCTCCTCCCCTCATTCCCTGCTCGTCTCCTCTTTGTTTCTCCTGCTTTTCCATGACAATTATACAAAGTGGGAGGGATTGGTTGTTCTAGGCAGTAGATGAAATTTGTTGTCAGAGGTATTATGATCATACAAAAGAGAGCTTAGTTTTGAAGGGGTTTTTCTTTCCACCTACCTTACTTTGATTTTCTTGGGGTTCACTCCCATGGATCCTATGTCAACAGATAGCTGTACTAAGACATGGTTTTGTCCTATTGTTTTACTATGGTAGCTATTGATATATCAATGTCATGAGACAAGATGCTTCTCCTTTCTACTCCTAGGGAAGTTGAAGGTTGGGATTCATATTTTCTTCCTTTTGATGGTTGATGGTAGTCATTTTACTTTAGTAACTGGTTGGCCATTGTTGTTATGCAGTATTCGACCTACATTTTGTGTTCTCCAGGATATGAATTCTTGGGTGGATTTGCTTTGCTGTTCTTGGGTAACTGATGTTGAGCTATTATCTTTTATATGTAGCGCTGGGTAGCATGGTTGCAGTTCTCTTTAGGTTTCTTGTTCCATTTTTGTTTCTTGTAACCACATATGGATCCTATGTCTACAGATACCAATAAGGAGATTTGTCAGTATTTCCACCAACATATGGGCTAGCTGGACTCAATAAATTTGCTGGGGTCATGTATGTTTTGTAAGAGGATTTGGTGGGAGCTTCTTTCCTGTCCCTGGGTGTAACTGATACGGGATATTAACTTTTTGATGTAGGTTGTTAATTGGTAATTGTTTGTAGTTCTCTTCTGAGTTTTTGTTTTATTATCTTTCCTGAAATCATCTTAACTGTGCATTATCTTCTAGAGTTATAGGTATCCCGCATCTAGCCCGTAAATTTTTCCTCCGCCTGGACCTCAAAATTCTAGTTGGACTGACCATGGAAAGTTGTTTGGATCTTCTGAAAGAGGGTGAATAGAGCCGGGTGTTGGTTTTTCCTATCTATCCAACTTTTATTTGGGCTCATTTCCTGTAGTTTGCTACTGTTGCCGGTGCACATGTATTTTCGCATGTATGAATTGGAACGGACGTTCTTCTTTCTTCCATTGTTCACCAAATTCTATATGACATGTTTCCTGTCCTTGTAAAATTTACTGGTTTTCATTCCTCTAGCATAGGTTCGTTGTCTGTCAACTTTAAACGAATGGAGATTTATCTCGGCACTGATGGATATTGATGAATGCTTCTGTTATTATCGGCTTGTGACATTGATGTTTGTAAGTTTGTCATTATTTTGTCACTGGCATCTCATCCTAGACAGGTATTGTACGAATATTTCTAGTAGACATGTAGATGGAGGGTTAGCTAGACTGTGTCATTGTATAAGCATCTATTTGTTGTCCTGTAGTCATTTAACACTTGAATTTTACTTGTATATGTAGCTGACCTAGATAATAAGCTAGTCTGTGCCTCTATTTTGGCATTTCATAATGCCTGGTGTAGTTTTGTTACAGAACACGTAAACGTAACACCAAAATTTCTAAACGTAACACCATCGTTTACTATAAACAGTTTGTACTGCTACACTTTTGCTTTCCAATCCTTTTAGGTATTATCTTTTTCTTTGTTTTTTTTTCTCTTCCGTAGTTGCCTGTCGAAAGGATAGTATCTTCAAGTAACACGAGTTTATTTAACTTTTGAGCGATGCATCTGATCCTTATCGAAATCTTCAGTTAGATTTATGTTCTTAAACGAATATGATTGTTGTTCAATCATACTCTGCAAACACTGGTTTGTGTTGTACGCTCCGTTTGTGATCACTTAAAATTTTAATATATTTAGTGTTCTTCAAAATCTAAATTTGACCAATTTGGTAGTAGACGTACCAGTTTTTACACTATGAACCATTCCAAATATCCTCTTTTATCTTTCAGCTGATAGATCTGTTTCTCACATTTAAGCAACTTCATTATACTTAAGTGTGAGTCAATTACATTCTTGAGTAATTTAGTTAATTGTTTTATACATTGCCTTTCAATTTAATCTTTATACTTTAGTGATAAAAAAGAAAACTTATTTATTCCTGAAGTGCACCAAAATATCAGGCCCGAACAGGTAATCCAAAAGTGTACTTTGAAATTATACTTAGAAGATTGGGCCAAGCCCGTACCCGGAAGGAGGCCCGGACCCATATCCAAAAAAGGGCCCAAGCCCAATCACATACTAAAGGCCAGTATGGAAAGACCACATTTATATAAATAGGAGGAAACTTCCTATGAAAAGGCAGTGACTATTTTTCCCTCTAAAAAAAAACCTCACAAGAGCTCTCTTTCATCTCTCCCGACTGTTGGGTTTTTACACATTCATACAAAGACTCTATTTTATTGATTATTGAGGATACACACAAAAAATACTGATTATCACACCTGAGGGTTTGTGGGGACACTCCCACCCACCCACGGTGCTTTATTTTGCAGACCTCACATGCCAAATATCCGACCGCGACGACCACAACTTTGGCGACACTAACACGATCGTTTATGCAATTAACCTTTTTTTATTAACTCTTAATTAGGTTACAAACATGATCGTTGGAGTGTAACAATTTCCATCTATATTATAAAATAGTTCAATGTGATGATGACCCTGGCCGACTTATGTTATATATACATGACGATTCAGCTTGATTTGTAATTATGTAAGTTATAAATGAACCTCTTAGTTATGAGTTATGTTTAAATTATAACTTTATAATTAAATATAAAACTTTCAATTGTAATTTTTGTTTGAATTATCCCGTCAGCTATAAGTTTTTTTTTATCCCGACTATTTATTAAAGTGATTTCTTATCGACATTGTGTCTATGACATAATAATTAAATAAAAAAAGGGCCCATATTTGTTGACCACTTCGTCACCAGGAATACATGATCGCCGACTTGAAACCGTTTTTTTGACTTTACTATCACGCGTTTACTTAACGCCAAACTTCCCCACCGACCAAAGGATTTCTTTCAAACCGATTAATTATCACCTCAAAATCTCAACCGTCCATTGTTAACCCACCTCATCTATAAATACCCAATATATTCCGTTCTCAGGTTCCCAAACGTAGTTGCCTTTGTCGCTGACGATAAGCGATTGTCTTCATTCCAGAGGTTTATAATTCGATACTTAGATGTCTATTATGAATCTAGCCTTTTATGTGTCTCGATAATCGGTTGTTCGGATGAAGGTTCAATCAGACATGCTTGAGGAAGGTAGACGAATTTTTGGTCTCCTAATTTGATAGTAATTGATTGATCATAATTGTATTGATTATGGAGATCCGATTGTCAGTATGATATTTCCTGATACCGATGAACAGACGGTTTTTCCTATTTGATTATCTTTCCGATGATGCCAGGGCTATAATACAAATAATATTTCAGGCCAGATTAAACCGAGGGAATCAGTCGATTATATGTTTTAGAAGGTGGCCTGAAGGGGAAGGTCTATTGTTTGTGTCTGTTTATGCACTAGACGTTTTCCTTGCTTCGGTTTATTTTTAGTGGATAACGTGGTATTATCAAATTTGGAGTGATATTCCTTATATTCCTTTCAACAGATTGTTCTAACAATCGGACAATAGGAGGCCTGGAAGGCGGCGAATTTACCGAACTCGTTTCTCCAAATCTAGGAAGGTATCAAGTTTTTAATGGTTGGGTTTTCGGACATGTCTTCTTGTCTAATTTATTTGGTTAAAGAAACGTTACGATCATTATTATTTGATTTGATTTTCGGGTTAGGAGGGCAAGCATTTAGGTTTTCTCAGGGGTGCCTTTTTTGTCATGGAGATGATCTTTATTAATTTTTTTTTTCTTGTTGATTTCCCTTACCTTTCAATTGTAAGCTGTTTTGTCAGGAAAATTTGGACTGACATGAGTTGAAACTTCCTTCCTTTTGATCCTTGATGGTATTCATTCGACCTTAATGCTTGGTTTGAAATTGTACTAGAGCTTGCATTATGTGTATTTGAGGATTTTATACCCTAGTAGCTGGCTTTTCCTTGGGGATTCGGTGGGAGCTCCTTTGTTGTACGTGGTAGTGACTTGGCATGTGGTGATGCGTGACAAGGGTGTAGTTTCAGTTAAGCTTCTTTTTTCAGCTTCCTTGGGAACTCATATCCTGTTGTTTGCTCTGCTTTGTCGCCAGTGTGCTTGGATTTTTTTGAGTATGAAGAGCATCTGTAATCTCTTGCCCTCGTTTGGACTAACGGTTCATTAGTTCCTTCTCCAGAGTATTGATACTATTCATCCTTGCGGTATTTGGTGATTGACATTTCACTTTAGCAATGGGTAGCAGTCAATAGTTTTGTCAGCTGCGATCTTGTGAATTGTGTCAAGGTTGTAGCCTGTCAGCCTGTGCTCTGCCTGGGACCTTGAGTTAAGCTTGCTTGGTGCCCGTGTGGGATTTGGACCCTAGATTGTTGAAAATGAGGCACCTTTATGATGTTTGTCATGTAGATGCTGTTCCAATCAGTCTTTCAAAACTTCCATTTGTTCTTATTTTCTGTTGTTTGCTGTGTTGTTGCCGGTGAGATGATCTTCCTCGAGTATGGAGTGCATCTGTAATCTAATATCCTGCTCTCTTCTTTAACAAAAGCGGTTCTCGGGGCTCATATCGATTGGTTGAAAATTCAATACTACAACCTTCATCTCAGTGTCTGTGTTGCCCCAGCAGAGTGCTTTCGCCATTGGTGTTCATTCCTATCTCAATGCATTTGACTGCTCCAACCAACAATTCCATTCTTTGCTGGTTTTCAGTTATAAGTTTATGATTCCCAGTTCACTCAGCAGACCAAGCAACTTCAGCTTCAGTAAGCCAGCATAACCCAGAAGTTTTGTCAGACCAGTAAATAACCCTCTTGTGATGTAGTGTTCTAAAGCCCTGTAGTCATCAACTTTAAGCCTAGTGGAAATAATGGGTACAAGTATCTGCCTTGCCTGGAAGAAAATCCTCTTTTCCCAGTTAGCTTACTCAACAGTGTTTTCGACAATATTTTTGGACTATTGCTCAGCTGATACTAAATGCATTTGCCAATGCCAGATTATTAACCCATGATGGTACTTAATCCCTCCTTGTTTAATATGTTCCCCTGAAATTGATTTAACATTTGCTATCTCTTCGAAATAATTTGTTCATGGTGATTGCTAAAAAAGAACAACCAGAAAACAATAGAGACTGCAAAATTGCATTTGGGTAAAACATCAATGTCATTGCCAACCTCAATAGAGACACATGGATGTCTCATGTCTGTGCCTAGGCAGTGCCAGGGGATGCAGGGTCCTCTCCAAGCCTACTATTGTACATCTAACAACAACTAGTGTTGAGCTCCGCCGTTATTTTGCAATAACAGTCTCCTCTTACTACAACAGTCAATAAGCACCAACAAGCATAGACCCTGAAGAGCATGCGTGTTCTGTTGGCTTCCTAATTCCCTCTCTGTTTCTCATTTCCTTTGCTTTCAGGTACCATTCTAACCAATTGTTCTGCGTTCTCAGTTTCCCAAACATAGTTGCCTTCGTCGATAAGTGATTGTCTTAATTCCCGAGGTTTTGAATTCGATAATTAGATGTCAATTTTGAATATAGCCGATTATGTGTCCCGATAATCGGTTGGTCGGATGAAGGTTCAATCAGACGTGCTTGAGGTAGGTAGACAATTTTTGGTCTCCTAATTTGATAGTAATTGATTGATCATAATTGTATTGATTATAGATTGAGATCCGATTGTCAGTATGATATCTCCTGATTCCGATGAACAAATGGTGTTTGCTATTTGATTATCATTTTGATGATGCCAAGGCTAGAATATGAAAAAAAATAATCAGGTAAGATTAAATTGAGGGAATCAGTTAATTTTTAGTGGTAAGATTCTGATGATGCACATGATGTTTTCCCTGCTTCGGTTTATTTTTAGTGGATAACGTGGCATTATCAAATTTGGAGGTGATATTCCTTCCATTCCTTTCAACATATTGTTCTAGCAATCAGACAATAGGGAGGCCTGGAAGGCGGCCGATTTGCAAAACTCGTTTCTTCTAATCTAGGAAGGTATTTGGTTTTTAATGGTTGGTTTTTCGGACATGTCTTCTTGTCTAATTTATTTGGTTAAGGAAATGTTATGATTGTTATTATTTGATTTGATTTTTGGGTTAGGAGGGAAAACATCTAGGTTTTCTCAGTGGTGCCTTTTTTGTCATTGAGATGATCGTTATTAATACTTTTTTTTTCTTGTTAATTTCCCTTACCTTTCAATTGCAGGCTGTTTTGTCAGGAAAATTTGGACTGGCATGAGTTGAAACTTCCTTCCTTTTGATCCTTGATGGTATTCATTCGACCTTAATACTTGGTTTGAAATTGTAATAGAGCTTGCATTATGTGTATTTGAGGATTTTATAGCCTAGTAGTTGGCTTTTCTTGGGGATTCGGTGGGAGCTCCTTTGTTGTACGTGGTAGTGACTTGGGATGTGGTGATGCGTGACAAGGGTGTAGTTCCAGTAAAGCTTCTTCTTTCAGCTTCCTTGTGAACTCATATCCGTTTGTTTACTGTGTGCGTGGATTTTCTTGAGTATGAAGAGCATCTGTAATCTCTTACCCTTGTTTGGACTAACTGTTTATTAGTTCCCTCTCCAGAGTATTGATACTATTCATCCTTGCAGTATTTGCTGATTGACATTTCACTTTGGCAATGGGTAGCAGTCAATAGTTTTGTCAGCTGCAATCTTGTGGATTGTGTCAAGGTTGTACCTGTCAGCCTGTGCTCTGCCTGGGACCTTGAGTTAAGCTAGCTTGGTGCCCGTGTGGGATTTGGGCCCTAGATTGTTGAAACGGGGGCGCCTTAATAATGTTTGTCATGTAGATGTTGTTCCGATCATTCTTTCCCAACATCCATTTGTTCTCATTTTCTTTTGTTTGCTGTATTGTTGCTGGTGCGATGAATTTCCTCAAGTACGAAGTGCATATGTAATCTAATATCCCGCTCTTTTCTTTAACAAAAGCGGCTCTCAGGGCTCGTATCGATTGGTTGAAAATTCAATACCACAACCTTTTGTCTCAGTGTTGGTGTTGGCCCAACATAGTGCTTTCGCCATTGGTGCTCTTTCTGATCTCAATGCATTTGACTGTTCTAACTTCTAACCAACAATTCCATTCTTTGCCAGTTTTCAGTTATGAGATTATTGTAAGGGTAAAATAGGCAAGGCTTATTTTTACTTGTTTTCTCCTTTCATGGTTAAAATATTATTTTTGTTAGGTTTTTGGTATTTGAGGATTTAATATCTTTTATTATATTTAGTTGTGATTTATCTGGAATCAAAATATTTTATTAGATTGTGGTTCAACATTTTTGGTAACTAAATCTTAGCATAAATCCTAGTCAAACCGAGATTCTTGACCACTTTCATATTTGGTAATAAAATCTCACAAGATTGGTAAGTTGTTGATCTTTCTTTGTAGCTAATCATTTTCCTTGTAGTAGTTGGACTGTTTTGCGTGTGTATAGGAGATCGCATAACTATAAATAAAGGTGCAAGGTTACGGGCTGTGGTAGAGCTTGTGAGAGAGAACACAAAGCCATAAAGCCGTGTTCAGAAGCTAGGAGATTCAGAAGCTGTTTTCAGATCAGAAGTTCAGCTGTTCGCTTGTTGCTGGTGATGTTATAACATCAGCAGTCACATTGAAGATCTGGAAACTGTTTGTCTTCCTGTTCAGTCTAAAGGAAGCTGATTTTGTTTCTTCTCACGTTTTGTTTAACCTGTTTATGTGGTGTTTTTGTTCTCCAAGATTCATTATCTTGTGAGAATATTTTGTGTGTGATTTCACAAGTGTTTTTGTAAAAACGATTATTACTAGTGAAATCTTTGTGGCCTTGAGGCTAGGTCTACAAGTATTATCTTGTAGATTATTTTTGGTAAACCTTGCATTCAGTTTTCTGTTTTGTGCTTATACTTCCGCTGCTATATTCTTTGTTGTCCATTGTGATTCCAATGTAGCTACAATCACAGCTACATTGGAATCACTTCGGTTTCTCTTGAGAATCCTAGCTATTGTGTTCTTTCAATTGATATCAGAGCCTTCTCTTGATATCACTAAGAGTTGATTCTAGTCATAGCCGTGATGGATTCTCAATATGAGAATGTTGTTCGCCCTCCTACTTTTACTAATGCAAACTACTCTATTTGGAAAGTCAAGATGCGCATCTTCATCAAATCGATTGATGAAAGAGCGTGGCTTGCTGTCTTGAATGGATGGAGTCCTCCTAAAACAACAGATTCTGATGGTGATGTCAAGGTCACCAAAGAATCTGAATGGTCCAATGAAGATAGGAATACTGCATCCTTTAATTCAAAAGCCTTGTCTGCTATATATAAAGGTTTAGATGCTAATACTTTTAGGGTGATTGCCAACTATGAATTTGCTAAAGATGTTTGGGAGGCCCTTCAGACTTTGTGAAGGACCTGCTAGTGTTCGTGCCTCTAAGTTAAGACTGCTCACCACACAATTTGAAAATACCAGAATGAATGAATCTGAAGATATTATGTCTTATTATGGTAGACTTTTTGACATGTCTAATTCTGCTCTTGCTTTAGGAGATCCCATCACTAATGAACGTCTTGTTAGCAAGATGATGAGAACTTTGCCTGAAAGGTTCAATGTCAAAATATGTGCTATAGAGGAAGCACATGATATTGACAAGATGAGTTTTGAAAGATTGGCTGGTATTCTTCAAAACTTTGAATTGAACCTAAATGATCAAATAAAACAAAAAGGCAAAGGGGCTTCATCATCTTCTACACCCATTGTGAAAAATATTGCTATGCCTGCTCCTATTGATATCTCATCTGACTTGCTTGAAATTCAAAAGGATATTGATGAGTCTGATTTTGGAGAAGAATCTATTGCTCTTTTGACTACCAAATTTAGAAATTTTTTGAAAAATAAGAGTCAAAATAGAACTCCATCATCAAGCTCCAAGAACAATTTTAAACCTGACTCTCGAAAATTTGTTCCTAAGGAAAATTCTTTCCAAACTCCAGAAAAGCCTTTCACAAACCCCTTTGCTTCAAAGTCTTCCTATAATGGTAAGAACATTGATTCAATTCAATGTAGAGAATGTCAAGGGTATGGTCATTATGCTAACCAATGTGCTAATACTCTAAGGAAAAAGGGTTTGAATTTTTCAGCAACTCTGAGTGATAGTGATGGAGAAGATCCATGTGATCTTATCACTCTCACTGCTGTTTATGATTCTGAAACTGAAAGTGCAGGTTCTTCAGCCAATGTGACATCCAATGCAGCTACATCTAGAGTCACATCAGAAGATGCAGTGAACAGAAACAAAGATGATCTCTTTTGTTTTAACTCCACAATCCCAGAAGATGGTGGAGATTCAGAGTCTGACTTGCTGGAAGGGTACAAGGAACTGTACAAAGATTGGGAGAAACGAGCTCACCAAGTTACATTGTTTGGTAAGGCAAATGAGCTGTTGAAAAAGGCCAATGAAGATCAGAAAGATTGCATAGTAAGGTTGGAAAGCTTGCTGAGCAAAAAGGATGTTGAGATCGAAGGGTTGAAGGAGCAGCTCATTCAAGCAAAAGAAACCATTGCCAAATGGAATTCAAGTCAACATAAAATGGATGAAATGCTCAATACAAGTAGCACATCTAAGGCAGGTATTGGTTTTGTTCCAAAAGTGTTTGTGAGAGAAGGAGAAGGCACATCTGAACCTAAACAAACTGCTCAAAATTTTCAAAAACCTGATTTCTTCGTAATATCAAGACTAGTAGCATTGAAAATTTTGGAGAATTCCTGAAACATGGAGCTTACGAAAACTCATATGTCCAAAATCAAGGATTCCTGAAACAAGAAGTTTCACAAGCTCATGGAGCTTACGAAAACTCATATGTCCAAGTTTTTGATGCCAAAGACAAGATGTTTCAGGAATCCTTGATTTTGGAGACTTTGATCCAGAACCAGCATTTGAATCCAGTGAACCAGCAGCTGAACAAGCAAAATCTGCAGATTCAGGATGTACAGACAATGCGATTCAGAATGTGTCATCCAATGTGATTCCGAATGTAGCTACATCGGAAGTCACATTGGACAGAACTTTGGTAGAAGCCGATCGAGCGAGATAATCAGTTTGACCGATCGTGATTTGATATTCCAAGCAAAATTCAGAAAATACATCCCTCATCTCAGATCATAGGTAATGTTTAGGATGGTGTATCAACTAGAAGGAAAGGTAAGGTGGATTACAAAAAGCTTGCTTGCATGTCCACACTAGAATTTGATGAAATCCATGCATCTTGTTTTGTTTCCACCATTGAACCCAAAAATGTGCATGAGGCTCTTAAGGATGAATGTTGGATAAATGCCATGCAAGAAGAACTAGACCAATTTACTAAAAACGATGTTTGGTATCTTGTTCCTAGACCCACTTCTGTAAATGTTATTGGAACAAAATGAATTTTCAAAAACAAAACTAATGAAGTGGGAGAGATAATAAAAAATAAAGCTAGACTTGTGGCTCAAGGGTATACACAGGTTGAGGGGGTGGATTTTGATGAAACCTTTGCTCTTGTAGCCTGTATTGAGTCCATTCGTCTGTTGCTTGCCATTGCTTGTTTTCTTGATATAACTCTTCAAAAAATGGATGTGAAGAGTGCTTTTTTAAATGACATTCTTGAAGAAGAAGTTTTTGGTGAGCAACCAAAAGGTTTTAAGGACCCCCATAAACCCAGTCATGTGTTTAAGCTAAAAAAAGGCCTTGTATGGTCTCAAACAAGCTCCTAGAGCTTGGTATGGGAGACTTACAGACCATCTTTTGAAAAGTGGGTTTAGAAGGGGCGAGGTGGATAAAACTCTATTTATTCAAAATCAAGACAAATACATTTTGATAGCACAAATTTATGTTGATGACATTGTGTTTGGATCCACCTCCAAGTCCTTGGAAAAAGAATTTGTTAACTGCATGACTTCCACTTTTGAGATGAGTATGGTTGGGGAGTTGACCTATTTTTTAGGAATTCAGATTAAACAATCACATGAAGGGATGTTCATATCTCAAGCCAAGTATGCTCTTAACTTGGTGAAGAAATTAAATCTTGAGAATGGAAAACAAAAGAAAACCCCTATGGGTACATCCAATAAACTCAATAAAGATGAAAAATCTGAAAGTGTTGACCATACTTTATATAGGAGTATGATTGGAAGTCTGTTGTACTTAACTACCACCCGTCCTGACATCATGTATAGTGTGTTTGTGTGCTAGGTATCAAGCAAACCCCAAAGTCTCTCACTTGAAGGTAGTGAAAAGAATAATTTGATATGTTGGTGAGACTTGTGCCATGGGTTTGTGGTATACTAAACACACAAACACCAATCTTGTTGGGTTTAGTGATGCTGATTGGGCTGGTAGTGTAGATGATATGAGAAGCACCTCAGGTGGATGTTTTTATTTGGGAAATAACTTGATTTCATGGTTCAGTAAGAAACAAAATTGTGTTGCCCTATCAACAGATGAATCTGAGTATATAGCTGCTGGTAGTGGATGTACACAACTCTTATGGATGAAACAAATGAACAAGGATTATGGTTTACACATCAATGTATTAACCATGTATTGTGACAACACTAGTGCCATAAGTATAGCTAAAAATCCTGTTCAACACTTTAGAACTAAGCACATTGACATAAGACACCATTTTATTAGAGACTTGGTTGAACAAGGCATTGTTTGCATTGAACATGTGGGAACAGAAAATCAACTGACTGATATTTTCACAAAGAGTAGATTTTGAGAGATTCATAAATCTTAGGAAATCTCTCGGTATGTGTGCCATGTAACCCCTCACTTCTTTCTATATAAATAATATATATATATATATATATATATATATATATATATATATATATATATATATATATATATTTAGGCATCTTGCATTGTTTTTTAGGGGGCCACACTAGTTTCACTCTTTATGTTTTAGTACTTTTGTTTGTTGATCTGGATATGCATTCAATATCTGTTGTGATTTTCTTGTTCTGATTCACCTCTCCATCTCCCTAAAAGGTGTGTTGAAATTGAAAAATCTTTAGACCATAAAGGAAAGAGCTACCTTTTGAAATTTTTGGGATGTTGCAATTTGTCAAAGTACTGTGGAGCTTAGGCTTTCATGGGTTGATCTTGAGAAAATTGACTCCCTTTAATTGAAAAAGTGTGAAAGCTACCTAACGGAAAAGAGCTACCTATGGACAAGGTTGTGGCATCTTTCTTTTGGAACTGTGAATCCTCGGATTACATGGGTTGATCATTAAGTAAAGTTGCTACCCTTGGTAAATAGTGTGAAAGGTTCCTAGTGGTTTGTGTTGAATATGCTTGAAATAAAGTAAAGCTATTCTCATAGGGAAATAAAGTACCTATGGTTTTTATGGGAGTTTTGTGCTGGTTTGGTGAAGAAAAGATGAGAATTTGTACATAAAATCAGAATTTTGGTGAATGTGTCTTCCAATGCAGCTACATTGGGAACTACATTAAGATGATCTAGACATATCACATGTGTGTGACTGCATTGTTTCTCTTATTTTTTTTCTCACATGTTAGGCATATTTTCTAGGACATATTTTGTGTTGTTAATATCAGCCCCTTGTTGCTTTTGTTTTCATAAGCAGTTTAGTGCAATCTCTATTCTATTGTTCACCATGTTGATATTTTATGTGGTTGTCTAGTCTGTGTGTTGACCATGAGGCCCTGAACTGGTTTATGATTAATGTCTTTGACAGGTTTGTGTGGTTGCAATTTTGGTTAATTTAGTGTTGTGCATCCTCAAAATACTTGATCAATTTTGTAATATTCGAATTTTGAAATATGAAATTAGTAGTTATTTTCTCACATTTAATCCTCCACCTATTTCTCATGCCAATAACAACAAATTTTTATCACTTCTTTATTACTGGTTAATATTTGATTTTTTATCTAAAGTTTGAATTTTGATTTTCTGTTAGGACTCCTCACATTCCATCTAATTAAGGTGTTTAACGGCTAATTGCTATTAGTGGGCGTATTAGTGCTGTGTTTCAGGAAGGAAGAAAACTCTTTTGCCCAGAAGCTTCTCTCTTTTCAAAATCCGGCCGAAAGAATACTCCTTGCAGATTATTGTCTTCGCAATCCATCTTCCTTCATCATTTTTCGTGTGTTCCTTCACAATTTCTCCATGGCATCTTCCTCATCTTTTGCACACGAAACCCCTAAACACAATCCAACCTCAGATGTAGCTTCCGATGAAGCTACATCAAGCCTTCTTTCATCTCCTGAAAATCCTCTTACAGCTATTGTAGTAGCTCAGCCATTACTAGAACCTCTTAACATTATTCTTCCTGGCGAAAAAAGAAACGCCATTGATGTGGACAATCCAGGTGATTTATCAGGGTTACCCCAAATTGGTAACCCTAGCTCGAGAAAATCGAAACGGCTAAGAGGGATTCCCTCAAATTTTGAAGATCCAAGTGAGGAAGATATTCTAGCTGCCAAGAAAAACAAAGTAGTTCCAGGAATTTTTGAAGAATCAATGGTTATTGAAAGCGACCCTGATGATGAAGATTTTGTTCCCAAAACAGGACCAACCCCGGTGGTTCAAGAACCAGCCTCTCATCCTGCTTCTCCCATAATTGCTCCAGTTCAAGAGGAAGCCAAAGACGATGGCTATCCCATACCATCACCCCAAGTAGTTTTTCAGACGGATTCTTCTACACAAGCAAAAGAATCGTCTGACATTGAAGCTAGCTCTCCTTCGGAATCAAATGCAGATATCAATTTCTCCGATGAAGACAGAACTCTGGCTGATTATCTGGTCCAATTAAAGACAGTGGCTTCTCCCAAGCCTGCTCCATCTCCACAGTCACCGGCAGAAGACATGCCCCATCAATCCAGTTCCTCTGACTTCGATGACAGTTCTGACAAGAACTTTGAAAGCAAAGAAGCAACCCTTGAAGATAGTGAGGATACAGATGAGGTTCCTGTTCGCTTCACCAGAAGCCGCGTGTCTTCAGCCAATGTAGCTACTAATGTAGCTACATCCAAAATTTCCAAGCCGTCTGCTTCTGCTGCTTCTTCAGTTGGTAAACCCTTCTCATTTAAATTTGTGTCAAAGGCTGCTTCTATTCGTTATAATACCTCTCGTAAAATTGTGGATGAACGAATTATTCCTTCAATAGAGTTGGATGCACAAAACTTGACACAATTTTTCACTGATAGAGGTCTTTCTGGGACTTTATCTTCTGTCTCCCCATATTTTCGTGATCTTATTTACGAATTTTATGCCAACCTTGAAAAACGTATTTCCTCACCTTCTGATGCAAGATTTGAAAAAGTTTTTTTGAGAGGGAAATGGTATGATATTTCATCTTCTATCATAAATGACATGTTGAACACTCCTGCTTCTGGCCCTTTTGATATGAAAACTGATTTGAATCTGTGTGTTTTAGAGTTAACTGGTGGCACTTTGAGTAAGTGGCCTACCAAAGGTTCATCTATTAGCACTTCCCAGTTGTCATCTCTCTATGCACTCATGCATAAAATTTGTTGTGCAAATTGGTCTCCCACCACTAACTCAAACACACTTACAGAAGAACATGCTAGGGTACTGTTTCAGATTAGGACCAATAAGCCCTTTGATTTTGGATACTTTGCCTTCAGAAAAATCTCTTCTTTAGTTGAGTCAGAAGGTGACAAGAGGTCCTTGATTTTCCCTTCTTTTATAAAGTCTTAGTCTCCCAAGGATACACTCCTTCTGCTACAACTAGACTCTCTCCAATTCTTGAACCTCTTCATATCTCTGCCAAACTGTTGAGAGGAGATAGAATTGTGAATCTTCCTCTCGTCCATCCATATGTCCCAGTGTCATCTATTCCTGGTTCCTCTCTACCATCTGCTTCTACTCCTGTCAATGCTACTTCCAATGTAGCTACATCAGCCATCTCTGCACACCCTTCTGCTCCAATCTCTATAGCTTTTATATCTGAACAGTTGGCTATGGTGCAATCTCAATTGGAAATTCTGGATACACAGTCTACACTTCTTAAATCATTAGCTGCCCAATACACTGCCTGGTTGACCATGCATTCTGGCCAAATAGGGGGGTGTAAATGTTAGTGCAAGTGTTCCTCCTGTTGTTCCTGTAACAGCCCGACCCGGACTCCAATGCGGAATCCCAAGGTCGTGCCGTTAAGACAGACTAAAAGACGGACAAGCACCTGCTAATCATAATGGTGCAAGTCAAAACAATGAGCTGACTAGCTCGAAACAGGAATGTAAAGCCATAACGGCGATACAGAATAATAAAAATCAACACCTGCGGAAGCGAATCATAAGTGGGACCAAAGCCTATAATTTCTAAACCAAGGAATACAAGGCTGAGAGACGACTATCTCTCGACAAATCTACAACTCGCGTGACGCAACATTGCGCACGGGCAACAAACCATCGGCAAACCTAAGGCCGGCGAAGCAACCAAAATACCAACCTGATAAACAACCACTCAACGGCTAAAACATGCCGGAGGGACAAATCAACTAGAAGAATAAGAGATTAAACACTAACAACTAAACCAATGTCTCTCGACTAAAGTTGTCGGAGATAGAAATAACACAATACTAGAACATGCGAGCTAAAACCTTGCTCGGAAAGACAACATAAATAAACTTCTAGTTAAATACAATAGCTCGACCAAACAAGTCGGCTCCCAAAATAAAATGATAATAAAATACTAACATAACTACCCAAGTAAAGTTTACATAACTTTACATCCGTGTCTCACAAGATAATAAATACAATAATAATATAAACTCCAAGCTATTGCTCGGAAGACCACCTGCTATCCAACAAACACCCGAAGCTGCAACGCGTACTAACGAGCTTACTGCAAAACTAAGGAAAACAAACACACGGAGTGAGTCATAATGACCCAGTAAGTTACTAAATGCAATAGTATGGCATAGCATGGCATGGCATGATATAATGCACAAGCATATATAAAAATCATGGTATCATACTAGTATACCAACAATAAACATGTACTTAGTTATCAAAGCACATAAACTCACATAAGCCATATAGCATATTATCTTTCACATAAATGCTCATACGTAAACACGTATAACCAGAATCTGGGCCTAGCCCTCAATATTCAAACCACGGGTCCAACCCTCAAATGATCATAATCTGGGTTTCAATCCTCAAATGATCACAACTCATCAGTTTTCTTAATGAGTACCTCGTTACATTCATCCAACCCTGGGATGAGAAATGGGAGCTCAATATCAGGCTAGGTGGCGCTAATACGAGACCACATCCCACTATTGGCCATATAGTGAGGAGAAAGGGTACCAATGCGGCGATTCATAGCGAATGTTTCCAAAGGCTATGAATCGTCCCATTGCCGACAAAACGACCAAGACGCCAGCTGGACTCAAATCAAGATGCTCAAGTAGATATTTACTTGGATAAACCAATAAGGACCAAGTCCATCACAAAAGGACTCATCAAATCAAGTAGGTCATAATGCTCTACAAAACCCAATAAACAATGCACATAAATGTACACACTTAACATGTTCAACCAACTTGTAAGTTTAGTTCAAGAACCACATATTGAGGTATTCATAATCCTCAAGTCATCACCAATTCAAGAATAGCGTATAGCTCAATAAATCACAACGTGAGGTCTACTATAGTCCTCTACTCAAGATTAAATCAAAGACTATTATTTTAGTCTAAGAACAGTCATAAATCAAGACTTAGCATTTTAGCTTCACTTAAAGGTACACCGGACTCAACCATAGTCTCAACCGTCATATATACTCGACTTCTCAAAACCAATCTCAAGGGTATCATGACTAACCCATAGTCAAAACCCCGTAAGTGCTCTCATGTGCACGCGACCAAATTCCCTAAAAGAGAACTCGTTCAATAATCATTTCTTAAGGGCATACGAGATCATAGGTTGGTCTCTAATGCTCCATGCTCTAACAAGCACGCTCTAAACATACTCCCAATAGGTCTTTATAATATGAGTGTCTCAATTGGACACCGAATGAGATACTCGGATACGCACAAACATAACTAAGCAAGACCCGAACATCGTAGGGTTTCAACCTAAAGCTCATTATTATATTATTAACCTTACAACGACTCCGATGAGTCTTAATTCTACATTTCATTCTTTATGTGTTTCATAAACCCGCAATTAAACATTTCATTCATATATACTACAAAATCTCAAAATTCATTCGGGCTTGATTCCCAAGCCTAACAACCCAAGAACTCATTATAATCATAGTCAACCGAAACCCAAATGTCGTAGGATTCCAACCCGAGTTCATTAACACATTATTGAATTTATTTCGACTCCGTTGAGTCTAAATGCTAAGTTTCATTATTTACACCCTTCATCAATCTCATCATTAACACCCACTTCAATTAACAATAATTTCTCCAATAATTCGGGGTTGATTTCAAGCCCTAAAATTCATAACAAAACCCAACATAAATCATAACCCATTTCATAAATCACTTAATTTCAATTAAATGATCATACCCATGATATTTAGTGAGTTCACATATCCAAGCCCCAAACTTAGGCATACTTTCATAATAAACCCAAATGAAATGTAAACATGATTTCTAGCATGCTCACAATCCTAGAAACACAAGATGAAGAGTAACAATATACTTCAACAATCATAGAAGTCATCCTACATGTGCTCTTAACAAGTTCACATGCTCAAATCACAAGTTAAAATCACACAAAGCAAGTATGTGTACTCATTGACTTCAAATAGCATAGAGTTTGTTTTCCTTAGGATCAATGAGTACAAAATCAAAGAGAGAAGAAGTAACTTACTTGTATTCTACACCCAAGAAAGCAAATGGAAAGATTGATCGGTTGAAAATGTTCTACTCTTCAAGCTCTACTCTTCTATGGTGGTGGCTTGAGCAATGGAATAAGGGATGAGAGAAGACCAAGTAGAAAAACTTCAAGAAGCCATGGAACTCTCAAGAACTCTCTCTCTCACGTTTTTGGAAGAGCCTTCAGCAAATGAGGAGTCTCAAGGCTGAATTGTGGTGTATATGAATTCAAATGTTGAGTGGGACAAGTGTCACTTGGATGTGGTCACTTAAAATCAGATATTTGTGGCTTAATTGGTCACTAATGCTCTCTTAATCCACCCTTAAAACTAGTTACTAATGTTAGGACATAATCAAGGAGGGTTAGGGAGGTTTAAGTGAGGTTTAGAAAAGGTTTGGATAGGGGTTTAGGTGTAAAAGTCGTACAACAGCAAAACAGGGGAAAATTCCCGTAGGTGATACCTGATGTTGAGGCGGGCGCCTCACCCTAGGCCAGGCGGGCGCCTGGGCTTCTGAGCCTTGGGTTGATTTTTGCAATGCTCTCAGCTCTTGAGGCGGGCTAGTGATCAAAATTCGATGCGAGCGCCTCGTTTAGCCCTTGAACTTGGTCTAAACATGTCCTAAATGGTCCCAAACTTATGGGCAACCATTCTAAGGTCTAACCCAACTCAAAACAAGTCGTAAACACACCCGAACAACTCCCGAAACAACTCGGAGCGAAACCGGGAAGAGGTGCAACAACGTGCAACCGGAACGACGAATGAACTCGTAATCGAACGAGCAATGAAAGGAGACTTTTAAGGCAAGTCTAAGGGCTAATGAAAAAGCTTAAATACTTCTAGAAAGTTGAACAACAACTAGGGAAATAAGAGTCCCAAAGGAGAGACGATTACGCGACTCGATTCCCGAACTACGCGATAGAGACGAGCACTATCTCCAAAGCTTCCAAATCATCGATAGACTTAAGGAACACCTCCAACTTAAAGTCTAATACATCTAAACATGTTAATCAATCATCATATAAAGGTTTAGGACCAAACCGAGGTCACGAACGCAAAACGCAAGCAAACCCTCAATCGCGTCGCATTCCGACTATCGTCGAGTCACGACTTGTGACTTTAACAAGTCAACAACTATATGGAGTCTCTTAATAGTGTTTTTTAACTTAATGTAGTCTCTCATACACATCTAGACCCTCTCGCAAACCAAACATACAGTCGACAAAGAAAGAAGTGCAAGTACGGCACGCAAACCGAGCTAACCAAGGGAGCGGGGTGCCACAGTTCCTGAAGTTGATCTTGAAGTTATTGAAGCTGAAGATGAAGATGAAGCTGTTCAGACTGCTTTTGAAGCTGTACAAGATTGATTCTCTAAACTGTGGTTCTTGTGGTTTCTTGTGGTTGCTTGGAAATCTGTGGTTGAACATTTGGGTTGTCTGTTGTTGGTTGGATTTAAACATTAACATTGCTTCACAATTTGGTCTGTAATTCTGAACTAATCTGGTCTGTAACTCCTAAACTATGATTGGTTGGTTATGCTTGTTTGTTATGGCTCTCATTGCATGTCCATTATTTATGATTAGTGCACATGTTTAGGGGTTGAGTTGTTTGGATTAATTTTTTTTTCTTCTAACATTTGCAGGATGTCATATGGTTTGATAATGGAACACTTGTTTTTGGATTTGACCAGAAATGCTCAACAAAGGGGGTGATTGTAAGGGTAAAATAGGCAAGGCCTATTTTTACTTGTTTTCCCCTTTCATGGTCAAAATATTATTTTTGTTAGGTTTTTGGTATTTTAGGATTTAATATATTTTATTAGATTTAGTTGTGATTTATTTGGAATCAAAATATTTTATTAGAATGTGGTTCAACATTTTCGGTAACTAAATCTTAGCATAAATCCTAGTCAAACTGAGATTCTTGACCACTTTCATATTTGGTAATAAAATCTCACAAGATTGGTAAGTTGTTGATCTTTCTTTGTAGCTAATCCTTTTCCTTGTAGTAGTTGGACTGTTTTGCGTGTGTGTAGGAGATCGCATAACTATAAATAAAGGTGCAAGGTTATGGGCTGTGGTAGAGCTTGTGAGAGAGAACACAAAGCCATAAAGCCGTGTTCAGAAGCTAGGAGATTCAGAAGCTGTTTTCAGATCAGAAGTTCAGTTGTTCGCTTGTTGCTGGTGATGTTATAACATCAGTAGTCACATTGAAGATCTGGAAACAGTCTGTCTTCTTGTTCAGTCTAAAGGAAGCTGATTTTGTTTCTTCCCACGTTTTGTTTAACCTGTTTATGTGGGGTTTTGTTCTCCAAGATTCATTGTCTTGTGAGAATATTTTGTGTGTGATTTCACAAGTGTTTTTGTAAAAACGATTATTATTAGTGAAATCTTTGTGGCCTTGAGGCTAGGTCTACAAGTATTATCTTGTAGATTGTTTTTGGTAAACCTTGCATTCAGTTTTCTGTTTTGTGCTTATACTTCCGCTGCTATATTCTTTGTTGTCCATTGTGATTCCCATTGTAGCTACAATCACAGCTACATTGGAATCACTTCGGTTTCTCTTGAGAATCCTAGCTATTGTGTTCTTTCAATTATGATTCACAGTTCACTCAATAGACCAAGCCACTTCAGCTTCTTGGCGATCATGCAATATTTAATGGTGCATTAGGGATCACAGTAAGCCAGTATAACCCAGAAGGTTTGTCTGACCAGTAAATAACCCTCTTTGTAATATTGTGTTCTAAAGCCCTGCAGTCATCAACTTTAAGCCTAGCGGGAATAATGGGTACAAGTATCTGCTTTGCCTTGAAGAAACTCCTCTTTTCCCAGTTAGCTTACTCAACAGTGTTCTCGAGAATATTTTTGGATTATTGGTCAGCTGATGCTAAATGCATTTGCCAATGCCAGATTAATGACCCAGGATGGTACTTAATCCCTCCCTGTTTAATAAGTTCCCCAGAAATTGATTTAATGTTTGCTATCTCCTCGAAATAATTTGTTGTTGGTGATTGCTAAAAAAAAATTGCAGTTGGGCCAAACATCATTGTCATTGCCAATCTCAATGGAGCCGCAGGGATGTTTCATGTCTGTGCTTAGGCAGTGCCAGGGGATGCAGGGTCCTCTCTATGACAGCCCGACCCGGACTCCAATGCGGAATCCCAAGGTCGTGCCACCAAGACAAGCTAAAGACGGACAAGCACCTGCTAAGCATAATGGTACGAGTCCAAAAGATGAGCCATCAAGTTCGAACAGGAATGTAAAGCCATAACGGCGATACGGAATAATAGAAACAACAAGACCTGCGGAAGCGAATCATAAGTGGGACCAAAGCCTATAATCCTAAACAAAGGAACGCAAGGCTGAGAGATAACTATCTCTCGACAAATCCACGACTCGCGTGACGCAACATTGCGCACGGACAACAAACCATCGGCAAACCTAAGGCCGGCGAATCAACACAATACCAACCTGATAAACAACCACTCAACGGCTACAACATGCCGGAGGGACAAATCAACTAAACGAATAAGATATTTAAATTCTAACAACTAAACCCAAGTCCCACGACTAACGTCGTCGGAGATGACAATACCAACAATACTAGAATGAGTGAGCTAAAGCATGCTCGGAATAATAAAAGGGAACAACTCATAAGAGATACAACAGCTCGACCAAACAAGTCGGCTACCAAAATAATACGATAACAAAATACTAACATAATCTACCCAAGTAAAGTCTACATAACTTTACATTCGTGTCTCACAAATACATAATAACATAATAATAATAAATCCAAGCTTAAAGCCCGGAAGACCACCTTCTAGGAATCACTATCCGAAGCCGCCACGCGTACTAACGGGATCACTGCACACACTAAGGAAAACAAACACACGGAGTGAGTCATAATGACCCAGTAAGTTATTAAATGCAATAGTATGGCATATCATGTCGTGGCATGGCATAATGCACAAGCATATATAAAATCATGGTATCTTAATAGCATACCAATAATAAACTTGTATTAAGTCATCATGTAACATAAACTTCATAAACCACATAGCATGTTATCTTTCATATAAGTGTTTATACATAAACACGTAAAACCAAGACCTGGGCCTAGCCCTCAAATGATCATAAACTAGGTTTCAATCCTCAAATGATCATAACTCATCAGTTTTCTTAATGAGTACCTCGTTACATTCATCCAACCCTGGGATGAGAAATGGGAGCTCGATATCAGGCTAGGGGGCGCTAATACGAGACCACATCCCACTATTGGCCATATAGTGAGGAGAAAGGGTACCAATGCGGCGATTCATAGCGAATGTTTCCAAAGGCTATGAATCGTCCCATTGCCGACAAAACGACCAAGACGCCAGCTGGACTTAAATCAAGATGCTCAAGTAGATATTTACTTGGATAAACCAATAAGAACCAAGTCCTTCACAAGAGGACTCACCAAATCAAGTAGGTCATAATGCTCTACAAAACCCAATAAACAATGCACATAATTGTACACACTTAACATGTTCAACTAACTTGTAAGTTTAGTTCAAAAACCACATATTGAGGTATTCATAATCCTCAAGTCATCACCAATTCAAGAATAGCGTATAGCTCAATAAATCACAACGTGAGGTCTACTATAGTCCTCTACTCAAGATTAAATCAAAGACTATTATTTAGTCTAAGAACAACCACAAACAAGGCTTAGCATTTGGTTTCACTTAAAAGCACACCGGACTCAACCTTAGTCCCAATTGTCATAAATAATTGACTTCTCAAACCAATCTCGAGGGTACCAAAGCTAACTCGTAGTCAAAACCCCGGAAGTGCTATCACGTGCACGCGACCAAATTCCCTAAGAGGGAACTCATTCAATTAATCATCTCCTAAAGGCATATGAGATCATAGGTTTGTCTCTAATGCTCCGTGCCCTAACGAGCACGCTCTAAATAAATCCCCAATAAGCTTCTATATCATGGGTGTCACAAATGGGACACAATTCGAGATGCTCGGGTACTCACAATCAAAACCAACCAAACCCGAACATCGTAGGATTTCAACCTGAGGCTCACTAACATCTTTTTGAACCTAAAATGACTCCATTGAGTCTTAATATCGCATTTCATTAAATACACATTTCATAAATCCCAAAACTAACACATCATTCAAGTTTATAATAATTCTCCCAAAAATAATCCGGGTTTGTTTCCCAAGCCTAAAAATCCAAGAACTCAACATAATCATAGTCAATCAAAACCCAAATGTCGTAGGACTTCAACCCGAGTTCATTAACACATTATTGGACTTATTAAGACTCCGTTGAGTCTAAATACTAAGTTTCATCATTTACACACTTCGTCAATTTCAACATTAATACCCACTTTATTTAACAACAATTCCCCCAATAATTCGGGCTTGATTCTCAAGCCCTAAAATTCAAAACAAACCCAACATAAATCATAACCCATTCCATAAATCACATAATTTCAATTAAGTGATCCTACTCATGTTATCTAGTGAGTTCACTCTTCCAAAGCCCCAATCATAGGCATACTTCCACAATAAATCCAAGTAACATATAGTCATGGTTTCTAGCATACTCATAATCCTAGAAACACAAGATGAAGAACAATCATATACTTCAACAATCATAGAAGTCATCTTACAAATGCTCCTAACAAGTTTATACTTCCAAAAATCCCCAAAATTGGGCATACAAAGCATATCAAGTGTTCATTGCCCACAAATAGCATATAAGTTGTTTTCCTTAGGGCCAATGAACCAAAATCAAAAGGAAGTAACTTACCTAGCTTGAGTGAAAACTCAAGAGAACCAAAATCTGAACGGTGAGGTTGTTCTACACGTCGAGGGTTTCAAGATTCCAAAGTTTGAAGGCAATCGGTTGGTTGGATCGTCTTGGATCGAAGAGAGAAGGAAGCTAGGGCTTGAATCTCCCTTGGACTCTCTCTCTCTATAATACGTAAGAAGGAGGAGAAGAAATGAGAGGATTTACTGATTTCTCAAAAGGGTTTGGGTATTTATACCCCCAAAATAGGGAGGGCACAATAGACATTTCCCTTGCACAATTAGTAGAGATTAGGACTAATCAATCACTAATCTAACCTTAATTAACTTCCAACTAATGTTAGGACATGATTAGGGTTAAGTATGGGTGGTTAGGAAGGGTTTAGGATAGGTATTTTTCATCAAAACACAAAACAGGGGAAAAATCCCGTAGTTGATCTCTGATGTTGAGGCGGGCGCCTCACCAAAGCCCAGGCGGGCGCCTCATATACAGAGGCTTGGACTGATTTTGCAATGTTCTCAGCAGTTGAGGCGGGCTAGTGCTCAAAATTCGATGCGGCCGCCTCGTTTAACCCTTGAACTTGGTCTAAACATGGCCTAAATGGTCCCAAACTTATGGGCAACCATTCTAAGGTCTAACCCAACTCAAAACAAGTCGGAAACACACCCGAACAACTCCCGAAACAACTCAGAGCGAAACCGGGAAGGGGTGCAACAACGTGCAACCGGAACGACGAATGAACTCGCAATCGAACGAGCAATGAAAGGAGACTTTTAAGGCAAGTCTAAGGGCTAATGAAGAAGCTTAAATACTTCTAGAAAGTTGAATAACAACTAGGGAAATAAGAATCCCAAAGGAGAGACGATTACACGACTCAATCGCCGAACTACGCGATAGAGACGAACGCTATCTCCAAAACTTCCAAATCATCGATAGACTTAAGGAACACCTCCAACTTGAAGTCTAATACATCTAAACATGTTAATAAACCATCTTATAGAGGTCTAGGACCCAAACCGAGGTCACGAACCCAAAACGCAAGCAAACCCTCAATCGCGTCGCATTCCGACTATCGTCGAGTCACGACTTGTGACTTTAGCAAGTCAACAACTATATGGAGTCTCTTAATAATGTTTTGGTCTTAATATGGTCTCTCAAACATACCTAGACCCTCTCGCAAACCAAACATACAGTCGACAAAGGAATAAGTGCAAGTATAGCACGCAAACCGAGCTAACGAAGGAGCGGGGTGTTACACTCTCCAAGCCTACTGTTGTACATCTAACAACAATTAGTGTTGAGCTCCGCCGTTATTTTGCAATAACAGTCTTTTGGTGACGAATACCGAAGGGAGTGAAGTCTAACTAAGGCCATGTTTGATGTAGCTTATGGGTTAATGTTTATGGCTTATGACTTCTCATAAGTCATTTAGAGAGTGTTTGATTTCAAATGTGGAGTAATAAATCATAAATAGAGTACAAGCCAACTAAAACACAACTCACCTTATAAGTCATAAGCATTAGAGCTGGTGCTGAAGACTTATCAGATAAAAAAAAAGGATGAATAGTGCCATTAAATAAAATTTTCATATTCCAAAACTACCCTCATTTAATAATAATAATAATAATAATAATAATAATAATAATAATAATAATAATAATAATAATATTATTATTATTATTATTATTATTAATATTAATAATAATAATAATAATAATTATTATTATTATTATTATTATGATTAATATTATTAATATTAATATTAATATTATTATGATTAATAACTATTATTATTATTATTATTATTAATATTAATAATAATATTAATAATAATAAATTATTAATATTATTATGATTAATATTATTAATATTTATATTAATAATAATAAAATTGTTATTATTATTATTAATATTAATAATAATTTTATTAATAATAATAATAATAATAATAATAATAATAATAATAATAATATTATTATTATTATTATTATTATTATTATGAATAATAATATTAATATTAATATTAATATTATTTTAGCACTATTTCAACTTATTAATCAAACACACATAAACACACTAACTTATGAAAGCTAATAAGCATTTTCAAAAAGTTAAATCAAACATCATCAGTCATTAGTCATCAGTCATAAGTCATAAGTAATAAGTTATAAGTAATAAGTAATAAGTTATCATCACATATCAATAAGCTAAATCAAAACAGACCCTAACTGATTCTAAAGGCAAAGTTCTATACACAGTTGTCACGCTAACTGATACGCAACCCATTTAACCACTAAGTTTATAACATAAAATAATGTATGAGCAAATGCAAATCTAAAATACAAGTGAGAATCAACAATCTCATCATATTTGCATATGGTCATCATTACTATAAATGAGGGCTATGAGTACTTATGGATAGATAATAACATGTCAGAAGAGATTAAAAGTTTTATAACAGTAGATATGCCTCTATCAATAAGAAGCCTCAAATGTAACAACTAATCTAAGTGCATACAATTAGAAGATGTTTGAATAACAAGCACAAGTAGATTAAAGCATATAGTTTGCATAAATTTAAACCAGAAGTTTAAATTTCAAGTAGAGATAAATGACTGAAATCCATTTATAGAAATTTAAACAAGAGACATTTTGAATATATTTATGTATTTCAAACAAGATGTTTAAATGTACAGAGTTTAAAAAAAAAGATAGGTACAAAGGATAAAAGATTTAAAAGATACATTTACCATGGCCTTTTTCCTTTTCCTTTGGCAACAGCTTCTCGCTCACGACGTAGGTGCTCAAGCTCTTCAACTCTTTTGGAGTACTCTTCTTTAGCATGTTGTTGTCTGACGGAACAAGAATGATAAACTAGTTCTTCTCGAAGTCTGTTGTTCTCATCCATCAGAATAGTGTTCATAGACCACTTGCGTCTCTCCTCCATGATGGCCAGATCACGTTCCCGCTCAACAGTAATCCACTCCTGATTTACAGTTTGTAATTTGTCATTAAGTTCTAGAACAAGAGGGCGACCATAAACAAGATGGATGGTGGGTGAAGCTGTAGAAGAGTTGATAGAAGAGAGTTGAGACTAGGCGAATAGTCTCATTCTGTATGTTGATCTTGAGATCAGTAGACTTGGATGACTCAATAGTTGTTTCAGCAGTACCAGTGGAGACACTTGTTAATTCTCCAAGACGGGTGTAGATGGCATCCAATCTATTCAAAATATCTTCAATGGCCAGATTTGAAATGGAGGGAATGGATCAAAGATCTACTGGAATGGGCTCTGTTGGAATTTGGGCCGAGGCATATGTAGTAGCAAGCTGGAAAGGCTTCTGGAGAGGCGAAGAGTTAGAGGAAGAAGAGGTAGAGCTGGAGTCAGGGATAGGTATGATTGGTGTGGATGAAGATGAGTCGGGTAAGGTTGGAGAAGTAGGATGAGTTGGAGGAATTTCAATATGTGTGTTTGAATGATCACAGATATTATGGGGGTCAGTAGGGAAGGGTTCAGAAGAGAACCAGAAAAATGGAGGGGAATATGAAGGGTGAGTTGGTCTAGTAGGTGTGTCTGCTGGTTGGGTGGGTGGGTTGGGGGAACAGATCCATTATGGATGAAAGTTCAAAGATAAACTTTGTTGCAGCTGAATATAGAACGGATGGGAACCAGGGAACAAGAATGAAGGGTTCAGATGGGTTTGGTTCAAATGTGGAAGTTGTAGTAGGGGAGGATGTGTGCTGGTGGGTTAAACTAGGTGAAGATGGTGGGGAGTAGGTAAAGGGTAAAAGAGGTGAAGGTTCAAGGGATGGAGTTGGCTCCTCCTGAGATATAGACTCCTCCAGAGGGATAAACTCCTCCATAAGGGTTGGCTCTTCCTGAGTAGATGACTCAAAAGGTAGGGTTGAGGAAGGGGTATCGATTGGGATAGTAGATGAGGTGGCAGCAGACTTGGGTTTATCGGAAGGGATGGAAGTATCTGCTAAAGTATGGCCAGGATAGGTTTTACGCAGACACTTGCGCTTAGGTAGGGGTGAGGGTTGGTCAGAATATGGTTTTCATTTGTGGGTCTGTGTTGGTTTTGAAGAAGAGGGAGTAGGTGTAGACACCCCAATTTCGTACCCCTGGTATGTGACTGACATAAAATATCAAGAACTGTTAAAACTTAACAAATGTCAAGTTGCAGGAGTCAAAAATGCGAAAGGAAAAGCAGGATGCGCGAAATAGTGAACTGCAGGGGGGTAAAATGCAAAAAACTGAAACTTGCAAAGCAGCATGGTGCCGCACCAAGGGGTACCTTGGCCGCACCATGGGAAGTTCATGTGCGCTCTCTCACATTCAAATGGTACAAGCTTTGAAGCACATAGTACAACTCACCAATGCACGGGAAACAAATGAAGGAATTCCCACCGCGTCCTCAGCCTCTACTATAAATAGAGGGTCCCGGCCTCTCATTTTCTCTGCTCATTTACGCGATAGAAAAATCGCAGCGAATCTCTGCTTCTGCGATTCCTTCGATATCAATAGTACGAGAGGTGCGAGATAGGTGAGTGGAAACCCCTATAGTCTCCAAACCCCGTCCAAACTCTGCCAAATAAAAACCCATAGGTTATAAGTGATCCCTAGCCTAGTTGTTAGGTATCCACCTCACTTCCCAGTCAAAAATCCCAAAGTAAGCCGTTACTCTGCAGAGTAACGTGAAAAAGTCAAAAACTAAGTCTAGGTTCCGCCCAACCAAAAGGCCAAAACCTACCCAAATAAGTGTCACTACTTGAGTTGATAAGCCCAAACCTCAAAAATCAAGCGTCATCTGCCCAATTCAAAACAAAAGACTCCCTCTCACGAAGGGACGGAAGCGAGCACACGCCGCTCTAAAAGGTAATACCTTTAAGAGCGTATTTTATTTTATTTGTATTTTCTGTCTTTTATTTATTTTTCAAAAGTTGTTATTTAAATCCGGCGCAATGTAGCCAATATAAGCCGTTGTGCTGCCCGGATTAGATTAGGAATATTATGTAAAAGAGCCGCTATAATGGCCACATATTCTTAAATATGTCTGTAATTATTGGAAAGAGGCGGTTGCGAGTCCGTAAATAATGTAGCCACGAATGTATTTGTTTAAATTTCCCTTGTCATTATAATACCTTATTTATTTGCTAGATAAATATAACAATAAGCATACTTGACCAAAAACGTTTGAGACCGAAAGGCGAGTTGGGTGCCTAGCACCTTCCCAACTCGTAACTTAGCCTCCGAACCGCTTTTTAAAATCTCGGTTTTCTTCTTACGGTTTTTCTTTATTTTTGCCTTAAAATAAAGATGGCGACTCTAAAACTTTCGGATCCGGTGGGGCCTCGCAACATTCCCTCTTTGCACTTTCTGTTCTCCCAAAAAGGGAGATACGGGAATGGAGGGTGATGCATTCCCATATCTGGTATCCCTAAACAAGGGATAACTTGATGCGGGAAACCCATAGCTCCCATAGTGATCTGAGTGGGCCATAAGGTTATTTTCAATAAATCCATAGTGGGGGCGTCGCAATATCCTTTCTTGCACTTCTCAGTTTTCCCCTGAAGAAGAAAAGGGGAAAATGGGAATGGAAGGGTAATGCATTCTCATATCCTGTTATCCCGAAATAAGGGATAACTTGACATGGAAAACCATTAGTTCCCATTTTGGATACAAAATCCACTCGAGGCAACCAGAGGCACATTCCAACGTGCTAATATAGACGGACTCCTCTCGCACTTTGGATTTCGTCTTCCCTAAACAAGGGAGTGTGGAGCGAGGCGGTGGTGTCCCGCATCCGCCGCAGGGCGCACCATCACAGGAACCTCACGGTGGCGACTCTGGCGAGGAGTTGTTTTATTTTAAATAAAATGGAGGGCTAGACTCATAAAATAAAGCTTTTTGTTTTTATTTGTTTCTGCCGCAGTATGCTTGTTATATTAATTTACGCATTTCAATAAAGTGTTCCCATACCGTGGCTATATTTGTGGATATGATCCTCCATCGGCGGCGATCTCGTTCAGATACCATTACGAGGCATGTTTAAGAGTATAAAAAAATTATATATATATATATATATCAAAAAAAATATTTCAAAAAGTCAATATATATATATATATATATATATATATATATATATATATATATATATATATATATATATATATATATAATAAATTCAGGACACAACAAAAGAGGGCTTTACTTCGGCTCTATATTATTATTTACTTTTCATTTTCTTTTTACCTTATTACGTACATTTATACATATCTGCATTCATTCTGTCATTTTATTTTGGGGACATAGGACCAAAATTTGTAATTAATAGGGATAGATAGTTTCCCCGCTTTTCTTTCTATTTCTTAAAATGGTGTGCTTGCTTGCTTGCGCTCAAAAATAAAAAGCCGAGAAAATCCACACATAACAGCAAGACAGGCCATATATGCTTTATTTTTCTGTTCATATATCTGTAAAATAAATAAAGACTTTACTGCTTTCTAGATACCGCACACACGTGCACGCATGTAAATATATTCGAGCGTTACCCTACACCATGGCCTACCCCTGCATAAGCCAACGTTAGAATGCATATAGTTTTTCGGGACACTTCACGGCCAGACCGGTTTTGCATCTTTGAATTGTGGGTCAGCCCTTGTCAAAAAAAAAAAAAAAAAAAAAAAAAAAATATATATATATATATATATATATATATATATATATGTCAAAAAAATGCGCAAGTTCAAAAAAAAAAAAAAAATATATATATATATATATATATATATATATAATAAATATATATATATATAATAAGTGCGACAAAAAAAAAAATAATATCAATATAAATAATAAGCGGCTGCTTTATAATTCTCGGATGCTCGACCTAGACCATTTCGGATGGTGGATCTGGAAAGAGTATAGGCCCTTCGCTGGGACGATCCGATCTGGAGAGTCGAAAGGCATGTGGAATACGTTGGTCCTATACTGCGGAGAAAGAATCCTTGTTCGGGAAAAGTCACGAGGCTGTCAAAATAAAGCAGGTGCTTATCCGGTCAATTGTAGGGAACAAAAAAAAATTTAAAATACTAATAAAAAGGCACGCTATACTCCAAGCCAGACGCCTCGGCCCGACCTTCCGATACCTCAAAACCCCATTTTCCTCGAAACTGGCCCGAATTTGGAAAAGCGAGAATATCTTGGCCGGTTGATACGTGAAAGTAGTCAAGTCGAATCGAGAGGGTATCGGTTTCAGATCGAGATAGGCGAGAATCGGTTTAGTGGACACATATCAGAGCGGTATGGCAACCAAAAGTGGACGATCGCTATGGAGTGCAGATTCGGGGGTCCGAGGTATGTTCGCCTCGGCAATGCGAGGAATGGTTTGACCAAAGGTTGGGTGCAGCGATGAGTCAAATGGCTAGTCTGGTACAAAGTCTAAAATCCAGTGGTGAGGTGAACTCTTCCCCTGCAGTCCCTCAAAAAGCATCAACCTCCCATGTTCTTCCAAATCCAATTTCTCAGCCAAACACTAACCCGCCAAATATTACCACAACCCAAAATCCATGTCAACCCAAAATCCTATCCAACCCAAAATCCCCATCCAACCCAAAATCCATGTCCAACCCAAAATCCATGTCCAACCCAAAATCCTATCCAACCCAAAATCCATGTCAACCCAAAATCCCTATCAACCCAAAATCCTTATCTGTCCCAAACCAAATCCTACCCAAAATCAAAATCCTTACGGAACCCTCACCAAACGCCTCCTCAAAATCCTTATAAAATACCACAGCCAGAAACTAATCCAGCCTTTCCTAGTCCTACCAGCATATACCAAAATCCAACTCCCCCTCCCACCAAAATGGAGGAAGACATGGAGAACTTGAAAAGTATGATGCTCGAAGCCATGGACAAAGACAAATTTTCTATGAAGGCATTAATGCTAAAACCTTCAGCCATACTACCCCCAAATTTCAAAATGCCCGACATAGAAAAATTCGATGGGACTGGATGCCCTATCTCTCACCTACTCTCTTGGCATGCGATCAAGAGGGCTAGCTTGAAGCCATGGCCTCCAATTTTCACCTCACCTTAATAGGGCGCTAAGCAATGGTTAATGCTAGCGGATGATAGCACCATGGGCACTTGGGACCAAATAGGCTGAAGGGTTCTGGAAAGGTACAAAGACAATACCACCACGAAAATAAAAGGGAACTTGAGGCATGCACCCAAAAGAAAATGAAACATTCGCGAGAATTTGCGGCCGGATGGAAGGATAAAGTCGCCCGGACTGCAGACGGACGATCCTGAATCATGCGAATGTTCATCAAAAACCTCCGACCCATTTACCTAGAGCATGCGGTATCTCCCTTATAGCAATTTTAAAGAAATAGTAGAGATAGGCCGTATTGATGAAGAAATACGTATGGGATCCCTAGAGATTGATACACATACACCCCCAATTTCACTCTGTGACTCTGAATCAGACGAAGAGTCTTCGGAAGAAGTCAATGTGGTTGAAAGAATTCCACCTGGTAAATATAGTAGTGTGCCATGGTCATATGAATCTGCCAACTCTGTTGAAGGAAGTAGTAATGCCAACAAGAACCTCATAGGACCCTACCGAGCAAAAAGAAGGCATTACGATGAAGCGAATGCCCCAATGTCTCGATTTTCCAAGGCTTAATGGCACTGAGGGGTTTTGAAACCTATGGAAAACTACCGACCTCCACCAAAGCTATCAGACACATGGGACCACTCTCAGTATTGCGAGTATCATCGTAGTAGTGGCCATCCCACTGATAAGTGTTATAAGCTCAGAAGTGCCATCCAAGATCTTATTGATGGCCAAATCATTGAAAAGCCACACCCATGATTGTCTCTAAGTAGAAAGTACCCTAGAATACCCTTGTATATACACCTCCAAAGACTCTTTGCACCTTTGAATGTTCTTTTGTCGAATAAAATCTCCAGGAAACAACTCTTTTCAACACAGTGTCAATTTTGGAACCCTTGTTGTTTTCTGGTACCACTAACAATTTTGCAGGGGCTAAAAAAAAAAAGTTGACTACTGTCATTTACTCTCTTGAGAGGACTGTCCGGAGGTACATAATCATTACATCTCATAAAAAAAATTGATTTTTTTTAAAAAAAAAAAAAAAAAAAAACAAAGAAAAAAAAGGGGAGATTTCGTTCTCTCTAAAAAAAAAAAAAAGAGTCTTCGAAAAAAAAAAGGAGAGAAAGTCTTTTTCTATATGTTGTCTTCTGTTTCCCAAAACATGTAAAGACAGGAAATTCCCCCCTCACCATTATTTTCAATCGCCATCACCAGTTGATAAGTGCATCAGTCATTCTTGATTCAAAAAAAAAAAAAATCTAGCAAGTCCTACTTTGAGATGTCAAGGTCTACCACCACAAAAAAAAAAGAGAGAGAAATGATGGAAAAGAAAGGAAAAGAAATGAAAAAAAAAAAAGAAGGACCGATAGGGAGCCAGAAAATAAAAGAAAGCTAGAAAAGTTGGGACAACCAAGAAAGCAGAAAAGTCTGGAAAGCTGAGAAGTCCAGAAAAGCCAAGCAACTCATGGATCATACACAACAATTCAGGACTAGGGGCTTTCAAACCCCCAGAGGTATCTTCTTAACCCATATTAATGCCTACAACTTATCCTTGCAGAGTATGCTCATTTGGTCTTCGTTATTTTGAAAGCCCAACCAAGTCTTCAAACTGAGCCTTCCAAAAGTATATTCAAGCCTGATAAAATTCTTGTTGTTCCTATATTAGCTTGTCGAGTCTTCTTCTTGATCTCTGAGCACCACATATCGCCGAAACATCTATATAAAAAAAAAGATGAAGATGACGAGTCAACTCATGAAAAAACATGATAAATATACACGAGTTGATGATGAATCATCAAGAAGATATGGACCCGAAAACTTTTAAGAACACATGAAATCCAAAGCAGGGAAGTCGTCTTGACCAGAATCACCTTCGACCCATTGCGACCGAGCTATTAAACGGCACACTAGGGGCTTCCAACCATACACCCATCCTCTTCTAAATGCTTGAACAAACCCACCAATTGCCAAAGCCTAACCATCTCTAAAACCCAGCTTCTCAAAACTGGGGCTGCTCCACCCTTATATATATCCACCAAGAGTGACAATCTTCTTTTATCCCAAGAGAGAGAATCTCTTCATGCACTCTCTCAATTTGCTCCGAGAAGTGAAAAAAAAAAAGAGAAGAAATTTCCCTCTCAAAAAAAAAAAAAAAAGAGAAGAAAGAAATTTCCCTCTCGCAAAAAAAAAAGAAAGAAAAGAAAGAGAGAAAGCCTCTCTGAGCAATTGCTTCAAAATATTTCTCTCGCAACAAAAGAAAAACATCAATCACTCTTGGACAACCCACGTCCACAACCAAAGCCAAAGCCGACCTCCGACCATACCTACAATCGGGTCTAAAAACCAACTTTCTATCAAACCACGGCCTAAAAGGCCACCCAATAATCGCCTGCGATCGCCTTTCCTAAAATAACCAAACCCATGGCCGAAAATACCTTTGAGCAAGAGGCCGATCAGATTCTCAATCCTAAAGCTAGACCATCCTAAATGCTTGAACACTATGCCATAACCTAGTCACCACCTATAGCTCTGTTTCAATCGGATGCAACGTGATTTGGATCCAGGACAGAACTCCTTGCCAAAGACGCATAAAATTATCAAAAGATAAATGTTAAGTAGGGTCCATAAAACTGTGATACTCGGCGATAAACTACGGATCATGACTCTTCTTTTTGTCCATTAGAGTCATCTCACTTTCTTTGAGCATACTCATTCTGTCTCCTACAAAAGTTTCTCCAATCGAGTCTTTTACGGGATGTCTCCGGTTAATCTCTTGAAACTTGCCCATTCCATCTTACAAGATTTGGTTGATTAAATTCATCACAGGGCTTCTCTCGCCAAAATCATTGGTACACAAAGGCTCATTATCTCGAGGCGGTTGTCATTTCCACCTCTGCTGAAGAAAGGAAAAGGCTATAAAGCCGTGATCCCTCAAAAATAAGCGCAGCTCATCCTCGCATGCATCGAAAAGGCGGCTCCTATAAGGTAAATGCTCGCTAGGTTGAAAACCGAAAGGCGGCCTAGGCAAAAGTTAGAGCACGAAAAAAAAAGGGAAAAAAAAGAAAAAAAAATGGTTCCTCAGAGGCATTGATTAGTAGGACTCACTAGTCGGTTGAATTCCTTTTTTTGAATGATGCACTAGTCAAAAGGGAAACCCGACCCAACACATCATCCGCCTCCATTTCAAATATCAACTCCTATACACATAACCCTCCAAGGCCAACAAAAGTCACATCTCAAGCTCTTATATTACATTTCCATCACCTTGCCTTATCTTGTCTTAACATGTTTAAGAAGCAGATGGTACACATACACATTGCAAAAGTTTTTTAAAAAAAAAAAAAGGGAAAATTCCATTCGCATGCTTGCATCCTTTGCTTGCATCTTTCTCTTGCATCTTATCGGGTCTTCCGCCACATCGGATGAATGTTACGCCGACATCTCGCCAAGGATCACCTCCCAAAGATCCTCCACAGCATCATCAAAAGTTACAAAAAGTGAAGTCCATATCCCCAGCAGATCAGTCGGCAAATGGGGCAGAAAAGCCAGAAAATCGGCATCAGAGCAAAAGAAGAAATTTCTAGCCAAGGCCGGAAATAGCAAAAAAAAAAAGAAAAAATTTTCAAAAAAAGGAAGAAATTTCGACAAATTTCGGAGCGCAACAAAAATCCCCGGCCAGTGCGATAAAAACAACAAGTATGCCAAAACGAGGCAGTCATGAGGCAAAGCCAAGGTAAGAAAAGGTAAGTATTTTACCCATTTTACGTGCATCAATAGGCGTGTTGGAAAACTTTCCTTTAAGGGGCATACAACCCGGATCGAGAGGAAAGGTTTTGTTCTCAGACAGCGGCGTTCTGAGGAGAGCGTCTCATCACAACACTTGATAGACTACCTTCGGACACATACATCGCGACATACAGTCTTTTTAGAAATGCGATGGATATCGCATTCAAGCGTGCGATCAATGGATATTGCATCAATCTTTACGTGTCAATGCGATGGATATCGCATTCGGCGTTGCGATGCAATGGATATTGCATCGGAGTCTTTTGTCAATGCGATGGATATCGCATTCGGCGTTGCGATGCAATGAATGTGCATCGTCTTTCGATGTCAATGCGATGGATATCGCATTAGCATTCTTGATGCAATGGATATTGCATCGTCTTTACGATGTGTCGATGGATATCGCATTCGGCGTTGCGTGCAATGGATATTGCATCCGTCTTTCGATGTCAATGCGATGGATATCGCATTCGGCGTGCGATACAATGGATATTGCATCGTCTTCGATGTCATCGATGCGATGGATATCGCATTCAGGCGTTGCGATGCAATGGATATTGCATCGGTCTTTCAGTGTCAATACGATGGATATGCGTTAAATGCAATGTCGGCGGCGCAATGGATATGTGTTTTGTTTTGCGATCACGATGGATATTGCATCAGTTTCGTTAATGCAATGGATATTGCATTCCGTCCTTCAGTCAATGCGATGGATATCGCATTCCAGCGTTGCGTCTGATGGATATTGCATCCGTTTTCCAATGTTAATGCAATGGATATTGCATTAAGTGTCGTATGATGGATATTGCGTTTTGTTTGATGCAATGGATATTGCATCCGTTTTCGTGTTAATGCAATGGATATTGCATTAAGTTCGTATTGGCGCAATGGATATTGCGTTTGTTTTTAACGATGCAATGGATATTGCATCCAGTTTTTGTGTTAATGCAATGGATATTGCATTAAGTTCAATGTCGGCGCAATGGATATTGCGTTTTGTTTGCGATGCAATGGATATTGCATCGTTTTGTTAATGCAATGGATATTGCATTAAGTGCAATGTCGGCGCAATGGATATTGG
>CM028377.1:106589002-106693952 GCA_013146195.2 Codonopsis lanceolata | reverse complement strand
AGGCCAAGGCCGCTGTCTTTATTTTGTTCGAGAGTCGCTTACAGGCTATCCTTCTTGTCCCCGGCCGATACTCCTGCATGAGGCACCTGAGTTCTCCCCCTCTGGCCTCATCATTGTCACCGCTCCTTCTGTGACGCTAGTTGGGTTACGTTTGCCTCGCCTCTCGCTGTGACGCTGCCTGGGAAAGCCGCCTAAGAATCTGAACCAACCGATCACGCAATATTTGTGGGTGATTCTTGTTTTGACGCCCACTGATGCTGGGAGACGGTGTGGCGCCTTCTTTTCTATGTCCAATGGTTAACCCGCACAAAACAATAAACTCCGTTATGTGTCGGCGGCTCGACTATAACCCTCCTGTATGAATTAGTTTTCCTAAGAAGTTTCGTAATAAACGAGCCGTGATAATTGTTTGATGTAGAGCCGGATAAGAGAGTTGGGAGAGTATCCTTTAAATTACCCGCCTTGCCCCGAATAGTGGCTCTATATTTATACCGATATTGATGGCGACGTGGCAATTTGCTATCGGGAACACAAAGCTGCCAAGTATTAAATGCGCTGAGGGCGCTTTCATCGTCAGAGAGAATCAAGGTGCAGAACGGGCAAGCGTGTGTCGTAGCTGGTATCGAAGCAGCAATGGTTTTCTGCCTAGTGGAAATGGTTCGTTTGGGCGAATGATTGGCCTGAGGTCGAGGCCGAGCGGCTCGCGGACAAAGCTTTGGTTATTCGTCAAGGCCGAGGATTTATGAAGACCTGATTTTGGGGCGAGGCCGAGGATCCCGCGACTGTTAGTGAGTCATGGCCTGGCTCTAGCTAGTGCCGGTGGTCTCTATGCCGAGGCCGGAGTCATTTATCTATCGGGCGAGTGGTCTTGTCCTCGCAACGAAGGGTCCTCGGTGGGACCCTCTTCATGCCGAGGGTCGGATATCGCTCATGCCGAGGGTTAACCCTCGATTTCAATCCCTTCGCATCTAATAAATTAAGCATCTTTTAAAAATGGCCAAATTTTAAGGCAATAGGTTATGTGAAAGAACGAGTAGCTAGGATTCTCAAAGATTTAATGTAGCTTGTGAAAAGCTACAATTGAAGTCACAATAGACGTAAAAATAACAAAACAATGGAAGACTTAATACTAAAGCACGAAATTAATCACAAAATTTACTAAACAATCTACAAGTTTATACTTGTAGATCTAGCCTCATGGCCTAAAAAGATTTCACTAAAAACGATGAATTGTTTTACAAAAAACTATGTGAAATCACAAAAAATATTCTCACAAGATAATGAATCTTGGAGAACAAAAACCCCACATAAACAAGTTAAACAAAACGTGGGAAGAAACAAAATCAGCCTCCTTTAAACAAAACAGAAGCACAAAAACAAGCTTCACTTCAATGTAGCCGCCGATGTTGCAACAATGGATAACACATTCGATCAGCTGAACTTCGTCCAAAACCGCTGCGAAACTCCTCGGATCAGCTCACACCCTCTATGGTTTTTGTTCTCTTTGGAGCTATGTATGAAGGCCGAATCCCAGCCTCCCGAATATATAGTATGCGCCTCCTACACACACCCAAAAACAAACAACTTACTACAAGGAAAAATGATTAGTTTTTAAGGAAAAAATCAACAACTTACCAAACTAATGGGATTTTGTCAACAATACCATATATGAATGTGGTCAACAATCATGGTTAGACTAGGATGGGATTTAATTACCAAATATGAAAGTGGTCAAGAATCATGGTTAGACTAGGATTTATGCTAAGATTTTGTTACCAAATATGTGCACTTGAAATCTACAAAAAGATTATGCTACCAAAAATAACTAAACTAAATCTAATAAAATATACTAAGTCCTAAATTAACACAAACTTATCAAAATCCTATTTTGACCAAGAAAGGTGAAACAAGACCAAAATAGGTCATGCCTATTTTGCCCTTACAATCTCCCCCTTTGTTGAACCTTTCTGGTCAAATCAAAAGACAAGTGTTTATCCAACACCAATCAAACCATCTAACATACATTGGTTAGAAAATCTCATCTCCCCCTGAATTTGTGCAAGGAGCACAAATCAGAAATCATCACCATCACAAGAAACACTTGATCTCTCTCCCCCTATTTGACCGGAAAAGGAAGAGAGATAAAACATCTTTTAGGAATTCTCAAAAATCAAAGATTTTGAAAAACACAATGAAGTGTTCACCATGCCGTGATCACACCATTAGCAATAACTGAGCACATCATATCCATATTCAATACCTCTTAGTTCCACACAAAAATTAGACAACCACTAAATATTTTTCAACATGGAGATTTTTGAAAATTGATTTGCACAGCTTTTATTTTAGGACAAAATTTCATCAAGCGGATATCCATACCAACAATGCATGTCCTAAAATTTTATGTCTAAAAACATGATGACTAAAAGCTAGGCAAAAGAATAAAAAATGCAATCACACACAAGTGATAAAGACCAGATCAAAGGATGTAGTTCCTAATGTAGTTGCATTGAGAGATACATTCGCCAAAATTGTGATTTTATTTTCAATTTTGCATTTTTTTTGTTTTGTTTTCTCAACCAAACTTCTCTCCCAAGATCGTAAATTTTTCACAACAAAAATCCATAGGTACTTTATTTCCCTAGGAATATAGCTCTACTTTATTTCAAGCTATAAAAACATGCCACTTGGAACCTTTCACACTATTTACCAAGGGAAGCCACTTTGCTTTTGATCAACCCATGAAATCCAAGGATCCATAGTCCCAAAGAGAAAGGTGCCACAAACCTTGTTCATAGGTAGCTCTTTTCCGTTAGGTAGCTTTCACACTTTTTCAATTAAAGGAAGTCAATTTTCTCAAGATCAACCCATGAGAGCCTAAGCTCCATAGTACTTTGACAAATTGCAAGATCCCAAAAATTTCAAAAGGTAGCTCTTTCCTTTGTGGACTTTAAACATACTCAAGAACTAGGAGAGAGAGAGAATCATAACAAAAAATCACAACTGATTTTGAATGAAATTCCCAAGCAACCACAAGAGACACATACATGTGAGTCAATTGATCTAGAGTGCCCTCTAAAGACAAAATGCAATCATACCTATTTTTTTTTTAATTTTTTTTAATAATTAACTAAGTGTAAAATCATATGGCACACAAAACACAAGAGATTTCCAAAGATTGAAAAATCTTTCAAAAACAAGACATTTGGCAAATATATCAGCAAGATGATTTTCGATCCCAACATGTTCAATGCAAACAATTTACATAATCAACCAAGTCTCTAAAAAAATGGTGTCTTATATTAATGTGTTTTGTTAGAGAATGATGAACTGGATTTCTGTGCTAAGCAAAATGCATAGGTGTTATCAAAATACAAGGTTAACACATCAATGTGTAGCACATAATATTTGATCATTTGGAGTATCCATAAAAGATTTAAGGCTTCTCTCAAAAATATTTTGATAAGCATGCAAATTTTTTAGAATCAACCTTACCTCTTCTCCTTGTGTATATGTCATGGCTGCAATCATTCAAATTGGAATGATTTTTCTCAATGTTCGGGACTGATTCGAAAGTTCGGGACACTGCTTTCGAACCGCAAGTTTACGTCCAATGTGTCTGCAGATGTTGCAACATTGGGTGACACATTGTGAATCACATTGGTGAACTTTCGTAATATGCGTGTTCTCGGTTACATCGATCATGTGTAGATTTGGTTTCGAATGTCTTTGGTTACGAAGATTTTGGAAGAGATTCATCATGGTATTCATCAATGGTTTCATAGAACCGCTTAGCACTGGACATATATCAAAGGGTTCACAATATTTGGACTTGCCTTTGTCATTACTACCCTTAGGAACCCACATTTGTTTAAAAATTTTGGGTTGGTGGTTTTGAAATTTTTTTTCCTGATGAGACTTCCAATGTATTTGCCAATGTTGCCGCATTGGGCGTCGTCGCTTCATACGATTCTGATGCATCGAGATTTTCCCAAGAAGGCATGTCTTATTTCATCCTCATACATAGCCTTTTTCGAAAACAAAAGGGTTGTATGTGACCGAACTTATGGCGAAATGACAAACAAAATTTTTCTTTCTTATTCTCGGTTTTTCAAAGAAGGCGGTTTCTTGAAAATTGTGTGTGGGATGTTTTGGTTCAGTAGACATACCTTCACCTTCTTTCACGAACATCTTAGGCCTAAATCCAATACCAGACTTACTAGAATTATCATAATTCAACATCTCATCCATTTTTTGTTGGCTTGAGTTCCATTTAGCCATGGTTTCATTGGCTAGATGAGCTTTTCTTTCAAATCTTCAATCTCCACATCTTTCTTACTCAGCAGACTCTCCAACCTTGTAAGACACTCCATTTGTTCTTCATTAGCCTTTTTCAGATTCGTTTGCCTTTCCAAGCACTATAACTTGATGAGCTCTCTTTTCCCAATCTTTGTACAGCTCTTTGTAACCTTCTAGCAGGTCCGATTCAGGTTCTCCATCGTCTTCTATGACAGAGGAGTTTAAACAAAGATCATCACGTCCATTGCTTCTTCGATGTGACTTCCGATGTAGCAACATTGGGAGTCACATTGGCCGAAAATCTGCAAAATCGGATGGAGAGTTGGGGAGAGTGATGAGATCACACGGATCTTCATCATCACTATCACTCAAAGTCGCGAAAAATTCAAACCCTTCTTTCTCAAAGTATTAGCACATTGATTAGCATAATGCCCAAACCCTTGACAAGCCCTACATTGAATAGAATCAATATTTTTACTTCTAGATGTAGACCTTAGCAAAAGGATTGGTAAAAGATTTTTCGGGGTTTTGAAAAGAACTTTCTTTGGGAGGAAATTTGCTAGGCTCGGTTTGAAAACTGTTTTGGTGATAGAAGATGGAGATTTGTTTGCCCCTTTGCTTTCAAAATATTTTTAAATTTTGTTGTTAAAAATCCATTGACTCTTCACCAAAATCGATTCCTCAATCTCCTTATGCAATTCAAGAAATTCGGAAGAGATATCAACAACGAAGGAAAAGCAATACTATCATCGAAGGAGTAGAAGATGATGCACCTTTGCCTTTGTTCTTAATTTGCTCATTGAGGTTTAACTCAAAATTTTGAAGAATACCAACTAGTCTTTCAAAACCTAATTTTGTCAATGTCATGAGCTTCCTCAATAGCACAAATTTTCACATTAAACCTTTCGGGCAAGGTTCGCATCATCTTGCTAACAAGTCGATCATTGGTGATAGGATCACCCAAAGCAAGAGTAGAGTTAGATATATCAAGTAATCTAGCATAGTAAGACACAATATCTTCATCTTCATTCATCCTTGTGTTTTCAAATTGAGTGGTAAGCAATCTTAATTTAGAAGCACGAACACTGGAAGGTCCTTCACACAAGGTTTGAAGGGCCTCCCATACATCTTTAGCAGACTCATAATTGGCTATAACCCTAAAGGTGTTAGCATCAAGAGCTTTGTATATGGCAGACAATGCTTTAGAATTAAAAGAGGCAATGTTTCTATCATTATTAGACCAATCTGCTTCTTTGGTGATTTTTACATCACCATCATCATCAGTAGTTTTGGGAGGAATCCAACCATTTAGAACAGTAAGCCACGCTCTCTCATCAATTGATTTGATGAAGATACGCATCTTGATTTTCCAAATAGAATAATTTGCACTAGTCAAAATAGGAGGACGAACAACATTCTCATACTGAGAATCCATCACGGCTACTACCAGAATCAACTCTTAGTGATGTCAAGAGAGGGCTCTGATACCAATTGAAAGAACGCGAGTAGCTAGGATTCTCAAAGATTTAATATAGCTTGTGAAAAAGCTACAATTGAAGTCACAATAGACAGAAAAATAACAAAAACAGCGGAAGACTTAATACTAAAGCACGAAATTAATCACAAAAATTTACTAAACAATCTACAAGTTTATACTTGTAGATCTAGCCTCATGGCTAAAAAGATTTCACTAAAAAACGATGAATTGTTTTACAAAAAACTATGTGAAATCACAAAAAATATTCTCACAAGATAATGAATCTTGGAGAACAAAAACCCCACATAAACAAGATAAACAAAACGTGGGAAGAAACAAAATCAGCCTCCTTTAAACAAAACAGGAAGACAAAAACAGTTTCAGAATTTCAATGTAGCTGCCGATGTTGCAACAATGGATAACACATTCGGACTGCTGAACTTCGGGTCTGTAAAACTGCTGCAGAAACTCCTCGGATCAGCTCACACCCTCTATGGTTTTTGTTCTCTTTTTGGAGCTCTGTATGAAGGTCGAATCCCAGCTCCTGAATATATAGTATGCGTCTCCTACACACACCCAAAAACAGTCCGTCTACTACAAGGAAAATGATTAGTTTTTAAGGAAAAAATCAACAACTTACCAAACTAATGGGATTTTGTTACCATATATGAATGTGGTCAACAATCATGGTTAGACTAGGATGGGATTTAATTACCAAATATGAAAGTGGTCAAGAATCATGGTTAGACTAGGATTTATGCTAAGATTTTGTTACCAAATATGTGCACTTGAAATCTACAAAAAGATTATGCTACCAAAAATAACTAAACTAAATCTAATAAAATATACTAAGTCCTAAATTAACACAAACTTATCAAAAATCTATTTTGACCAAGAAAGATGAAATAAGACCAAAATAGGTCATGCCTATTTTGCCCTTACATTATGACTTAAACTTTTAAGTTTTAACCGACTCTTTTTTTCTTCTTTTTATGTCATTTTCTTTTCCTTATTCCTTTTTCTTTTTATCATCATTTCCTTTATATCCCTCCATTTTAATGACTCTTTTTTTCTTCTTTTTATGTCATTTTCTTTTCCTTATTCCTTTTTCTTTTTATCATCCTTTCCTTTATATCCCTCCATTTTAACAACCGCATCCATAATTTCCGTCATTGCCACCATCGTAATGTCACCACTAGTACGCCTCCTCCTCTATTTTATTTCAATTTTGGATATTTCTTTATACTAATATATCTATTAAAAAAAACACCATTTTGTACTATACATAATTTCATAGAAAGTTCTAAAGCACCAAAAATATTTTTCGAATAATTCAATGACGCAAATGTTCTAATTGAAATTGTACAACATAACGACAACAACCTGGAAAATGTGAGAGAAGATGGGCATGCCAAGCTTTCTTACATTTTAATTAATTGTGTGTTACCTGAAATAGTTCCAATATAATTATTGAGGCAAAGATAATATTATGAAAGAGACTTGTCATTATAAAATAGAATAGAATACTTGAATTCAACACTTATTTTTAAGATTACTACATTTAATTTTCCAAGACTTAAAATTTAGCAACTTAGTTTTTCAACTCTAATTTTTTAGACTTCCTATTTCAGAGCTTACTTTTTAGTTTTACCAAACAAGCTCCTTATTCTCTTTTGGCTTAAATCGCAAATTAGTCACCATATTTTTATAAATTATTCATTAAACTCACTTTACTTTTTTTTTCTCAATATAGTCACTATACTATACTTGGCATTGATTCTAACTTTGGATGGAAATTTAAAACCCAAAAAATATCAGATTTCACGTACTACACATGTGATTCTCTCACCCTCATCCACAGACCAAGCTTGAATCACATTTCTTCGTTAATTTCACACCATGATTGAAGCACCATTGAAGTATTCCCATTGAAGCAAAATTCAAGTAATTGAGTTCTTGGATCTGGAGGAGATGAAGATAAAAATTTGGCAGCTTCAATGATTGTATCGTGCTTCCCTAACTAATGTAAAATTAAAAAAAAATCAAAATAGAAGAAAGCAAAGCTTCTCAACTCGGATCTCTTATCTCCAAATTTCAATTTCGTTTTCTCCAAAGTTGAAAGAATATAATGTAAAATCAAATAAATTAGTGTTGTTTATTTGGACAGCAAATTCGAATTATTGCATGGAGAACAAATCTCAATTTCTCCTTAAAAATACTAATCCTATCCACCCATTTACCTAAAGTCATTACGGTCGAAGAACAACAATTGGAGCTCGTAAGATACATAGATTCCAAGGAAGGCACACTGCTCAAACCCTTTTCTTGAATCAAGGTCAATATCCCTAGCCCCACTTATATGTGTGTGTTTCAATCCTCTGCGACGATTTCAATGAAGACAAAGGAAAACCAAAATCCATTGAAGAATTCATCGATCGAAGTGATGAACGTTATGAAGAATCCACATGGATCTAGTGTGGTATTGACCATAGAAGACGGAATGAGGAAGGAGAGAAAGAGGACGAGTGGTGTCAGTTCTTGAATGTTTCTAGGAATGGTCGGATCTGGCAAACGGTGCGAGCTTGAGAAGAGAGGGAGGAGGAGTGCGGCGTGAGAAAAAAGAACGTGGATCGGGTCTTGCTATAGAAGATGAGGCTGTTGATTGAAACCCAGATTCGTGAATCAAACCCATAACTGCTAACCATGAATTTCTAGAAAGAGTGACCTTAAACATAACACTCAAATCCCTAAACGTAACATTCAAATCCCTAAACGTAACACCATTTAATGTATAAAATGACTTAAGTACCCCTTTTAACATTTAACAGATATTCACTTCCGGTACACACTAGCGGATGTTTTATAAAACATCCGCTAATGTGTAGCGGATGTTTTGTTCGAAATCGAAAAAAAATGCAAATCAATCGTTTTTGTTCACAATTGAAAAGAAAAAATAAATTGAATCAAAATCAATCTAATTCACATGCGATATCATGTCTTAACAATAAAAACCGAATCAGCAATGACACGTAATTAAAATTACGTAAAGGGGGAAGGAGGGTGGGGGTAGTATAGTTTAAATGTGGAGAGGGGTAATGAAGTAATTTTACTCCTTAAATGGTGTTGCGTTTAGGGATTTAGGTGTTACGTTAAGTTATTATGTTCTAGAAATTAGAGTTAGAGAAAGATGGATGAACTTATATGTGAATCAAACCCATAGCTACTAACTATGTGTTTTTCAATTTGACATTTGAATAATCAATTTACTCTGGTCACTTATATTTTGGGGCTAAATACATCATTAGTCCCTGAACTTTGGTCAAGCCCATCATCAGTCCTCTAACTTCAAAAGTGATCACCATTGACCAAACATCGCCCTTTTTGTTCACCGCTAGTCCCTAGTCCTAACGTCGTTAGTGTATTGTCATTAAGTGAGCATGTGTCACTCACATGCACAAAATTTGAGGGCAAAACATACTTTTTTCATTTCAAATAAGGGGGCCATGTGAAAAATTCGACTCCCACTTCATCACCTTCCTCTTCAGCTTCCGCGACCTCTCCCCGTCCCCGCTCTCCTCCGTAAATAAATCCTTCCCAGTCACCCTCCCTAATGAATACTCATTTTTCTTCACCAACTGTGCACCGGAATCACAAGTCACCATGGACGTCCACACTTAATTATACAACCTAGACACAGTGGCATCAAGGATTACCTTCCCGTCGGCTTAACTCAGCTTCCAACGATTTAATTCACCACGTTTCTTGCTTACATTGTATTTCTAGATTTTGGGGTTACATGTGCTTACAAAGTTATCGAATGAGATCGGGATGCGAACACATGATCCATCTTTTAATGGCCGGGTTGCTCATCGCGAAAGCCTTTGTATTTAATCTGTGTTGCGGAGGACAAACATGGATGACGCGACGGATTTGGTGGCCGGAGACGTGGGCTTCACAGAGGAGGAAGGTGAAGATGGAGATGATGTTAGGGATAGGGGATCAGAAGAGGACTTGGGGGCACATGAAGATGGCACGGTAGAGATCGGGGGGTGAGGTCAACGATGGGGATCGGGAAGGAGTCTGGGTAAAGATGAACTAGGTATTAAAATTTTGAATTGGCCCCCTTATTTTGATGATGTTATCCATGACCCCCTATTTTAATGATGATAACAAACTAACTCCTTATTTTAAATGAAAAAATATGTTTTGACCTCAATTTTTGTGTATGTGAGTGGCACATGCTCACTTAACGGAAACACACTAACAGCATTAGGGCTAGGGACTATCGGTGAATAATGTTGATTATCATTTGTATTTTAGATTTGCATTTGCTCATACATTACGTTAGGTTCTATACTTAATGGCTAAATAGGCTACGTACCAATTAGCGTGGCAACTGTTGATAAACTTGTAATTTTCCTATTATTTTCATTAATTTTTCGAATTTTATTGGTTATTTTGAGCTCTGATTGATAATTAATTGCATTTGAGATATTATTTTTATGTATTTTGTGCTTCATGTAGGTATCACAAAGATATTCGGGGTTTTATGGCTCAATATATGCAAATTGAGGCAATCCCGGGCTTCAATGTTAAGTTTGGACACTTGCCGTTAAGTTTCGTTAAGGATTTCAAAGCACAGAAGGCAACAGCAGCCTAACAGAGTTAACTGAGGACTTATTTGCGAAGTCTGGGTGCAGAGGGACTTCGGCAGCAACATTGAAGGACCCAGGGGCACCGGAGAAATTTCTGGAAGTTGGAGGGCAGCGCTGAACAGCCCGCCATTCTATCATTAATGCGCTGTCGGCTCTAGAAGGCGCCACGTCGCCCGATCCCTTGTGATGACCCGCGTGCTCCATCTCCGGATCCGGATCCTGCCCGCTTTCTGCCTGATGCTCCAGCCCACTGTCCGGCCCAGATTCCCCTCTCACCCTCGCCCGTTTAGTCATGGAGCAGCCCGCGGTCCCCTTGCCTTTCCAACCCTGACCCTAGCGCGACCCATACTCCTTTTCTTACCCCTTTTTGCCCCCAAACTTCTTTCAATCTTCCTAATTTGCCCCCTTGAGTGCCCTAGCAGCCTTGGAAATTAATCTGGGAGCTCAAATAATTCGGCAGAAGAGGGTTGGAAAAAAAAACACGAGGGCTTGTTTGGTAGTCGGATAAGGATAAAAAATATTATTAATCCCAGTATTATTAGTGTCCTCACTATTAATCCTCACTTGTATATCGGGGGTAGTTTTGAGATTACAAATGTTAATCCCAATTTTTTTTAGTGAGGGCGCTAATAATACCACCCTCTCCCTTGGTATTAATAATGAGAGGATAATGACTTTATCCGGATAACTCGTGTTATTAGTCCCGACCACCTATTGCCTACCAAACATCAGACAACTCGGCTTATTAATCATATCCGACCTTAATCCTGACTATCAAACAACACCTCAAGGCTGGAACAAAAGTAACAAAAGGGGGAAGAAATTTGGGAGCAGAAAGGAGAGAAATTCAAGCCACATTTCAATTTTCTATCTCCATTTTTCATCTTCTCTCCATTGTTCCTCCATTGTTGCTCAAGCCAAGACTATGATTTCATCATCTCATTCATTGTAAAGTATTGTGCACTTTAATCTCTATTTTTATTTAATGTCAATATTTTTCATTGAAGATTTGATTTATTTCCTTAGCATTATGAACTAAATTAATTGCCTAGGGTTTTGATATATATTGGCTTGGATGTTGTGATTTAAATTTGGGGTTTTGTTATTAATTGCTATTCATTAATTTTTGGGTATTATGTTGAGCTCTTAATGCTTGTAATGATTTGATCACCCATTACATGATTTTAAAAATTGTTTAGTGCATGAAAGTGACTTGATAATTTTGGAAAATACAACATAGTTGTTTTGGGCTGGGTTAATCTAAGTTATTAATCCTCATAGTTTGTTTTGGGGTTAATCTAACCCGTGAATTTATATCTAATTAACTTAAACGAAGCGAAAGCCCTTAACGGTGATTTTTGAATCCCAGACTTCCAAAAATAGAATAGTTTTAATAGCAACCCCTTACTAAATCACAACGGAAGAGCCAATTGAAAATCAAAACCCTAGATCCCCTCTCATTGAAGTCAACCTCATTTCAATTGTGCTTTATTTAATTTCTTGTTTTAGCTTAATTAATTAGTTAATTCACTCAAAATCGATAGTCTAAATATAGTTAAAATTGCAACGTGCTTGGTACTCATTAAAAACAACCAAATTGCTTCCTCGTGGGATCGACACTCTACTTTATCACTGTATTACTTGTTTTACCGGGTAATCTTGTCCGTGTGCATTTTCGCACCCAACAACTGTGTATAGAACTTTGTCTTTAGAATCAGTTAGTTAGACTTCACTGCCTTCGATATTCGTCACCAAAAGACTTCAGCATCGCTCCACCAGCAGCCTTCACTAGCAACCTTGTCTGCCCATGTACAGTCGCATCTGAAAATTAATATGAAATCAAGATATCCTGCTCAGCATATTCAAAAAGATTATTAATTCAGATATTTTAGAATATATGTTTGAATTATATCTTCCAAAGTTGACTTCTGGATTTAAAGATATGCCATCCCAGTTTTTCTGAATGCGCTGGTATGAGTGCTCCGTTTTTTAACCGGTCACCCGCTACTCAAAAGCGAGTGCTTTCAAAACCTTCAAGCACGTGGAATACGTCCGGCCTCAATTGTGGACTCAAAATGTGAATAACAAAGTCACCATCTCTATTTTATGGTTAAACAGAGAAAAACCAAAATTACCAGATTGTATAGGTTCGGAGGCTAAATTACGAGCTAGGAAGGATTAGGCACCCAACTCGCCCTTTCGGTCTTACAATGGGTTTATCAATATGTTTGTTTTATTTTATACACTTTGGCTCAGGATAATACATTTATATACGACAGAAAGAAATAACGAGAAATAACTTTACACTTATTAAAGAAAACAAAACAAAATAACTGAAATAATATAATTTAGAGAATTGTAGACACACCACTTTCATACCCCTGGTATGTAACTCTGGCATGTGATATCAAGATCTGTTAAAACTTAACAAATGTCAAGTTACAAGGTTTAAAAATGCAAAAGATAAAGTAGGATGCGCAAAACACTAAAATGCAGGGGCTAAAGCGTCAAAAAGTGGGCTAAAAATTAGAGCTTGGCGTTGCCATAAAGGGTGCATGGCGTGGCGCCCAATATACCTTCACCCGGTGCCCAGTTTTTGTACAGTGATTCCCAAACTGCTATAGGAGTGCTACAGTTCGCGCAATGTATCAATTTTCCAGCACACTGTACAAGGAATTCAAGCGTAAAGGGACGAATTTTAATTCCCTCGATGTCCCTCTCCCAACCTATAAATAGAGGCCCCCGGGTTCGCTTTCAGGACACACTGAAGACACCAAAAAAAACTGCAAAACTCTCTGCGTCGTTGTTACGTTGAGAAAATTAGTGAGCGATCGAGAGATAGTGAGTGCTCCTTCCTATAAAGTCTCGAAGCCTGCCAAAACTCCTCCAAAAGTAAATCCAACCGGTCAAAGTGATCCTTAGCCCCCCAGCTAGGTTTCCACCCTATTTCCCCGGTCCAAAAACCTCGAAAAGAGCAGTTGCTCTGCCCGAGTAAAAAGGCCAAATCAGCCAGAAACAAGCACTTGTTCTGCCCGATTTCCGCCAGCAGCAGCATAAAAGCAAGCAGTTGCTCCGCTCGTTTTACGGTGCCCAGAAGCAACCTTCGGAAGCAGTCACTCTGCCCGAACCGCAGCAGCAAAGCAGCAAAAAAGACTCCCTCTCTCGAGAAGGACAGAAAGAGCACACCACGCTCTAAAAGGTGAGCCTTTAAGGGCGTTAAATTATAAAAAAAAAACTATTTTTCATCCGGCCCAATGTAAAAATATAAGTCGTTGTGCTGCCCTGATTATTTTATAAAATAACATTTAAAAGAGTCATTATTATGACCAAATATTTTTAAATGTATTTGTAATTATTGGAAGGAGACGGCTGCAAGTTTGTAAATAATGTAAATATAGATGTATTTTAGGTAGCTAATGCTTTATTTATTTGCTAGATAAATATAACAAAAAGCATACTTTAGCCAAAAACCATTCTTGAGACCGAAAGGGCGAGTTGGGTGCCTAGCACCTTCCCAACTCGTAACTTAGCCTCCGAACCTGTTTTTGCATTCTCTGGTTTTTCTTTTTTGGTTTTTCTTTATTTCTTCCTTAAAATAAAGATAGAGACTCTAGCACAACATTTTGGATCGCAGTGGGGCATCGCAACATTCCTTTCTTGCACTTTTCCGTTTTCCCCTAAAAAAGGGAGAATGAGAATAAAAGGGTGATGTATTCCTATATCCTGATATCCCTTAAAAAATGGATAACTTGATATAGAAAACCCAAAGCACTCATCGTGATCTGGAATAGGCCATAAGACAATTTTCATAAAGTCTGTAGTGGGCTCCACAACATCCTTTCTTGCACTTTCCATTTTCCCCTACACAATGGACGATGTGAATGGAAAGGTGATGCTTTCCTGAATCTTGCTATCCCCTAAAAAAAGGATAACCTGACATAGAAAACTCATAGCTCCCATAACGGACCAAAAACTCACTTCGGTGACCGAGGCGTATTCAACGCGCTATTTTGTAAGCATCCTTTCCGCATTTTTAATTTCGTCTTCCCCTAGATAAGGGAGGGTGGAATGGAAAGCGTGATGTCCCGCTTCCGCACGTACGCGCACCCCTTTCCAAGGGCGCGCGGGGCGCGGGTGCATTCCAGGGAACCCACAGTGACGACTCTGTTAGGGAGATCGTTTTTATTTTAAATAAAAATGGAGGGCTAGACTCATTAAAAAAAAACCTTTTTTGTTTTTCTTTGTTTCTGGCTAAAGTATACTTGTTATATTTCTTTAAGCATTTAAATATTGCATTCCTATACATCCGTGTCTATATTTATGAATATGATCCTCCATCTTGCAGCAGATATGTTTAAAAATATGTAATTTTCAAAAAAAAAAAAATGCAATAAATTTCCAGGCAGCATAACAAAAAGGGCCGGGGCTTTATTTTTATTATTGCCTTATTTTCGGCTCTATATTATTATTATGTTTTACTTTATTTTATTACGCAAAGTTTGTACATTTATTATTTCATTATGCCATTTTATTTTAGGGATTATGACCAATTTGTAATTAATAGGAATAGATAGATTCCCCGCTTTTCTTTCTGTTTCTTGATGTGATTGCTTGCTTGCTCACGCTCAAACTAAAAAAGCCGGGAAAATCCACAAATAACAGTAAGACATGCCATATTAGTTTTATTTTCTGCTTTATATTTGAAAAAAAAGAAGATTTTACTGCTTTTTAGATGCCGCACACACGCGCACGCATGTAAATATATTTCGAATTACTACCCTACACCATGACCAGCCTACCCCCTGCATAAGCCATCATTAGAATACATATAAATTTTTATAACACTTCAAAGACCGACCGGTTTTTGCATATTTGAGTCGTGGGTCAGCCCCTGTGAAAAAAAATAATGATAAAAAAATGAGATTGAAAAAAATAATATAAATGCGTAAGTCAAAAAAAATGTGCAAGTCAAAAAAAGGCAAAACACACAAATGGCCACCAAACTTTACCCCTTTTTGCAATTCGGCCATCGAAAGTTTGAAATATCTATTTTGGCCACCCAACTTTTGTTCTGTTGCAAGCGTGCCCATTTTTTGGATGACGTTAGCCCATGACATTAATTTTTTTGTCAATTTCCTATTTTACCACTGTAAATACTAAAACTTTGTGTGGTTTTAGAAACCCAAAGGGGTCCAATAGAAAAAAGAAATTTGGGTATAGATCTGGGTTCATCTTCAAACCCGGCCAAACTCACTGTGACAACAAATACTACCCAAACCCACCATCACCAAACCTTTCGTTTTCTCTCTCACGCTTAGTTCGACCTCACTCACCTCCTCCCTCAGTTCTGGCCGAATCTTCTCCAGATGTCGGCCCAGCAACAAGCTCTAGCAAAGCCGCCATCCTCCTTCTCTGATCTTCTTCAGATCCGGCCAAACCTAGCAGCGTCCTTCTCCATTGATGAAGACCTCCTTCCCTGCCGTTATCTTCATCGTCATCGTCGGGCTTCACCAAGAGAGCTCGCTTCAGATCTTCATCGTCATCGCCCTTCACAGTCTCCCTCGCTCCCTCCTTAAAAAAAACACCCTTTCTTTTCCCGCACACACTGAAATCACACAAACCTCTCTCTCTCTCTCTCTCTCTCTAAAATCTTATGGGTTTTCCAGTGGGTTACACAGAAGTTTTCCTACCAAAACTCTTCATACGCGTACTTTCCGTTTTAGGTTTCATCCGGACCTTCATTTTCTCCCTCTTCCGCTTCTTGGGTCTCTCCGATTTCCTTGAACCTGACCCGCAATTCTACCACAATCCAACCAGAATGTCCGAGAACCCGACACTATCCGTCGTCCTAACCCGGGAATTCCTCCCCGTGGTGAAATTCAAAGACCTCCCCATACTCACCGGCGCCGAAGACCTGCCGGAGAGCTGTGCGGTTTGCCTGTACGAGTTTGAAAATGAGGAGGAGATCAGGTGTTTGACGAATTGTAAGCACATTTTCCACCAAGGATGTCTGGACCATTGGATGGATCATGATCAGAGTACTTGCCCCCTTTATAGGACCCCTTTTGTGCCTCGAGATCAGCAAGATGAGTTTAATAAACGGCTGTGGGCTGCTTCTGGGATTACCGATTTTTACGGCGAGTACAACCCAGTTCGGGGATTATAATTTAACTTCTTGAGGGTTAAGTGATTTTTTTTATATTTTTTCCCCTCCTTTATATTTGGGTATAATATCTTTTAATTTCTTAGGAGCTAGAAATTGTATATATCTCCAAAAAGAAAATAAATATATCTTCTTCAATCTTTATTTTTAAGAAAAAACTTTGGTTTTTGAACTTATAAAACTAGAAGGTGCAAACTTATGGTAGAATTTATTCTTTCTTCAGAAGAAAGTATATATTAAAAATGAGACTGAGCAAATGGGTGCTTTAATGGATGGTGTTCATGAGAAATGTTGTAAGTGGGGGAACCACTATTGATCCTCTTTTGATGGAAAAAAAAAAGTTCATGACAAATGTTGTGGGAAGATGAAGATGAACCCAGATTTGTAACCAAAGTTCAATTTTTTACATTTGAACCCTTTTTTATTATAATTATTCATCCCTTTTATTTGTGTTTTCTATTTGGACCCCTTTGGGTTTCTAAAACCACACAAAGTTTTAGTATTTACAGGGGTAAAATAGGAAATTGACAAAAAAAAAAATTAACGTCCTGGGCTAACGTCATCAAAAAAATGGGCACACTTGCAACAGAACAAAAGTTGGGTGACCAAAATAGATATTTTACATTTTCAATGGTCGAATTGCAAAAAAAGGTAAAATTGGGTGGGCCATTTGTGTGTTTTGCCTTTTCTTATACTATATATTTCTTATTTCAAATTTTCAATGGTCGAATTGCAAAAAAAGGTAAAATTGGGTGGGACATTTGTGTGTTTTGCCTTTTCTTATACTATGTGGCCTTATATCAATCTCTAATCTATGTGACTAGATATGCGCAAGACACTGCATGTACATATTATGGAATATATCAAAGAAAAACAATTGTTTTAATTTTCATCTTCTACATTTTATACTCTCATGTATGCATTTAAAAAGTATAAGCATTATCAAAAAAAATATTTCTTAGACTTCATAATTAATATTTTCATATTAGATAACTTATTTGATCAATTTATAAAAGATAAGTAATTAACATAAATCGATAATTGAAGTAGTAAATAAAAATTACATAATACTTTTTATGTACCAGAGTTTTATACATGAAGTAGAGGTGGCAATTATTGCCCGCGCCCATTTGTCCGCCCAGACCGTCCAATAAATAATGAGTATGGGCACACCCAAAATGTTAAGTGGGCACAAATGGGCATGCCCACTTGGGCACATTAATTATGATGATTAAATGGCGCAAGCACCCATACTAAAACTCATTATCTTGCTCTTCTATTTTTGTTTTATCAATTACATACATAATTTTAAAAAATACTTAAGATTAATAATGACATTTAACATAATTAATATATTTATATTGTACACCCACCCTTCCAACCCCCACCACCCTCCAAGCGCCCCCCCTCTAAAATTCATTCTCACGCTTTTCTAATTTTGTTTTATCAATTACATACATAATTATAAAATATTTAAAATTAATAATGACGTTTAACATAATTAATATATCTATATTGTACACCCATCCTTCCAACCCCCACCCCCTCCAAGCGCCCCCCCAAAAACTCATTCTCTTGCTCTTCTAATTTTGTTTTATCAATAACATACATAATTATAAAATACTTAAAATTAATAATGACGTTTAACATAATTAATATATCTATACTGTACACCCACCCTTCCAACCCCCATCCCCCTCCAAGTGTCCCCCCCAATTGCAAAGCAAAGCATGTGATATGTATGTGTATATATATAAATAAATAAATAAATAAATAAATAAATATATATATATATATATATATATATATATATATATATATATATATATTGTACACCCGCCCTTCCAACCGTCACCCCCACCCCCAAATTGCAAAGCAAAGCATGGAATATCATTCTATGACTCTGTACCGTTAAATGAAACCTAGCATCACTCCATGATTGCTCCATTTCTATGACTCTGTAAATATCCGTTTCTGTTACACTATAAATGGATTTATAGTGGTTTTGTGAGCAGTGCAACATGCGACATTCTATGACTTATTGACTTGTGTGTTTGTCTATTGAGCTTCAGCGAAATAAAAAATTGAACCATAAAATAGAAGATTGAATTAAGAGTTACAACAACAAAAATACATAATTGACACAAGAGATTAGCAAACACACACACACACACACACACACACACACACACACACACACACACACACACACACACACACACACACACACACATATATATATATATATGTTAGTTGTAACTTTTGATAATTTTTTGTAAAATAAAATTATTTTTTTGTAATTTTTGTATTTATTTGATAAGTACATGTTAATGAGTAAATGGGCGCCCATGCCCATTTAGTGCCCGCCCATATATGCTCATATTATTAAATGGTCACTTATTTACCCGCCCATTTGAGCCCATCGCCCATTTAGACCCTCCCACGCCCGCCCATACCCGCCCATTTGCCACCTCTAACATGAAGTACAATATGTTAAAAGTTTTTTTCCGTGGATGAAATGGTTCAACTAAAAAATATGAGTATTTTTAATTACGTTTGGTTCGAGTATGGAAAACAGATATTTTTCAATTATTCCAGCATACGATGTGCATGTGATAAAATATGAATATTTGCAGTTTTATGAACTTTCTTAACATTTCTATTTAAGTTACCATTGCATAATGTAGCTATACTAGTACTCTTGTTCGTGCCGATAGCATGACGCCAGTTTAAAAATTTATCAATAAATGAAGCAGATACTGCGGAAATGAATTGTTAAAAATGTTATTTTCTTAAAAAAATTGACTTTCAAACGGGGTCTTTTTGCTCGGAACGGAAGGATTAATTAATAATTTGTATACAAAATTGCGGGCCGAAAAAAACGGGCCGGACAAAAATTAAATTGAAATGAATGCATGCACATAATTTTTCGTTTAAAAATCTGACATTCGTCAATAACTTTAACTTATATTTCCTAATTTAAACATGTGCTACAATTAATTAAGAATATATAAAAAAATAAAATTCAGGCTTTATAAAAATTAAATTGATTCAAGTAATTACAATAAGACCATAAATTACAGTAAAAGATTGAGTTAGACAGAAGTTAAAAATAATTGAGTGAGAGAGAGTTAAATTTAGTTACGTTGGTAAATTGAGTTAGGTAAAAAACAGTTACCAACCGCCTTTCGTACATGTGAAGGTATGAGAGAATTACAACCGTAAGATTAAAGTAAAAAAATTAATCACAGCCACTTTTAAAGACATGATGCATCGCAGTTCATATATTTATATACCGCAGTACAAAACTATCAACAGTCAAAAAAATATGTGAACCGCGGTACAACATTATGTGAACTGCGATATATAAATGAATGAAGAAAATATCAACAGCCAGCATTAAAAGAAGTAAACTATCCAGGGTATATCAACAACCAAAAATTAATGACAACAACTTTTATTCTTCCTTATTTCGTATTTAAATATCTAATGTCATTTCTTTTCAACTTAATCTAATGTTATTTCGTCTCACTCAATATGATTTATTTAAAATTCAAGCTGTTGTTTATCATCGAGTTTTTTTTCAAGCTTTATAATTCTCGAATGTATACAACCACATGGAGCTGATCTATGAAGATTTCTCACAATGAAGATTTCTCATAGACTTCATAAATTTTCGATGTATTTCAATGTATTTTAATACAGAAATTGAAAGTAAAACATATACTCCCTCCATTTCAAAATATATGTTGTTTTGGAGCTTTTCACACTGACCAAAAACGTATTGCAAAGACTAAACCGTCCTTATTTATTTTACTTTAAACATTAATGAAGTGTCTTTTGATACTCTTACCCAATGAGTCAAACACAAGTTACGGAATCAATAAATATGAGTAGAATTGGAAAAAAAATTCATTGAAAGTTGCAAAGTGACATCTATTTTGGAATAAAAAAACTCTCTCAAAACGACTTATATTATGGAACAGATGAAATATTTTGTATCGCGGTTCACATATGTATTTTGTATTGCGATTCATCAGTGTTAATATTCATGATTTTTGATACATAAATTAAAGTAAAACATTATTGTGTATCGCGATTCACTTATTTTTGTATCGTAGTTTATTTGTTTTTTATCGCTTTTGTCAACTGCGGTGCAACCAATTTTTATAAAAGGAATTGTTTATAAACAAATATATCAAAAAATTAAATACTGCTACCAAATAAGAAAATTTAGATCGTGGTAACATTTAAATACAGAAATTGAAGTTATATACGACGCTGCAAATGCTAATATACTTGTTTGTTTTTGTATCGCAGTATATAAACATTTAATGCTGACTCTTTATATTTAAATCACAAAAAAATACATGTGCACCGCGATTCTTGCGCTAGTCATTCCTTCAGTGTTTATTAAGGATAATGTAGTCATTTATCTCTAAAATGTGATATTTTCCAGTTAAAAATAAAAACAACGGACTTGAGCGATTAAAATCATGAAAAATGAACCGACCCACAATTTTTTTCTTATTTTAATATGCATAAATGAGTAATGCTTATGTACCACTTTTGTTTGAAAGGCTCCTTTGGTTCCTAATTGATGCCATTATGTTGGCCGAGTGGACGTCAATTTTGTACATTCTAAGGGCTTATTTATATTACAATTTCGATCTGTCTTCATCAATCATGCACAACATAAGACTCAATAAGGTTGCCAAAATAATCTTCCCATAATTCTCCTCCCACCTAAGACATTGGAATGGGCCCCATGCCCCCATCGGGGTGGCCATTAACTTAAATGAGAGCATTCAATTCTGACGTTATAAGGACTTGCATCAACTTTATAACCCTTTATATGACTTGAGGCCTAGCAAAGGCCATGACATACCCTCATTGACCAAAGTTTTAACATCAACATTACAATGCTACAAACATTGCCAACGGCCAATCCCTATATCGTGGAAGCTAGTATTTCCACATACACTCCAATCCCAGCAATATTCAATCAAACTTGCCTTCTTCCTCTTCTTCACCTTGCCATCATCCAATCAATTCATGGATAGAAGGCTGCGTAAGGGGGATATCGACGAATTAGCGATCATAAAAGCAGCTGCATGGGCTTGGTATCAGCGTGGATCGGGGTTCGAGGGTCGGTCCATGAGTGAGTACGATATTACGAGGACTTCTTGGGTACCAAAACCGTCTCGATATAAGCTAGAAGCAATGAGAAGAGCACAAGAGGTGGAGAAGGAGGAGGAGATAGGGTTGTCAGGTTCTTTTAGGTCAATGCTAAGCCCTAGTTATACCGATAATTCGCTTCTTGATAGATACGAAATAGAAAGGATTTCAAAGGAGCTTGATTTCTATATCAAGTCTAGTAACACTGAACATGATGGCAGATCCGTCGACGGAAACCACGGTGGCCGAAAAAGCTTTTCCTTGTCGGAGATCAGTGAAACAAGCGGATTAATTAAGGGTACGAAAAAGAAAAAGAAAAATAAAGGGTTTTGGCTACTAGGGCATGGGACTGTGTGTGGGTCTAGAAATGATGTGGTGGAGAATATAGGTTTTTTGAGGCATCGCCCAGAATAACATGGCAACCATGGTGGCGGTGGCGGTGGCGGTGGTATCAATGTAGCCGCCAGCCGGTATTTTTTGACAAAAATAAAAGTTGTGCTTTTTTTTTCTTCCTTGAAGCAGTCGTTTTGTGCTCTCTTTTTTTGTCCGATTGAACGAAATCGATCACCCCTTCATTCGTACGTTAATGGGCTTGAATCCTCGATCTCACCCACGGCCTACATCGCAAACCCATCCGCGACATGCCTCCCATGCCTAGAGAAATTGCTCCGTGTGGTGGTGTTGGTCAGGTGGTTGGCATGTATTTAATTTGGCTAGTCAAAATTGCACTAGACAGTGATAGGTAACATTTTATACGGATCTATCTAGCCAGCTCATGTAACCATATGAATTGATTATGAATTATGATATGACATGATTGTACCCTTAATAAACGTGGACATTGCCTTCTTATGTCTTTATTTTATTAAGCTTTATGGGTCCATACTCAATAGCTACTTCATTCATATACGCGAAAGTGATACATCAATTATACAGTATATATAATGTATGTGTTGTGTGTGTTAGGGGTAATACGAACTGTGATCGTGCCACAAACTGTGATCGTGCCACAACCTGTGTATCATATGTGTGTCACTTCATCTGAACGAACTATTCCATCTCAACTAGAGGTGACAATTTTCGTCAGAGCCCATTTGCCCGTTCAGACCGTTCAATAAATAATAGATATGAACACACCCAAAATTTATTGTAGACACAAATAGATATGCCCATTTGAGACCATTAATTATGATGAGTTAAATGAGCGCCCACTTGATCACCCACCTTAAAACTCATTCTCTTACTCATCCACTCTCGCTTTGTTTTTTGCTCTCTCGGTTCTCATCATTCGCTTATAGTCTTTCTTCAAATTTTTTTCTTGAAGAAATCCCACAAAAAAACATAATTTATAGAAATTGGACTTCAAATATTTGAAACGTGAGCTTCTTCAAGTTGTGATCCATCACCGTAGACTGGTTCGAGTGATTTGTAAATTGGGACTAGTAAATCTTTGTGCTTCGCCATTGATGATAAGTTTATTAGATTTTACTTTCTTTGTCATCTCTCTCTCTAGAATTGAAACTGAAAGGATGGAAATAGTAATAAATAAATTACACTTTCTCTCTCCTCTCTAAGAGTAGTGAAAACTGCAAGTAGAATGGATAGTGAAGAAACCTCTGTTGGGATGAAACTGTTTTAATGGGAGCGAGAGGGGTGATTTTCGATATGGTTGAATTTTAAATTTAAAAAGCATATTTATTTTACACGCCAACTAAAGAGATAGTTTTTAATCTAATTTTAATTATTTTTTTTGTTAATCCAAATGAATTTTTGTAATTATTATATTTATTTGATAATTTTGTGTTAATAAATATATGAGCGTCCATGGACGTTCATGTTTATTTACTACCCGTTCATATATGCCCATATAATTAAGAGGTGGTATCTTGTAAGCCGAGTCTCATTTAAAAATTCGCAGGTCATAATAAATAAATAATATATTATAAAAATTTACAAAAGATAATTAGGTGGGATGGTTCACAAGAAAATACATAAAGTTTATAGTTTAGTGCCTTGGTTTAAGGTTCAAAACTCCCCAATGTTTTTTAAGTTTTATTGCCAAACATGTGTTATTTTGGCATTTGGCGCGTGTCACTTTGAGAACAAAAGTGTGTCACTTTTGGATAATTGTTGCCTTAGGTCTGATTAAGTTTTACTTAGTTATTCTGACGTTACTTTGAGAACAAAAGTGTGTCACTTTTGGATAAAATTGTTGCCTTATGTCTGATTAAGATTTACTTAGTTACTTTAAATCAGAGTGTCACTTTTAACTTTTAAATATAGAATGTGTCGCTTTTAAGTTTTACGTGTGTCACTTTTGGCAAAAAAATCACTTTTCATCTTTACATTTTTATTCATAAGTGTCACGTTTAGTATGTCACTTTTAGGTATTAATTGTGTCACTTTTAGGCATTAGGTGTGTCACTTTTGGTAAAACAACTCATTTTTATAATCATACAATTTGTATCAATAAGAGTGCCACTTTTAGGCTTGAAGTGTGTTACTTTTAGGACTAAAGTGTGTCACTTTTGAGCTAGTGATTTTAACAGCAATAACCAATTGAACACTACTGAAATATATCTTCTCATTCATAGAAATGTATATAATCCTAAGTGTCAATCGTTAAAAACAAAAAACCATAACTTTTTCAAGGTAAAGTATATGTTTCTTACTCAAACTTACAAAATTTACTGAAAATATGTCTAAAATAACCGAACATTAAGAGTCTTGGAACTAAATTCCTTGACTTGATGGGAATCAGAAAAACCAGTAGTCTTTTTCTTGCCCTTTTCAATACTTCCCTTAATTCTTTTTCTCCTTCCCTTTGTAACAGAGCGAGCAGGATCTAGACATGTAGTAGATGAGCTTGAAACACGAGATGATTCATTTTTGTCTGATAAATTCTTTAAGGAAGAGTGTCACTTTTTAGTATTAAGAGTGTCACTTTTTAATATTAAGAGTGTCATTTTTTAGTATTAAGAGTGTCACTTTTTAGAATTAAATGTGTCACTTTTTAGTATTAAGAGTGTTACTTTGTATTTTAATAAAAATTATAATAAATTTTCATTTATAGTGTCACTTTTAACATTAAAATGTGTCACTTTTGTGTTTTTAATGTGTCACATTTGGTTTTAAATGTGTCATTTAACATTTCGTCAAAGTCCATTAGGATCTGTCAAGTATCCCAAGGCAATTGATGCTAACGGATGGCTAACGGAGCTAACAAAGGATTAAACTGTAAGACGTGGGAATTCGACGACAAACATTGAAAGTAGAGAGGTACCGAAGCAAATTGAGGAAATGAATATTAAAAATTAATTTTGTTGCTAGGGCATGTTGAACTTTGGACTGCCTTGGGCTAAAGCTTTAAAGTTTGCTATTAACGAACTCGACGACCAATTTTTATTATTTTTATTAACAGGTTTAGTTATTAACCTGCGAACTTTTAAATGGGGTTCCGTCTTACGGATTTAAGATCTGTAAGACCGTTCTACATAAGCCTTTACCTATATTTAAATAGACACTTATTCATCCGTCTATTCAAACCCGCTACCCATATAATACACATATATCTACTTATTTATCACCTCTAGTTTTAACCAATGATCGAGATAAAATGGTATACAAATTGTGGCATAGGGAGATCTTGGTACGGGTAATATAGTATAACTGCACTTATATTTATTTTGTGTACTTTAGATGCCCAAAGGCCTTGTATATTGACTGCCTAGTAGATATAATGTCAGTACAATTAATGAAAGTACAAGTATAAACAAGTTAATCTACAATCTTAAATACTCCGTAATTTGATTTGTTAAATGAAACTGTTTTCTTGGAATAAATGAAGCATAATTTTACGTATATTACTATAACATCTTGATGATCTGATGGACGGTTTTTTTGTGAGTATTTGTACTTTAAAAAGCTCCAAACACTAGGTGTTAGGAGCATCTACAATGATTGATGAATCTATAAATAACTCTTAAAACACCTTGTTTTCTGTTTTAATTACTCCATCCGTTCCTAATTAATCGTCCTAGTTGATCCGGCGTACAGTTTAAGAAAAAACAATTGACTTGATTATTTATATTGGTTTAATGTGTAGTTTTTTTTAATGTCCATGTGTATGTGATCCATAATTAAAGTAGAGTTAAAAAATAAGGGTAAAGTGATAAAAGTGATGTTCTAAAAAGGTAGGTTTCAAAATGGACAATTATTTTGGGACGGACGAAAAAGGAAAGGAGGACGATAATTTAGGGACGAAGGGAGTATATTTTTTCAATATGTAAGGGTAAAATAGGAATCTCTTATTTTATTTAATTAATTGATGTTTCTTTTCTTGGTTCTAAAACTATGGTAAGGTATTTTCATATTTAAAATACTTCTAAAAAGCTTTTAAGTGTCCTTAATTGAATTAACAAAATCTTTGGTTAGATTGTTTACTTAAATTAGAAAAGTAGTTTTTAGAACTAATTTATTTCCTAATCCTTTATCTTTTTGGAGTTATTGTGTTTTCCTATTTGTGTAGGACTATAGTTCAAGCATATATATATGAAGATTTCGTGCAACCAAGGGTCATTGAGAAACACATCGGCTGATACATGCAAAAATACAAAGATATAGAAAAAGCTGAAAGCTGTTCAGAATTTGAATGTAGCTTCATCATAAGTTGCATTGTTGTTTTTGCTGTTTGTTTTTCAAGTTGCTAGAAAACTTATTTTTTAATCTCACGTTTTCTATACATTGTTTTTGTGGGTTTTCCTCTCCAGACTTGTTATCTTGCGAAAGATTTGGTATTTTGGCGATTTCACAATTTGTTTTGTTAAACTTATAATCTTTTATAGTGAAATCTTTTTGGCCTTAAAATTGGATCAACAAGCATAGCTTGTAGATTGTTTGATAAAATTATATATTTATTCTTGTTTTATTAGATTAAAGACTTCCGATGTTTACTTGTTTTACTTTTTGGTCAATGCACATTCGCATGCAGCTGCATCACAAGCTGCATTGACAGTTTCTTTGAAATACTAGCTACTATTGATCTTTCACAACATTCTAAAAGAGAATTTACTTCAATAAACACTTTCTATATATCTTTCTAAAAACTTAAAATCTCTGAAATATCATCTAAGTACCAATATATTTTCATTTTTTAATTTCTATTTTCGCACCACAGTTTCAATGAAATATTTTAAATTTTAAATTTATATAAGGAGTACTTAATAGTAAATTGAATGAAGTATTTTATATTTTATATTTTAAATTTCCATCTAAAAAAATAGTCTTTCTTATCTGAACAAAAGATCTGGGTTTTCAAATTTTCTTCGTCCTTTTGAAATTAAAGCTCCTTTTTTATTTAAATTTATATTCTATGAAAAAAATGATGTATAATTTAATATTTTAATTACCTTTTATCTAAAAATATATGTCAATTTAAAGGGTAATTTATGTTTAAAATAAATTTTCACTATCATTTTTTGTCCTCTCATATATTAAGGACATGAGATAAATATTTTTATTGTAAATCAATTGATAAATAAAGTTTCGTGATGACGTAGTAGCAAGAAAAATATATATCAATTGCTTGCAATGATAAAAACATTATGAAAAAAAAAAAGTGGTATAATTGATTTTCAATAAAATAATTTTTAACATGGTGAAATATTAATTGAAAAACACTAGAAACATTGTATTTGTAGAAAGAGGGTGACTGTTTAAGGTAAGTCACTCTCTTAATTAAGAGAGCGACTTACTTCATTTTAGAAAAAGAGAGTGAACAAGTGTGTTTATTGCGGGATCAACACGAGGAAAAATCTCTAAAAAAAAGGATAGTGTTGGTAGACTAGTGGGTATCCATTGTGGTTAGTGGTTGCTCAAATTGGGATCATATCTTTCTAAAAAATGGCCCGAAGTAGGGGTGAGCAGAAGTTTTCCGGAATACGATCAGACCAATGGAATCGGACCGGATTAGTCAAAAATGGATCGGATCAATACTTTGGATTGGTCCTGGATCTGAATTTTTACAGAACCGAACAATTGGATCGGTCCTCGGTTCCAGAAACCAAAACGCAGAACCGGACCGAACCGGATCAATGTGTATTTATTATTATTTTATTATATATAATATACTAATATAGTATAATATATATATATATATATATATATATATATATATATATATATATATATATATATATATATATTGATAAGAAGATAATACAACCTAAAGAAAATATATAATAATTTGATTCAATATTCAACCAAGTTTCCCTATTTGACTAAAGAGAAAATAGGAGGGAAAACATTGTTCTTCCATATTAATTAATTCTCTGCCTCTTTTTGTGATTCCAAACATTATTAGTTTAAATGATTGTTACCTGTAAATTAATTAAATTAACCATAAGAAGATCGGAGAGGAAGATGACTTGTAATAAATTTCCTTACAACTTTCTTTTTCGCTTATCTTTATTAATTTGGAAGTAATGATTTTTACCTTTAGTTTATTTTCACAAGAACAACGAACCCAACAAAATGTTGTATGAAGGAAGAATATGATTTGATTATTGATCATTGTTTTTTAGAAAATCTAGTTATCCTCTTGATCAAAAATACGCATCGTATTGGTCCGGTTCTAGTTCTCGTACGTCTTCAATTGGTTCTGAACCGGACCAATGTATTGGTTCTCAGACATATTGGGTTGGTCCTGGTTCTATATTTTTTTAAGAACCGGCCTATTGGTCTGGACCGTTTGGTCCTGATTCTCTTAGTTTTTTCCAAAAAAGTAGACCGAACCGGACCAAGCTCACCCTTAGCTCGAAGGCTATGACTGCTTGAATCAAACTTTCCCTATAATAAACTTTATAGGCGTCTTTCCCTTGATAGATTATTTTCCATTTATACTAGTTATTTACCCTATGCCCGCACGGGTATAATGTGAGATATATATATTTTTTGTAATAATAATATAACTTTTGGACATTATAATTAGATTATTAATCTCTTCCATGGTTATAATTTTTTTTCTATTGTTACTAATATTAAATGATTTTTTTACTTAAATACTTTTAAAATCAATATAAGTTTCTAGCTAACGTCAGATACATATTTTGTATTAATAATGATAGTAATTTTTTTTTATCTAAAGACTTTTAAAATTATCATTTAACTTGATAATAATATTATAATTCATTTTGTTAAAAACTTTTAAAATCATAATTCATTTTTAAACAATATGAGATACTTATTTTATATTTTTTTTGGTAATGAAAGTTTAAATCTTTTATCTAAAGACTTTAAAACTAACACCACATTCTAACAATGTGGTATACATATTTTCTATTAGTAATAATAGTAGTAGATAAAAGACTTTTTAACCAACATTCATTTATAAATAATGTGGATACATATTTTCCATTAGTAATAACAAAAGATGTCTTTATCTAATGACTTTTATAACCAATACTCATTTCTAAATAATATGAGATACATTTATTTATAACCAATATGAGATACATCATCTAAAAACTTTTTAAACCAACATCACTTTTATAACCAATGTGAGATACTTCTCTTCTAGCTAATAATTGTAGACTTTTAAAATCAGCATCACTCTCTAATCAATGTGTAATACGTATCTTCATTTGGTAATAATAGTAGAAGTTTTTTATTTTAAAAAATTTATAACCAACATCTCTTCCTAAATAATATGGGATACATTTCTTCTATTATATTGATGATAAAAGTAAAAGTTTTTTTTATCTAAAGACTTTTAAAATCAAAATCATTTTTTAAGAAATGTAGGATATCTCTTCTATTAGTAATAATAGTAAAAGTCTTTTATCTAAAATTAAAATCAACATCACTATCTAACCAATGTGAGATATACTTATTTTATTGATAATAACGCTAGAAGTCTTATATCTAAAGACTTTAAAAACAAACATTACCCTCTACTAAATGTATGATACATCTATTCTATTGGTAATAATAGTATTTTTAAAACCAACATTAATTTATAACCAATGTGTGATACATCTTTTCTATAGATAATAATAGTAGAATACTTTGTAACTAATATGAGATACATGCATCTATTCTATTTGTAACAAAAAGTCAATCTAAAGACTTTTTAAACCAACATTTGTTTTTAAATAATGTGAGATACATATCTTTTATTGGTAATAAGAGTAAAAGTCTTTACTATAAAACTTTTATAACTAACATATTTTTCTAAACAATGTAATATACACTTTTTTCATATTCTAACAATGTGAGATACTTCTTTTCTATTTCTATTGGTAATAAAAGTTTAAGACTTTTATCTAAAGATTTTTAAAACAAACATCTCTTTCTAACCATGTGGTATACATCTTTTCTATTGGTAATAATAGTATTTTTTTAAACCAACATAAATTTCTAACAAATGTGAGATACATTCTTCTATAATAATAATAATAGTCTTTTATATAAAAACATTCGAAATTAACATCTCTTTCTAAACAATGTGGGATACATCTCTTCCATTGGTTATAACATAAAAATAATAATAGTAGTAATATTCTATCTAAATAGTTTTGAAACCAACATCTCTTTCTAAACAATGTGTGATACATCTCTTGTTTTGATAATAATATAAAAATTCGTTTATCTATGAATTTTATAATCAATATATGTTTCTAAATAATGCGGATCTCTTTGTAACCAATGCGATGTACAATATCTAAAAACATTTTAAACCAATATTACTTTTCTAACTAATGTGAAATACATATTTTTTCTATTGGTATTAAGTCTTTTATAAAAAGACTTTTAATGCCTACATCACTCTCTAACCAATGTGTAATATATCTCATCATTTGGTAATAGGTGTAGAAGTTTTTTATCTAAAAAAATATATAAAACTAACATCTCTTTTTATATAATGAGATACATCTCTTATATTCTCTTTTATTAATGATAAAAGTAAAAGTCTTTTTATTTAAAGACTTTTAAAATTAACATCACTTTTTAATTAATGTAAGATTTATCTCTTTTATTGGTAATAATAGTAATTTAAAACCAACATCAATTTATAACAAATGTGTGATATATATCTTCTATTGCTAATAATAGTAAGTCTTTTATATAATCGAAAATAATTAAAAATCAACATCATTTTTTAACCAATGTGAGATATACATCTTATATTGGTAATAATGGTAGAAGTCTTTTATCAAAAAACTTTAAAAACCAAAATCATTTTCTAACCATTGTATGATACATCTTTTCAATTAGTAATTAATAATAGTATTTTTTAATATAGACATCAATTTCTAACCAATGTGTGATACATCTCTTATATTGGTAATAATAGTATCCCCTCCGTCCCTAAATTATCGTTTTAGTTGACCCGACGCACATATTAAGAAAAAGGAAAATACTAAGTTTACTTATTATTATTGACAACTTTGCCTAAGGCTAGTGCATGTGATGCATCATTTGTCACCATAAGGAATGTATAAAAGAAAGTTGTAAGAAAAAACAATTGATTTGATTATTTATATTTGTTTAATGTGTAGTTTCCTTTAAAGCCCATGTGTATGTGACCCCATAATTAAAGTAGGGTGAAAAAGTTAGGGTAAAGTGGTAAAAGTGATGTTCTAAAAAGGTAAGTTTCAAAGTTGATAATTATTTTGGGACGGACGAAAAAGAAACGGAGGACGATAATTTAGGGACGAAGGGAGTAAAATATTTTATAACCATGTGAGATACATCTCTTGTAAAAGTAAAAGTCTTTAGTCTAAAGACTTTAAAATCTAACATTTTCTTTTTAAACAATACGTGATACATCTCTTTTATTGGTAATAATGTAAAATAATTTAAACTCAACATCATTTTCTAACCAATGTGAGATATATATCTTCTATTGGTAATAATGGTAAAAGTCTTTTATCAAATGACTTTGAAAATCAAAATCACTTTCCAACCAATGTATGACGCATTTCTTCTATTAGTACTTAATAATAGTATTTTTACAACCAATATTAATTTCTAACCAATGTGAGATACATCTCTTCTATTGCTGAAAAATTAGTGTTTTTAGTAAAAGAAATTGTGCAACTAGAGACACGAATTTCTTTACGTGTCATTTGTTTGTTGACAAATGTAATTGCGTAAATGTGTTCTACTCGGTGAGAGTATCAAAATGATATATTTATTTGTCCAAATCGAGTTTTGGATAATAAGATATCAAGACTTAAAATATAATACTTGTTAAAAAAATTAGTGTTTTTAGTGAGAGAAATTGTACAACTTGAGGCACAAATTTCTTTACGTGTCATTTTTTTGTTGGCGAAGGTAATTGCGCAAATGTATTATACTCGGTGAGAGCATCGAAATGATATATTTATTTGTCCAAATCTAGTTAAAACAAAAATAAAGCAATAATAAGCCCCTTATTTTTTTATCCTGCCCGAAATTCTATAGTTTACTCTTTCTTTCTTTTTTTTTTTTTGTTTTCTTTTGTTTGTATTTGTAACGGTGCTCGAAATGAAACTGCTGCAAGTTTATGGTTATTTGTACAAATATATATACAGATATATAAAAATACAATATTTAAATTATTAAAGAAATATAATAAGCATATTTAGCCAAAAATAAAAGAAAACTTGTTTTTATTTATTTATGAAAATGAGTCTAGCCTTCTGTTTTTTTTTTATTAAAATAAAAACCAAGGTTCTAAAAATCGTTAGGCGGCACACTAGCGCCTAGCGCCTAGGGGACTAGTCGGGGCGTAATCAGGGCCTAGAATTAAGGCATGATTACCATTTTTTTTTATAATTTACATCAAAGATCAAACACATTGAATACAATTTTTTTTTTTATGTTTGTCATTTTATCAAAAACTTGTCTATATTTGTAAAATGAACAAAAATATACAAACCTACCATTAATCTCAATTCTCAACAACCCCAAAGCAATAAACCAGCCAAGTTTAGAACTAAAAACAAAAAAAAATTACTTCAGTTCGCCCCCCATTACCTCCCTCTCTGCCTCACCATTACCACTCCCCCTCCCTTCTTCAGTTTGCACCCCCTTCCTTCTCCGGTCACCGAATGTCACAAAATCAAAGTTACAAATATAAATTAAGGTTGGCGAGGTTTTGCATAGACGCCGACTTGGTCGACTAGGCGGGGAGTTTTAGAACACTGATAAAAACAACGTTCCCAGTAGAGTCGCCAGTGTGAGTGCCCCGTTTTTCGACCGATCCCCCGCTGTGTGGGAATGCGGGTGATTTCAAAACCTTAAAGCGAGTGAAATACGTTCGGCCTCATTTGTGGACTCAAAAATGTGATCAACAGAGTTGACATCTTTATTTTAAGGAAAAATAAAGAAAAACCAAATGTAACCAGATTTGCAAAGGGTTCTAAGGCTAAGTTACGAGGTGGGATGGTGTTGGGCACCCAACTCGCCCTTTGTGTCTCAAAATAATTTTTGGCTATAATATGTTTTTTATATTTATTTAACAGATGAAATAAAGCACTTAAATATATATATATATATATATATATATATATATATATATATATAATTAATTAATTTTGGCCATAATAATGACTCTTTTTAGTTCTATTTTTCTATAGAAATTCGAGCAGCACAACTGCTTATTTTGCTTACATTTGGCTAGTCTAAATAGCACTTTTATAAAATAAAAACTTTAAATAACCTACCTTTTGAAGCGTGGGGGTTTTATCTCGTACCAACTAGCTTATGGCAGGTCCTAGGGTACACTCGTTCTGTCCTTCAGGGAGAGATAGTCTTTTTTCTGCTGCTTTACTGTTGTGGGGATTCGGGCAGGGTGACTGCTTCCAAAAGTTACTTTTTGGCCTCGGGATCCGAGCGGAGCAACTGCTTACTTTTTTGCAGTTGTTTGCTTGCTGACGGCGGAAATCAGGCAGAGCAACTGTTTGTTTTTTGCTAATTTGACGTCTGAATTCGGGCAGGGCAACTGCTCTTTTTGAGATTTTTAGACCGGTGGAATATGGCGGAATCCTAGCAGGGTAACTAGGTTTCACTTTGGCCGAAGAGTTTTAGTGTTTGGGGGAGATTTGGTGGAGCTTCGGGGCTAGAAGAATAAATTCTCTTAACACTCTCGGAATAACTCACAAACTGCGCGGTGAAAAATTGTGTGTGAAGTCTGAAGCCGGGCACCTCTATTTATAGCTGAGAGTGATGCTTCCTTCGCAGTTAAGTTTTCTCTTTCTGAATTTCATCGGCTTATACTGCGCGCTTGAGAGATTGCACCAAAGGCAAATTGCTACAGGGGATTTGGAACTATTGGGCGCCACCCATAGCCATACTGGGCGCGGCGCCAGGAGTGACCATGGGTGGCGCCTGTGGTCATTTCTGGTGTTCTTTTTGGCACTTAGGCCCCTTGCATTTCACTGTTTACGCATCTTGCTTTTGTTTTTTTTTTTTTTTTTTGCATTTTCGACCTTGTAACTTGACATTCGTTAGCTTTTTAACAGGTCTTGATATTTCATATCATGTTACATACCAGAGGTACGAAATTGGGGTGTCTACAGTTAGACAAATCTTTGAAGGAGGAATGAATAAAATACGTAGAAACTTATAAAGTATTCCTTCAAGATTGGATTTGATTTTGCTTTTGTGAAGAACACTGATAAGAAAATTATTGTTGAGTATGGAAAGAAAATAAGTGATCATTGCAGATGGTTTGTCAAGGGATCTGCCTCGATAATTTTGTATCCATTTACGAGTGCAACCTTGCACATACTTGTCATGTTTCAGCGATCTATGTAGTTGCTAACTCAAGAAGAATGGGTTGTGGTTTTACTGCGGACTTGATTATTGAAAATGTTTGCAATCGGCCAAGTTATTTCCCAATTGATGTAATTGATCATATGATGACTCATTATGGTATTGACATATCATACAATAAGGCATGGAGAAGCGTAGAGACTGCTTGTACAAATATTTTTTGTAGTTACGAAGAATTTTTTCAAGAATTGCATTGGGGGTATATTATACTTTTTATGATGTCATCATTCTTTTGGAAATGCTTATCTACAACATCCTCACTTCATATTTTATCAATTATATTATAGAAAGGAGTTTTCTTTAGAGTTGATAATTGATCTTCGTTGAATTATAAACTTAATTATAAGTTGATGTATTAAGAGGTGCATATTGCATCTGTATTTTAGAGTGCCCTTTTGGCCTGCCATTTCAGCCGCATAACAAGAATATAGATGTTAGACTGACAAGTATGCAATTTATGCTTTTGCAATGCCATATTATTTAAACTAACGCATCGGTATGTCTACAAGTGAAATGAAAGTTACAACTATGCATTGGTATACTTAGAATTGCGCATCGGTGCATCTGTATACTTAGAATTGTGCATCGGCATGTCTAGAGGTATTCAATTAAATCATTCAGTCATTATAATAGCTTGAATCGCACAATGAAATTAAACTCTATAACTTTGATACAGAAATTATATCGATTCATTTATTATTAAAACCTACCATACACCAGGATTGTTGAACCTTACAACAACGATGCCCAAACACTACATTTCCAATACTTAAATTGTATAATGCATTATAGAAACCCAATCGAAATACTAATCTGTCTCTATTCAGGTTCTTTTCAAGCAATACGAGAAGAAATACATACATGTCTCCATTTCACGTTTAATTTGTTCTTGATGTGGTGCTTCTCTTTTTCAAGTTATTTTTTCTTTCGCTACTGTTGTCATAACTCTGTATTTCGCTAGTTGTGAAGAAATTATTGTTTGTTCTTTGTTGATTTTTTGTCAGAGGATACTGAAGTGAAATGAAAGTTAGAAAACCTAAACCAATTTTTTTAAAAGAATGTATTTTACAGCGCCCATGTTCTAATTAAAGAATTGATTGTAAGTGCCTTTCATTTCGCCTTAATTTAAGCATTGTGATGATTAAATTGTCACAATCTATGCATCATGATGCTTAGAGATTCAGGCAGTAAGAGGGTCTACCTGCGCATTTGTTCATTAAGGGTATACTCGACCTTTTATAATAAAAGTGTCTTTTATTGGTTAAAAAAAGAAAGTGGACAGTAGTGCTTAGATATTCAATGTAGGGGACTGGCCCAGTTATCACCCAAGGACCGGCCCAATTATCACCCAAGTAGAGTTGTTCATAGTTGGGGTTGGTCTAATTTTAGGCACTTTTGGCCAAAACCGAAACCAAACCAACACGGTTGATGGCCGAGTTTTCGGTTTTGGGTACATCGGTTCGGTTTTCTCGATTTTGTCGGTTTGAGCCTAAACCATCTTTGTGTAGTAAAACTATGAATATTAATTGGAAAAATTACAAGCCAATTTACTTTTAAAAGTTTTTGACTGTTTTATACCCAAATATTTTTCGAAACCATAAAAATGAATATTTGATGCATCGCGAAACATCATTTGATACGGTGATGCATAGATTAATATTAGATGATGCACACATTTGTGTATCGCGATGCATGACGTATCTTTTTTTGATTTGAAACAAATATCAGAATTTAAGACGGTTCAATACTTTCCAAAGTGGACATGTTCAAAATTTTCCAATATTAATTAGAAGAATTTGCGGGTCGGTCCACTTTTTGAATAATTTAATCGCTCCATTACCATGTTTTTTTTTTCAATCGGAAAAAAACACTTTTGGGGGCAAAATGACTGCATTAACCTTAATGAGCATCACGGTGCAAAACTTCTTATGAACATTAACACCGATGAATTGCGAAAAATAAATATGTGAATCGCGATATAAAATACATGTTACTTCAATTTTCTCTGTAAAAAATACTTCAATTTTTGTATCAAACATCATTAATGTGTACACTGATAAAACACGATACAAAAATAATGTGAATCGCGATATATCTTTTTTCAAAATGTAAATCGTGATATATTAACATATGAATCGCTATATATAAACATTCATTTGTGATAAATATATGTACCGCAATACAAATTTATGATACTTCATTTTTTGTATTTAAAATTATGAATGTTAACACTGATGAATCACAATAGATAAATATGTGAACCCCGATATAAAATAATGTTACTTCAATTTTCTGTATCAAACATCATTAATGTATACGGATAAAACGAGATACAAAATACATGTTTTACTTTTAATTTCTATATCAAAATATATCGTAATACATCAAAATACATCGAAATTAATAATTGAACTTTATCTAGAAATACATCAAAATCAAATTTTTTGAATATCGTTCAAGATGAGATCAATAAAAGGCTGCATAGAGATATCGAAATCTAGGGATGTATCAAATTCAAGTAGTAATTCATCTTGGGTTAATAATCTTTCATTGTGAGAAATCTTTATAAATTAGCTCCTTATGATTGCTTATCATCAAGTTGCTTCTTAAACTTTATCATTAAGTTCATAAAGATGAAGAATGAAGGGTATGTTTTTTTTATCTAAGATTGATATGCATCTGTAAATTATAAAGTTTGAGAAGAAACTTGATAATAAATAATAACTGAGATTGTAAATAAATCTTATGTTGTGGGACGAAATAACAGTAGATAAACTTTATAAAAATGATATTAGATATATAAAGACGAAATAAGGAAGAAGAATAATTGTTTTTCGTTAATTTCAGGCTCTTGATATTCTGTGTGTTAATATCTTGTTCAAACATTTATAAAATTCTGACTCTTGATACGATGACTAGTTTTGAAAATATATACATAAGAACCGCGATATATCAACATTCATATTTGAACCCTCAATTTTGTTGCACGGCGATTCCGTTTTTTTAATATATCACGGTTCAAGGTTTATAATTAAGGAAACAAAAAAGTAATTAGAAATAGTTTCACCGCGATTGACAAATAGTGCTGGTAGGTTTGTTTTAATAAATGCACCAAGATATTTAAAAAACTTGAACCGCAATATATTTATAAAAATGCATAAAATTGATAAAGTGTTTGATCAGGCAAACAATGCTCCAATATATTTATAAAAAAGGATCGCGGTGGTTAGATTTTGTGAAGAGGTAATTAATCACATCAGTACATCACTTGCAATTATCGAAGTGCGCAGAAGGCGAAACGTTGGTGGTTGGCAAATCCAAAATTTCTACTTCTTTCAATCCAAATAATATTATTTCTTCACGATGGAGGAGATTTTCATCAAGTTATTAATTTGGTGACGTTATTTTAACACATAATAATTAAGAAAACTAGAAATATAATTTTTCATTAAGTACACAAAAGAAAGAATAAATATTCTAAATATTAAAAAATTATAAACTTCTTGAAAAATAATTCATATGAAACTTAGGTTTTCCTATTAGCAAACTCCAAAAAAAAAATAGCAATCATAAACACAAAACGACATCATAAAGATTAGAGAAAGCTTAAACAAAAAAAATAATTTCATTCGTCATCATCGACACCAGTTCAAGAAACCTGCAAGAACAAGTTTTAAATTTTGTTCGGCAACTGCATGCACATGCATAGTCCGCAATCATAACACGAACGGAATCCATTTAATAAGGACAACAAACAAGGATCTTCTCGATCATCGTATGCATGGACTCGGGTTTCCTTGGGTATTGGAACTGGATCATCATCAACTAGAACTGTCTCTAACGCATCCACACAATCGAAGCACTTATAGCTGGGAACTCCTTTGAGTTTTGCAAGAAAACAAGGTACCCCATTATGATTAACGTAAGAATCTCGTTTCTTGTTAACTTGATCAGCTCCTTCTCGGATGGCTACCACTTCGTCCATGAGTTTTGGAGAAGTAGGGCATGGTGGGAGCTCGGTGTTGGACTGTGCAATCGGCTTTTTCCCGGCTGTAGCCATTGGTTCTCTCTTTCTTTCACACACAAGCTTGGAGAAATAATGATTAACATTATGAGTTTATATAAGCAATTATATATAACTGCCTTGTGCTATAATTTAGGTTTTTTGTTTGTTTTGTTTTGTTTTTTGTTTTTTTTTTCAGAATCCTAATCTTAGTTGTAATAGTAATATCTTTACAGTAATGTGTGGAAATGCAAGATACTATGAAGACCGGGGAGTATTTGCAAGAAGCTGGATTTAACACCGCCTTGATGTAGAGCCAATCTATATTATAAAATAGCTAGGTAATTGGCAAAGGGGCTGTTAAGTTACACTTAGGTCACAACTCAGATTCATTTATTCCCATTATGACATGCTCATATACCTGAATATATTTGCTAACTGTGTAGGCTTCATTGATATAAGACTCTAGATCCTCTTCTCTACACCATATGGCTAAGCAAGCATGCTTACAAGAAATGCCTGTCAATTCCCATCTTCTGCAACTACATACCTGGTCAAAAACACCTATATTATGTTGGTCAAAGGGCCCAGTGATTTGAAAATGTCATTAATCAGCTTTGATAGGTATGGCCTCACGCCTTCCTTGGCATTCTTCTCTAGTAGGCCTTTTATTCTTGGGCATAGTCTACCATTCCACTTCTTACCTTTATCTCTATTAACTTGAAATCTTGTCATCAACAAATGTCTTATTGTCTCAAGCAAGGTTCTAAAAATCGTTAGGTGTGCGCTAGGCGTCAGACCAGCGTCTAGGCGGGATATATGCGGGGCCTAGGCGGGGTCGAGAAATAAGACATAATTTCTAATTTTTAATATTTTTTTTATTATAACCTAATTATAAAACATAATTTTTTTAATTATACTAATGCTAAATATCACCTAATAATATAAAAGTAATAATTACATTATGATGTTAAATTTTAAAGGTAAAACTAGAAATTTAATATCATCTACGGTTCAAAATATTACAAAAATAATCAACAGTTCAATTATCCATAGGTTCGTTGACAATTACAAATTTACAAAAATAATTTAATAATTTTAAATTGATATTTATTATTATTATTATTTTAAAAACCCAAAATGACATTATTTAGGGCCAAAATTTTAAAAAAACTATAAAAAATAGGAAAAATCAACAGCTGGCCGCCTAGCCCGCCTAGTCGATTTTTTCACCGATTTGCCAAATTTCTAGGCGCCGGGGTGGCGCCTAGGCGCCCGCCTAGGCGCCCGCCTAGGCCGATTTTTAGAACACTGGTCTCAAGCATGGTAATGATGGGCTTGTCTTTTGCATCAAGAATAAATATATTAAAACACTCACACATATTATTCAACAAGATGTCACACTTAGGTTAAGTACCAAAATGTGACCTAGATCATTGACTTGGAGGCTTATCAATCAACCACTCATAAGCACCCTTATCAAATTCTTTCATCTGTTCCATTTTTGCCTTAAACACCTCAACCCTGGTTGCCCTATAAAACCATCCCTTTTCATGTTGGTGTGCAAATGTCTAACACAAAATCTATTTTGAGAATCAGGAAATAAATCATCAAAGGCAGGTATGAGCCCCTTTTGTTTGTCACTCATAAATGTTCGTTCAAATTTATCTTCAATACCTACATCATTCTCTAGCAAAGACAAGAACCAAGTCCAAGAATCCTTGGTTTCATTTCTACCACTACATAAGCTATGGGAAACATCTGATTGTTTGGATCAATTCCAACTGCTGTTAACAACTGACCATCTTGAGGGCATTTTAGAAAACATCCATCCACCCCAATTATCTTTCTGTAAAGCCTAAAACCCTTCTTGCAAGCATCAAAACAAATGTAAAGCCTTCGGAAAGTAGACTTACCAGTTTTAACATTACACAACTTCAAAACCACTGTGGACCCTGGACTGGATCTTAGCAATTCTAGACAATAATATCTTATTTGGTGAAATTGCTCCTGCAATGTCCCATCCATAAGTTGTTTGTCTTTCCTTTTTGCCCTATATGCTTGTTGTTTTGAAACATTGGCCTTAAATTTGGTACAGAGCTCATTCCTGAATTCTTTGGTTCCTAAACTGGGATTATCTTTAAATTTGTTCACAAATGTCTTCCCAATCCAAGTAGACTTGATACTTGGGTTGTAGTTCCATCCACATTGTGTATACTTTGGATTATACCACTCACATCCCTCTTTTCTACAAATTGCCCTTAACCTTCTAGTATCACTCCTATCAAACTTTATCACCATTCCCCTTCTCAAGCAAAATGTTTCAATCACATATTTCTCTTCTTTCTTTGTACTATATATTGTTCCCAGTTTTAATTTAGGATTTCTAGCGGTCTTAGGGTCATGTTTGGGATAATTTGCATCTGGTTCCTCATCACTACCCAACACACTCTAAAAATTATCACTATGAGAAGCTTTCTCACCATCCTCTTCCATCCTAGCAAACATTATCTCACTAACATATTTATTTTCAACTGACTTACCCTTCCCCAAAATACCATCAAACTCAACATTGACATCAACATTCTTCTCAAAATCAATATCATCCTCTTCTATATCATATTCAGAGTCACTAAATTCATAAGAATCAGAAGAGTCAGAAGATGAGTTGGGATATTTTTTAGGATTTGGGTTTTGTTCACGATCAAGAAAAGAGAAGTCAAATGTGTCATTATCTGTTTGGAGGTTTGAATAAGTAGGATTTTCAGGGTTATCAATGGTGGGATTTTGAAGATTGACAAGATGCTCTAAGAAAAGGTTTTGCTCTTTCTTAGTAGGTATAGACCTCAGTAAAGCTAAAGCATGGTGTTCACTATCAATGAGTGTATAACCCATATAATGTGCAGATTGATGCCATATCTTAACTATTTCAAAATTATAACCTAATTCCTCCACAAAATCCTTGAAGTCAGTCAACCCAAATTCTGTTGCATCCACCCAATCAAAAAATATATATTTTCCCTCCAATATACTCTATACAGTCATGCTTAATCATACCACCATGAAATACTTTCAATGAAAAAGAAGAATATCACCTTCAGGGTCTACAACAAATAAAAGAAATCAAATCACAATTTGCGCCAGAATTATGTAGCAACAATTAGGGTAACAATTATACAGCAACATGGTACTCAGGAAACAAATTATACACATAAGCAAACAATTCATGATGTCATTATGAGTTTAAACAATAAGCTAAAACATTTTAAGCTAAGAACTAATATTCATGAAGAACATGACACACTCAGCTACCCAATTCATGATATCATTATGAGTTAAAACAGTAAGACAATGTAAGCTTAGAACATGGCATGAAATTAGTTCTTATTAAAACTTATAATTTGCAAATCACAAACTGATATCATATTGATGCAAGAGACATTGTAAGCTAAGAAAAAATATTTGTGAAAAACATTTGCACATACATTCTAATTAAAACATACTGCACTCTGGTTGCAACTCATCCTTCTTCCTTCTCACCATCGAATCTTGATTTTCTGTCTCTAAATTGGGAATGTACAAATTGGGGAAAGAGAAATTAGGGTTGTAATTGGGGAAGGAAATTGGGGACGAAAGAAACTAAGGCACAAGAAGCAAATTGGGGGAAATGGGAGAAGGGAGAAATTGCGGGAAATGAACAAGGGACGTAAGGGTATACATGTTGCCAGTTTCCAACCTAGGATATCAGGTCAGTCGTTAGTAATTCATGGCCATTTAACGATTGAGATTAAAAGTGATGAATTTTGGAAACGTTTGGCTTAAATTTGATTGCCTAGGAACAGTGGGTATGAAAACTAAAAAATGAGTAAAGTTGAGGTATCAAAAATGATATTAACCCTTTTATAAATTTATCCTAAATTTGCTCAGAGTCTTCGGACACACGTCTGATTGAGCCAGCTCTCAAACGTTGGGCTGGATCTTTAAATGGGCTTGGGTGCCCACTCAATCATATATATATATATATATATATATATAAGGAAAAACACACAAATGAGCCACCGAACTTTCCCACTTTTTACAATTCGGCAACCGAAAGTTTGAAATATATATTTTGGCCATCCAACTTTAGTCCAGTTGCAAGCAACTCCATTTTTAACGGACGTTAGAAAATAATGTTAACTTTAAGTTAAATCCCTATTTTACCCCAGTTCATCTTCATCTTCATCTTCTCCAATTACAGATATGGGTCTTTTCATCTTCATCATAATCTTTTGCAGAATGGGGGTAACTGATAGAATATAATTAACTTAGAGTACTTTAGATGCACATATGATATCAAACTTTCAATTCAATCAAACAATTAAAAATAAATCTAAACAAACTTGGAATGTTTTCAGATTTCAACGTTGTAAATCACACTTCCAACCAACCCTTCCACCGCCACTACTTTATCCACCAAAAACCTTCTACTGGAACTCCTTATAACCAACCCTTCCATCACCACCACTCACCACCCCCAAAAACTAACGCACCTCTCTAATATTCATGATCTACTTCGAGGTCCCTGGCGGCCCATACGGTGAAGATCAAGCTACCGGTCCACTATTAGCCATCCTCGGCTTCCTAATCTTCCCATTCATCTGGAGTATCCTGGAAGCACTAATCACCCCCGAACTGGGTTCATCTTTATCTTCTCTAATTAAGGGTTACAGATCTGGGTCAACGATGATATTTTTTATACCGAAATTTGGCCTAAAAGAAGGAGCTTCTCCAATCTAAATTCATTACCAGAAATTGTAACCGGAAGACGGTTTCGATCATTGAAATTATTGGCCTAGATCTTTTGAAATGGGTAGGAAAGGGTTACAGGTCTGATACTCGATGCTGGGGCTTTATTTCTTGGCTGACAATGGAGATGCGAGTTTGATACTTGATCGGAATTGGGATGGGTGACCAGTCGAAAATGATGTTGGATCTGACGGAGTTGACAACGGAGAAGGAGAAAGATGAAGGTCGGTTGTTGCTGTGTTCGACTGGATTGAAGTGTGCGTAGAGGTGCCGGGTAGTCAGGATGGATCTGCTAGTCTCTTCTATCTTTTCGATCTAAACATGAAAACTCATCTTCTATTTCATGGACTTTGAACCAATCTGTAAGGAGACCACTTACCGTTTTAGCTTCGGTTACCACCGCCGCCGAGAAGCCGTCTACGAAATAGAAGATACCAGAGATCGTGTTGCAACATCACAGAGATCTCTGGGACTGTCAATTTACCTGGCTCTAAAAGTCTGTGCAATCAGATCCTCCTCTATACAGCCCATTTTTAACGTTGTTTTACCTATTTTGCCCCATAAGTTAACGTCCTGGTCTAACACCCGTAAGAAAATGGGCTCGCTTGCAACTGGACTAAAGTTGGATAGCCAAAATAGATATTTCAAACTTTCGGTGGCCGAATTGCAAAAAGTGGAAAAGTTGGGTGACCCGTTTGTGTGTTTAGCTTATATGTGTCTAAAAAAGGAAATTTTTCGTCAAAAACATGTTACCGAAAATAGAAACTTATATTTATTAGCAATAAGTAGATAACTTGCATTGGGAACATACACATTGGAAACACAAATTTATTACTCTTTTAAAAGTGATAATCTATTAGTTATTTAATTGTTGTCTTGAAAACATACAATTTCTTTTTGTTAGTTAATAATTGTTGTCTTAAAAACATGACATTTTTATACATTTAATTAATTTAAAACATGACGATGCATTACATACTTCAATTTAGCTTTGCTTCACAACTGTTTCCACTAATCTCTACCACCACCGCCTCTATCTCACTATATTGACTCTGAGAATAGCTAGCTTTCCCTAACCTTTATGGAAGAGGCAGAATCTTCATTTCTCCTTCCTGTCTTCTCTTACTTTTTTTAAAAAAATTATAATTATCATTATTATCACTTTAATTTTTATTGTTATATTATTTAACTCAGACTACAAGACCAGTGGGTCAAGCCATAAAAGAGTTTGGAGAAAATTTTGAGCGGTCCCCTTTTAAAAGTTTCTAACCCAAAAAATCCACAGTTCTTTTTTTTTTTTTTCAATCGCAAAAGACCACTTTTCGAAATATTGTTTCAAAAATGTCATTGTCTTTTTCAACAGCTCCGGCAACACTCTTTGATTTCAAAAATCACGATTGTGCGCAATAAAATGGGGATTCGTGCTGAGTTGAATGATTTTTTAGTTGAGACAAAGGTAGAGAAAAAGGAGAAAGAAGAAGGTTTACGACGGAGGAGATTAATGAAGAAGGTGGAGGAAGTAAACTGGTTCTTTATGCTTTTGTACCGCAATTAATAAATTTTATTTCATTATTTTTGAACCGTGGTTCAAAAGTTTGATTCATGTAAAATTGTTGCACCGCGATATATTTGCACTTTATACTGTAATTTATTGAAAATTAATTATTATTATTTTTTCATTTTAACAACCTTTTCAAACCGCAATTTAGAAATCTTTGCACCACGATTTACTAATTCAAAAGCTAGCATAGATTTGTACCGCGATTCATAAATTTAAAAAGCTAGGATAGTTTTGCACCACGATTATTGTTTTAATATTGTTGCATCGCGATATATTTGCACTTTATACTATAATTTATTGAAAATTAATTAATTTTTTGCACTTTAACAACCTTTTCAAAAGTTGTACCGTGATTCAGAAATCTTTGTACCACGATTCACAAATTCAAAAGCTAGCATAGTTTTGTACTGCGATTCACGAATTCAAAAAGCTAGTATAGTTTTGCACCGCAATTCTTTTCTTAAAATTGTTACACCGCGATATATTTACACTTTATACTGTAATTTATTGAAAATTAATTAATTTTTTACACTTTAACAACTTTTTCAAAACGTTGTACTGGGGTTCAAAAGTTTGCTTCATGTAAAATTGTTGTACCGCGATTCATAAAGTTTAATTGTAACACGCATACAGTTCATTAATAGTATCGTAGTTATTTTGTCACCAAAAGTGACTTTTTTCAATTCAAAATAAAAAGGGTATACTGTAGAGATTAAATAGTTTAAAAAGTGGACCGACCCACAAATTTTTCAAAGAGTTTATTGTTCATTCCATTGCTAGTACCCAACTTTGGGCTAGAGCCCAAACAAACAAAGTACTGTTGTGACTCAACTCGAAATTTCCCATATAACTAAAAATAGGCCCAAAAATATATTAAGGTCAACCCAAAATAAAATAAAATATTAATTGATATAATTAATATTTTTATTTAAAATTTTGGTATATTACAATATAGGCCATGTGGAAATAATAGTGTTATTTTGTGCTTTTTTTAGTGTTTACTTTACTTTTTTTTATTTTAATAGTCTTAATTATGTTTGAATTTTGTTAAAAATGTGCCAATCTGACTTAAATTCATCATTTATCAGATATCACAAACGATATGATATTATACTATTTTTAAAGTAAATTTTAATAATTTTTTGTATTTATATATTTACAATAATAAATATTTTTTCAGCGAACCACTAGTACGGAGTACATGAAACATCAATTTCTATTATTTTTTTTGTCATTTACAGACTCAAGCATTTTGCCAAGTGTTTGTTCTAGAAATCATGAAAGTGGTTCAAATCATTTTGTTTATGTTATTCTAAACGAGAAAAATGCATTGTCTCTTCTTAATGTAACATTTTTTTTGTGCATGTTACATTTTAAAATTTTTATTATTAAGTTGTATACATTTTATTCATGTCATTTTTTCTATTGATGATATTAATTATCTACTAAATAATCTCACCTTATGTATTTTTTCCTCTACGTGTGAGTGGCCCGTTTCACATCTTTTTCCCACTACTAAAAAGCGGGGTGGTTTCAAAACTTAAAGCGCGTGGAATACACCCGGTCTCATTTTGTGGACTCAAAATATGTATTACAGAGTCACCATCTCTATTTTGAGGAGTAAACAGAGAAAAACCAAAAAATACCAGATTGTATTTAAATATGCTTGCTTTATTTTGTACACTTTGGCTCAGAACAATACATTTATATAAAAAGGAAATAAAGAGAAATTACTTTACATTTATTAAAGAAAAGAAATCAAAATTATAATTAAAATAATACAACTAGAGAATTATTACAATATAAATGTAAGCTATTTTAAGAATAAAATAGTTATGCTAGTACAAACTTTATTTATATTTACATACACAAACAGGAAAGAAACTTATTAAATAATAAGAAACATAACTATTTCTATATTTAAAGTATGTGCAGAAAAGAAACTAATTAAACTGTAAGAGATTATAACTACCTTACATTAAAGTAATGATAGAAAAATAAAAGAAAAATATAACTATTATTACATTTAAAGTAAAGACATAAAAGAAACTAATTAAACAGACATGAAATATAACTATTATTACATTTAAAGTAAGAACATAAAAGAAACTAATTTAACGAAAAGTGAATATAACTATTATTACATTTAAAGTAAGAACAGAAAAGAAACTAATTTAAACGGAAGAAAATGTAACTATTTTCTATATTAAAGTAAAAACAGGAAGTAAACTAATTAAATTGTAAGAAAATATATCTATTTCTATATTAAAGTAAGACATAAAATAAACTAAGTTATGAATAAGAAAATATCACTATTTATATATTAAAGTAAAGACATAAATGAAGCTTACTTATATATTCATATTTAAGTTATAGATTATAATAAATAACTACGGAGACATAACTTATCTCTTGTGAGTGTCTGAACCTGGTATGCCTGGGCTTAAGCCCACTTGGCGGTCTATATGTGCTTCACATGTCCTTCTGGGAGAGGGAGTCTTTGTTGTTGTTGTTGCTTTTTGTTGTTGTTGCTTTTTGTTGTTGAAATTCGAGCAGCGTGACTGCTTCTTTTATTTTGCCTCGGGATCCGGGCAGCAGAACTGGTTGTTTTTTCTTGGTTCTTGCTGTTGATGAGGTTGAAATCAGGCAGAGCAACTGATTGCTTTTAATGAATTTATCGTCTGAAATTGGGTAGAGCAACTGCTTGCTTTTGATGGATTTATCATCTGAAATCGAGCAGAGCAACTTCTTGTTTCGGGCTTTTGGAACTGGTGAAATAGGGTGGAAACTTAATAGGGTAACTAGGTTTATCTTTGGCCGCGTGAGTTTAAGTGTTTAGAAGCTTGAACTGAGCTTCTGGTTGGTATAAAAAATATCAATAATCAAAGACTGTGAAATCTCTCCTGAAATTATGTGTTTCCCGTATTTATAGGTTGGGAAGAGACATTCCTTAACAGCGAAGGAATCCCTAATATTTATCTCTGTGCATTAAGGTGTTGTACCTTGCGCGTGAGGGGTTGTACCAAAGAACAATTGTAGCAGTAAATTAAATGAAGTGGGGCGCACCCTACAACAATAATGGGCGCAACGCCCATTATTGTTATGGGCTGCTCCCATTTCCTTTTTCCTTTTTTTTTGGCCACTTAACCCCTCTGATGTTCACTATCTGTCAGTTTTTCCGTCCTTTTACACTTTAAACCATGTAACTTAACAGCCGTTAGTCCTTTTTGACATGTTTTGATATTTTATGGAATGTTATAAACAGATGTACGAAATTGAGGTGTCTACACTAAGTTATGATTATTAACAACTAAAAATTTAAAATTTAAAATAATTATATTTTTAATGCATTGCAAATCATGAAGAAAACGTTATACAAAAATTAATACTTATTTTATTGGTTTTTATCATAAAATTTTTATTGACTCCATCAAATGTCACGTTGTCTTTCAAGTTCCATAGAAAGAAAAATTCATTGTATCGTAAACAATAACAATTAACAAAAGTTAACGTCAATCACTATCGCTTATAAGACTCTTATTGAAGAAGTCAATGGAAGTCATGGACATCTATATGTTGTAGTTTCATGGGTAAAAACTAATTCTGGAGATATTGATATGCGATATAGATGATAAGCAAACAAATAAAACAAGAAATATTGTGTAAAAGAAATATTTTCAGAATCTACAATGGAGTCTTACAATTATATATTTCTATTTAAACAGTTTTCCTTAATTCATTCTTTTAATATTTTTTTATTCTTTATTTTGTTTTTGTATAGTTTAGTTGAAAAAAAATATATGTCATGTGTTTAACACACATGTGAAAAAACTTGTTAAAATAAGGGTGATAACCTAACCGGGTCAATACACTGTGGAAATAATATAACCCCAAAAGTCCAACATAATATTATTTAATAGATAAAGTACACTTTTGGGGGAAAAATAACCAAGATATCCTTAATGAAGGAAAAACGTGCACACAAAGCCACTGCCCCAATTTGTACGTTGGTAAAAAAATTTGTGCGTCGATAAAGAAAATTGGGCGTCACTCAAAAATTTTGGGCATCGTTCAAAAAATTTGGGGGAACGGATCAAAAAATTTGGGCGTCATTCATAATTTTTTGGCATCGCAAAGCAAATGCCACTGCCCAAAAATTTGAACGACGCCCAATTTTTAAAAGGTACGATATCTCATCTAAATCAATTACTTTGAGTCTGCAAGAAAGGAAAATAGAAATCTTCCTCCTCTTGTTCAACATAAGGTTTCGTCTGCAAAATTATTACCAAATTGTTCTCCTCCGATTGATCTGGTTAACATTAGCTTCCATTGATGTTTGGGTTCATCGTTTTTGCAGCTCGATCTTTTGTACAGCTAACTCGATCTTTCAATGGCAACAACTATAGTGAAAGGTATCTTGAACTCTACGCATATTCCATGCAATGGGTGACCGTGTTCGAGTCCGAGATTGAGATCTAGATCTTGAATGCTATGAGATTTTGGAGAAGAAAGGACGGTTGGAGGAGGGGCATTTAAGGAAGAAAATATCAAAAATGAACTTATGCGGTTGGAAAAAAAAATTCATATGAAACTCAGGTTTTCCTATTAGCAAACTCCAAAAAAAAAAAAAAAAAATAGCAATCAAAAGAGAATATATAAAAAGAAATAGCAATCAAAGAAAATGATTGCAATAAACACAAAACGACATCATAAAGATTAGAGAAAGCTTAAACAAAAACATAATATGATTCGTCATCATCGACACCAGTTCAAGAAAAAATTTGGAATGGAAGTAATTAAATGTTAAGTCCTATATTTTTAGATCTATTTTCTTTGAATTCGTATTAACTACGATGATTGATATCCATCAACAGGAGAAGGAGGGGTATTTTAGGAAGAAAAAAAAGACTTATGCGGTTGGATAAAAAATAGTGCACCAGAGAGGTTATAATTTTCAAATAAAGAACCGACCCACAATTATTCATTTTATTACTAATGGACTACTAAAAGTATCATTTTTTTTCAAGAGTATGACTTTCAAACAAGGACTTTTTATTCGGAACGGAAGGAGCACGTAATTAACATGGTATTTAATGAATTTTTTTTGGGCCAACTGTATATATTATTACCTTTTTCTATTAGATAATATTTAATCAGCAAATATATACTTCTTCCGACCCATAATTATTATTCAGCATTCCCTTTGTGTCCATCCAAAAATTATTGAAATGAAATCTCCATCCGTTTTAAAATTATCGTCATCCTTTCTTTTGGGACGAATATAATAATGTTAAAGTTTGAATTATTTTATCCATGCCAGAATCATAGTGTGACTAAATGATCATTTTGGTGTTTGCTTTTTTTTTTAATTGAATAATCATATATTAAATTATGTTGTAGAAAATGATTTATTTTCAAATTCTATAATGACTAATCTTATTATTATATATTTTTAGTTAAGCAGTGTCCCATAATTTATTCTTTTAATTTTGTATGTATAATTTAGTTGAAAAACATATATGACGTGCGTTTTACGCACGGGTACAAACACTAGTATATATAATGACAAAAGTATATTTATATATCCTCCAAAATCACACTTTTGAATTTTTGACTTTTGAGTTACCATTTCACTCTTTCTCTCTCCTATCTTCTCTCTTCTGGTTTTATTTCACTCTCTATCTCATGTCTTCTCCATATTTTCTCTATCATCACCACCATCTTCTCTCTTTTAATTATATTTAAACAGTTTTCTATCTTTAAACAAAAAAATAGTAACTAAAACAAAAATAATAGTTCCGGAGTCAAGAAACAAAAATATAAGAGGTTAGTAAAATAAAAATAATTTATGGACCAAGCCACTATAAAAATATAAGTTACAGAATCAACAAAACAAAAATAATTTAATGCGGAGGTTAGTAAAATAAAATAAAATAATTTACGGAACAAAAGTTTTAAAAATATTCTTATAAAAAAAGTAAAACAAAAATATGTTAGTAAAATAAAAATATTTGATATAACAAAAATAATAGTTACAGAGTCAATAAAACAAAAACAATTTAAACTGAGGTTACTAAAATAATTTCGTTATTTTTTTATTTTAGCTTATTTTCTTATCAAAAATTTATTTATTCATAAAATAAAAATATAATTTAATAAAAGTAATCATTCAAAATGAAGAACTTATTTGAGTTAAGATTTTATTTGTAGAGCGGAAAAAAATTCAAATTTGTTCGAAGACATTCATTCTACAAAGTTTTTAAATAGTATAAAGTATTCAGGGTTGTCAGGTCATGAATTGACACTTAAAATTGGTGTTCCAGTAATGCTATTGAGAAACATTGATTATGCTGCAGGGTTGTGCAATTGAACAAGACTGATCATCACAAATCTTGGGGATCATATTATTGAAACAAAATTTTTGAAAGGAAGCAATGTTGGAGAAAATATTTTTATCCTAAAATTGTCATTAACTCATTCTGATGTAAGACTGTCTTTCATGTTCCAAAGAAGACAATTACCATTGTTGGTATCATTTGTAATAACAATTAACAAGTGTCAAAGTCAATAATTGCATGTAGTCGTAGGTCTCTTTTTGAAGAAATTAGATATTGATATGCGGTGAAAATGAAAAACCAACTAATAAGATAAAAAATGTTGTGTATAAAGAATTTTTTTTTTAATTTTTAATGATTAGTGATATACTTATGTGTAATTGTTAATAAACCGATTCATCTTATTTTATCATTTAAGATTTTTTATCCTCATTGTTTTGTTTATGTACGATTTAGTTGAAGTGCGTTTAACGCACGGGTTATAAAAACTAGTTATTTATAAAGGAATAATTGTGAGCAGGTACACTTTTATAAAATTATAACTGCTCCACTCTTCCATTTTTTTTATTTAACCGGAAAAATCCATTTTTTTGTTTTTCTTCTTTAAATGACCTTCTGTATGTCAGAGAGATAAACACACAAAAATATACCTTTGAGATAACAAAATGGTTGTACACTCAAACATCACAAGTACAAAAATGAAAGATCTTTTCGATGACAATTGACTATATCACAAAGTTCATTCTTTCCACGAGACAAAATCTACATTGACTTCTTTGAGATAACAAGCCAACAATTTCAAGTCTCATGAATCTGCGTCGGTTTGTACATGTAACTGTGACGGTATACGTACTTCTCAATTGAACAAATACAGTCATCAAAAAATCCTTGAAGTCCTTGAATTAGCATACACCACAAATAGTTGCCTCCGATGTGGGCATCGTTGTTGGCATCGTTACCTTGATGTGAACATCGTTGCCTTCTGATGTGGGCATCACTGCTTTGGCAAGTATGTGGTTTAGCTTCTTCTTCCGACAGTTGCCATCATCCTATAATTATGAGGGATATGAAAAATACCCCCATTTACACCATCCGACGCAAGAATCACAACAATCGACGCCAACATTGGTGGAAACGATGCCTAAATTGCGGTGTGTCGGAACTTATGACACCTAAATTGTGAAGCAATTTGAAAAACCAATGCATCGATTTGTAACGATGCAACATACCCACTTCTTGATTTGGAATCCAAAATAGATGTCTTGATAAAATTGTAATTTTCCTTTTATTTTCATTATTTTCAGAATTTTATTGATGATTTTGAGCTTTGGTTAATGATTCATTGCATTTGAGAGCCTATGTTTATATATTTTGTAGTTCATGTAGGTATCTCGGCGATATTTGAGGTTTTCAAGGCTCAATACATACAAATTGAGGCAATTCCGGAGTTTAAGGTTGAGCTTGGATCAATTCGGTTATAATCCGTCAAAGTTCATTAAGTGTTCAAAGGCAAATGATGCTTAACGGAAGCTAACGGCGGACTAAATTGCAAGGCCTGTGCAAGGAAGGACTTCGCCAACTCATTCCAGAAGTAGAAGGGAGGCCGGCGCTATTAATGAAAGTTTCATTAATGCGCTGTCACCTTCTCCCAGCGCCACGTGTCGTCCCCTGGCTACTCCTCTCTACTAGGATGACCCGTGTGTCCTTGGTGGAGCCCCATCTTACCGACCCAAACTTGCTTCATCCTGCCCGTAGCTAGCCCGTTTCGTCTTACTGCCTAGCCCATATGACCCATGGTTCAGCCTGCGGCTTCTTGACTTGGCCTACCTCCGCCCCAACCATGACCCAGCCATCTTTTTCTTCCATTTTAGCCCCTCAATCTCCCCTGTCTTCCTATTTTGCCCCTGCCACCTTGGCCTTTCATTTTACTGCTTCCAGCCGGCCATTTTTATGTACCTTCATTTTTTTGTAGGGCAGTAGCCCTAAAACTCTCCCCAACTCATTTCCTCCATGCACCTCTCCACCCAATTTAAAATGCATCCATTTTGAAGACTTGAAGCATCAAATCAAGGGTCAAGGGAGCAAGATTGAGTGAAGTCAACCAAAAATTTCAACTTCAATGGTTTAATTCTTCCACTTTATTACTTATTTTATTGTTGTAATTTTTGGAGAAACTTTGCATTTATCTTGATATCTTGATGATGAGCTAAATATATTTTTGGATTTTGATATTATTTATGTTGAATGTGATATTTTAATTTAATTTCTCTCTATATGAAGTATTACTCATATATTTTTGGTCATTATCATTATGTGCTTAATGCTTTTAATTAATGAAATCATGAATCATTAAATAAACACTGGAATGATAGGATACGAAGCGAAAGTCTTTCCTATTATTTTGAAAATCGTGATAATTGTTTACGTCTCTAAAGCACACCGATTGTCGAAGGCCGTAGATAGTCATTGGGTGCTTGATCTACCATGTGGCTATATTCTCCCCTATGTTATGTGTTGCAATGATATGAGCCCGTAGCAATGATGAGTGATAACTAGGTTTACTTTCTTGCTTTTATTTTGTTTATTTTATTTTTATTTTAAATCTAATTTCCGTTAGCTTAGATAAAATTATGTGTGCCCAATTTTAGTACTTAGGATTTATTTCTAGCTCTATCCCCGTGGGATCGACTCGTACTTACGAACTTTATTACTTGATACGACCGAGTAATCTTTCCCGTGTTGTGTTAGCGCACATCATGCCTCGTGTTACCAAAATCGAAGTTAGAAAGACAAAGATAGATAGAGAGAGAGAGAGGGGATTGGGCATTTGAGCTTCTTACTTGGGCACTGGACCTCAAATCTGGTGCTAACCTTCCATCTTCTACTCGAGCAGTGAAGGCTTTGAGAGAAACGAAACCAAACTCTTCTTCGTCCTTTATCTCCTCTCCCCGGTTCCTTAACTCTTGGTTATAGTCTTAGTCTAGGTCCTTGCTCAAGCAATTCCCAGTGAAATGTAAGGTAACGGTTCGATAGCTGAATGACTCTGGTTATGAGATTTGTCACACGACATATCATATGTAGAGTATAGCCCAATTCCCTGAATTTAATGGCTGATGGATAGTGTATGACTTTTAGCAATATATAAATGTATGAAACATTTTGACAGAGGGTTCTACTAGATGCCCAAATTTAATTACCGATGCCCAAAATTAATTACCGATGACCAATTTTTGTATAGCGATGCCCAAATTTGGGTGAGGATTTTTGCATTGCGATGCCTAAGTTCATTACGATGCTCAAATTTGTTGCACCGCGATTCCGTTTTTTTAATACATCACGGTTCAAGGTTTATAATTAAGGAAACAAAAAATTCATTAGAAATAGTTTCACCGCGATTGACAAATAGTGCTAGTAGGTTTGTGTAATATCCTTAATTTTGATAGTATTATTATATTATTTGTTTAATTGGAATAAATATATTTGAGCCTATATAGATTTAGTTATCTTGGGCCGGTATTTATGTTTTGGTCAAATTTGAATGAAATCGATAATTGGACTTATTTTAATTTGAGAGCCAGCCCACTTAGGTTTTGGTACACAATTGGGTGGTTTGTTTGTGATTGGGCTTGAGCCCAAATTGATGGGTCATTTGATAAATATATAAACCAATAATCATAATAACAATAATAATAAAAGTAATAATAATAATAATAATAATAATAATAATAATAATAATAATAATAATAATAATAATAATAATAATAATAATAACAACAATAATTAGTGTGATTACTTCTGTCATTACGTTCAGTAAATTAGGGGGAGGTCGAAGTTCCTTGTTGCCGTCGTTTTGGAAGTAACGGGTGATAGCTCTTTAAGCCATAATAATGAGGAAGATGGAGAGGGTTGCTTATGGCGGGGATAAAAGGGGATGACTTACCTGTGGATTGGGCATTCACAGAAAAAAAAAAAAAGAGAGAAAGAAAGAGAGCTGAGGACGAGCAGGGGGGAAAAAGGGTGCGCAACAGAAATTCTTGGCGAAGTAGCGGAGTGGGAAACAATCGGCGGCACACCAAATCTCCGACGGACGGGATCGAGTTCTGATTAAGGTGAGGCACTGACTTTTCCATTTCGAATTTCAGGTAGTCAGGTTCTTTGTCGAGTTGGTAGTTGTGTTGAGCTTTTTCCTTTGAATCGGGAATCGGTGCTGTGGGTGTGTGTGGGTATGTGAAAGGAAAACAATATTAATAATAAGAGTGTGGGGGAGAAGGAGAAGGGAAGTAGCGGGATGGAAGGAAAGAAAAAGAAGGAACAGAGGAGTAGCAGGGCGGTGCAGAAGAAAAGGGGAGAATATTGAGATTGTTTTTGGGTTGTTGACTTTGAAGGGGGAGTGGGGTGAGGGTTAGTGCACCAAGGAATAAAGAAAAAACAAAACAAAAAAAAGGGGGGGGGGGGAATGATGTAATGAGGTGACGGGTGTGATGGGGTTATTATTATTATTATTATTTAAATATGTAAAAAAGGCTTTATATCTTGGTAGTATGCTGCCATTAACATATTGTTTTTTTTTATTAAGTTGTTACAATTCAATTTAAATTACTTAGATACTAGCAAGATATTATTTAAAATAATTTAGTTTTTTTTGCTCTCTCAGTATTAGAGGTTAGATTTGAGCTAGTACGAGCAGTGGTGATTTATACGTACAAGCTGATTGTCCATTACTTTTTGGTAAGAGATTATACTTCTTTAAAGTTATTTGATCGTCCTATTTTATTCGGTAGGTTTCGTTTATAATTTTATTGGCGTAACATTTTCTTTGTAAACTCATGTTCGGCACTCGCCGATATTTGCTTTGAACTCCGCCGAGCCTATTTTGTTCATAATCCGAATTTTTAAACTTTTGTAACTCATGTTTGACTTCTTTGAAATGTCAATCCATTGGAAAAATGGATTACATATATTTTGGACGTTTGACTTTATTTGGAACTCCTCCGTGATCACTAAGTAAAATAAATTGTTACGTGAAATATGTAACATTTGTGAAACAAAGAAATTATTTGACACCACTGGATATGTGGTGAGGTTATCCGGATATACCTTCAGGTCTGTTGCGGATTTAGGCCCATTGAGACAGTTAGTCAGGTCGAATTGACCACTTAAGTGATCATGGAATCTACGGGTGTTCTTTGTTTCCAACTGAAATGGGACGGTTGGCGACAATTGAATATCTCGTATTTGTTTTGAGCTTTATCTTTCATTTGGAATTCCTAATTAGTATTGTATTCGATTTTATTATTTCTATATCCAATAAATTCAGTTATTGATCTCGTTAAATTTATTTGACCTTTGGCGAAATATAATTTTTTGTGTGGTCAACTCCTCCTTAAACCTGGGGTTGATATGAACTTGCAAGATTGCTTTCATTTCACCTTTTTTTCTATTTTCTTTAGGTCGTGAGTAAATTTGAAATCCTTTTGGGATCAGGTGGACCATTTGAAGGGGTGGCTCGGACGAGATTAATTTTCTTAGATTTGACAGTTATTTTTCTTAAGGAATAAACATTTGTTTGAGTTTTATGGTGTTTATTATATTTTGAAATTTGTATTAGATTGTTATGTATTTTGGATAGGAAAATTTGAATGTTTTATTTTAGATATTTTGTGATTTAATAGTTAGTAATGGTGATATGGCCAAATATGGAACCGTGGTATCGGTACCGAGTTTAAGGCGTTACAGTTTGTTTCATAAATGCACCAAGATATTTTAAAAGCTTGAACCGCGATATATAAAATTGATGTTGATGCTAAAGTCTACCGCCATACTAAAAACAACATAAAATTGATAGTGTTTGATCCTGCAAATTAACAATGCTCCAATATACTTTTAAAAAAGGATCACGGTTCAAGAGTATGCTGGTTAGATTTTGTGAAGAGTTAATTAATCACATCAGTACATCACTTGCAATTATCGAAGTGCGCAGAAGGCGAAACGTTGGTGGTTGGCAAATCCAAAATTTCTACTTCTTTCAATCCAAATAATATTATTTCTTCACGATGGAGGAGATTTTCATCAAGTTATTAATTTGGTGACGTTATTTTAACACATAATAAGAAAACTAGAAATATAATTTTTCATTAAGTACACAAAAGAAAGGATAAATATTCTAAATATTAAATAATTATAAACTTCTTGAAAAATAATTCATATGAAACTCAGGTTTTCCTATTAGCAAACTCCAAAAAAAATGATTGGAATAAACACAAAACGACATCATAAACATAAAGATTAGAGAAAGCTTAAACAAAAACATAATTTCATTCGTCATCATCGACACCAGTTCAAGAAAGCTTAAACAAAAACATAATTTCATTCGTCATCATCGACACCAGTTCAAGAAACCTGCAAGAACAAGTTTTAAATTTTGTTCGACAACTGCATGCACATGCATAGTCCGCAATCATAACACGAACGGAATCCCTTTAATAAGGCCAACAAACAAGGATCTTCTCAATCGTCGTATGCATGGTCTCGGGTTTCCTTGGGTATTGGAACTGGATCATCATCAACTGGAACTGTCTTTAACGCATCCACACAATCGAAGCACTTATAGCAGGGAACTCCTTTGAGTATTGCAAGAAAACAAGGTACCTCATTATGATTAATGTAAGAATCTCGCTTCTTGTTAACTTGATCAGCTCCTTCTCGGATGGCTACGACCCCTTCGTCCATGGGTTTTGGAGAAGTAGGGCATGGTGGAAGCTCGGTGTCGGACTGTGGAATCGGCTTTTTCCCGGCTGTAGCCATTGGTTCTCTCTTTCTTACGCACACTAGCTTGGAGAAATAATGGTTAACATTGTGAGTTTATATAAGCAATGATGCATAACTGCCTTGTGCTATAATTTAGATTTGTTGTTTTTCTTTTTAGAATCCTAATCGTAGTTGTAATAGTAATATCTTTACTGTAATGTGTGGAAATGCAAGATACTATGAAGACCGGGGAGTATTTGCAAGAAACTGGATTTAACACCGCCTTGATGTAGGGCAGTAGGGCCAATATTTTATAATTATATCCAAAATTTGCTCAGAGTCTTCAGAAATTGCGGGCCGGTCCATTTTTTAAAGTTTTCGATAGTTCAAATCTTATGTTTTTTTCCAACAAGAAAAGAATATTTTTTGGGGCAAAATAGCCATGATACCCATAATGAACCTAAGACTCACTACGAAAATGCATTGCGGACCCACGGTTCATCCATTTTTGCAAGGCAATTAATCAATTTTAATTACATAATCCAATTTTTGTACCACGATATAAATTTTAATTTGTTAATCCAAATTACATTGTGATGCACCAACTTTTATATTCCATGCAAGTTAGTGACGTGCAACGCACCTTATTGGCTTATTCTTAGCTCGTCAGTCGTTACTTCGTCGTCTTCATTTTAAGAAAAATTTGAATGGTAAAACAGTAAAATTATTGAAAAACATGAACAGATGGGCTGAAGCATGTGCCTCCTCGTGCCCACCCAACGCCCATCTTAAGCTCGTCCACTAATACCCATGAGTTGATTAATAGTATTGTGCTTTTAAATCTAATGCACACTGCTTGATGGGCCCACACTGGATATTGCTAATGTCCGAAGGCTTAGGTCACGTGCATACCCCTACCGATACATAAAATATTATATAATCTATTTTTGCACCGCAATACAAAATGATAATGAACGAGACAATGTCATTAACCTTCTTCTTCCATTTTCTCTGTCGTAAGTCATCTTCTTCCTCCTCCTCTACGTTCATCCTATAGAAAAATTATTCAACCATACATTTCATTTTCGTACTTAATGAATAAAAAAAACGTTTACCTTTCGGCCCCGTTCTGTTGTCCAACAATGGTGATTTTCAAATCTAATGTGTTTGTCGAAACTGTTGAAGGAGACGATGTCACTTTCGCAATAATGTTTCGAAAAATAACATTTTGTGATTGAAAAAAATGACGGGGTACTAGAAGGGCGCTGCCCACGAACCCCGACAAAGGGGCGCTGCTCCTCCCTCGACCCACGCAACTTGATCGGATAGGTTGATCTCTGTTTCGTTGTGCAATAATGATAAAATTTAATTTGAATCTAATATATTTATCAGATCTATTGAAAAAGACAATGATATTTTTAGAGAGGCTAGAAACTATGTAAAAGGGTCGGCCAAAATTTCACCCATTCTTCCTCTAATCGGATATTGCAATCGAACCAACTAAATGGCATGTATGTTTATAATAAAGGCTTATTTTCAGTATAGGCCAACACTAATCAAAACCATACTGCTCGAATGCGAATGGCGCAATCATAGTAGTAAAATTTCACATTGTTTTAGTTCAAAGCTTCGATTCTAAAAATGTGATGGTTCTAAAAGTTGTTAGGCGATATATTAGTGTTTAACGCCTAAAGGACTAGTCAAGACCTAGAAATTAAGACATAATTACAGTAATTTTCAATTTTTTAAGGTAAATTTCTAAAATACATCAAACACTGACGACATCAAACACATTGACTACACTATTTAAATTTATAAAATCAACTAAAATTAAATATATATATAAACACTTAAATAATAGTTATGAATATTAATCATATTACAATTTACAAAATTAAAATTTAAAACCAACAATTTAATATCATTCACCAAAATTAAATGTTGAATATAGGTACCCAAAAATATCGGTAACTAATATGTCGGGTTTGAGTTACCTGCCCTCAATTTAAAAAATTGCAAATGGAGTAATTAAAAGTTAAAAACTTGAAATTGTACTTCTTCCTTTCGGTTCTAGAAAGTGCTTGGAAAGTTGGAATTGAAACACATTTTCACTTGCCAATTTTGGGTAATGTTTGGGCCACTTTTATTTTATATTAAAATATAGATACTCCGTGATGTGGTACACTCTCATTAGCTGGAGTGTTGGGACCCATAAAATATCCAACAAAAGAGAGTATGACTCCTCAAAGAAATGAAGGGAGATCGAGAGGCAGCGACTGTGGTTTACTAGCGCTAGGTGTGGGCACTGATTTGACCGACTAGCCGGCACCCAGAGCAACCCACCAACGACTTTTCTTTTGGCGAAATGAAGGAAGTTAGGACGGTGGAGGATTAGGCAGATTTTTAGAACACTGAAAAATACGTGGTTCTTTGAAATAATTTATGGTGTTTTTTCTAGAGTAGTACTCCTTATGTTCCATACTCCTTTCGATCCACTAAAGGTGGCCATGTTTGAAAATTTTAATAGCTAAGAGATACTATCTTTGTTTTAACTTTTAATTAAAAAGTCATGTTTAAAAGTTAAATTTTTTTTTAAAAAAATAACACTTTAAGAACAAGTAAAATGGGGAAACAAAGGTGGCTCCCCAAGCTACTCAAATTATTAAAAATAAAGGGCTAATCGCAGTAATAGATCCTTGATTATAGGTCGTTTTCAGTTTTAGTTTCTTAACAAATTTTTTTTTAAAATCGTTTGATGGATGTCGTTAGTAAAATACCGTTAACTCACTATGTGTGTTGCATGTGTGTTAAGTAAGGACTAAAATGAAACTTTTTTTAAACCTAATTTATATCACAATTTGCAATCGTCCCCTAAGATTTAAAAAAAAAGACGAGGCCTTCTTTCTAAATACACAAGAACATATTTGTATATTGGTGCATCTCTGCCCTCAAGCTGTCATCAATAGTCACAAATCCTAGTCTTACTCGAAGCAGATAAGGGAAGAAAAATCGTTCGTCGTGTGTCGGGAGTGGCCTAATTTCGACTGGAACCCTGATCTAAGTATTTCCGTAATTAAAATGTGATATGGGTTTGTTGTTGATCTGCTTTTATTACTCTTATTGTTTAGATCTGGGTTTGTTGTTGATTTAGGTCTGTAATGAATGGCAACAATCACATCTTGGTGGTAGTGTCGGCGACGATGAGTGGCGTGTATGGCCCTGACACATGATTTCTTTTGTAGTGTCCATTGGGGCATTGGTTTCACGTTCTGGTTGACATCTTTTACAACTTCAACATGTGTTGGTGCATTTTCTTTTTTCTTCTTATACTTGAGCCTCATTTATATCAGACAGAGAGCCAACTTGTGGAAACAGTGGATCACAACTAGGGGTGGCAAAATGAGTGTTATAGATAAATGGATAATAGGCTATTATCCATGGATAACCATGGATAATAGCCTATTATTCATTTATCCATAACACCCATTTTGCCACCCCTAATCACGACCTTCGGAAGATGCCTATAAAATCTACTGCAAATGAGCCATTTGTGTTGGGTGTGAAAGTGTGGCCGCAAGCAATTTCACAGTTCTTGATCGGTCATTATGAGATCCTCGATGCTGCAAAAGCTACTCTAACTAGTGGTGAATTCAAGGGGATGTTTCTCGGGGGCAACTATGTGTCTGGTGTCGCTTTAGGTCAATGTGTGGAGAGAGCGTATGAAGTGGAAGATGAGGTGAATAATTTTTTTTCTCAATACATGTACAAGTAAAGTCAAATTCTGGGGTGGTAAAATTTGCAGTTCTCTAGATTTTATTTTGTTGCTTTCTAGTTGAAATGAGTGGTAGATTTGATTGATTTCTCAGGAAGATGGCATTTAGGTCTTTTTTTCAAACTCCAGGGGGCGATTGTAAATTGTGATATAAGTTAGGTTTGAAAAAAGTTTCATTTTAACCCTTATTTAACACACGTGCGACGCACATGGAAACTTAACGGTATTTTGCTAACGACATCCATCAAATGGACTGTCACTGAAAAAATTTCATAGTCAAATGAGCTAGATTTGAAAAAAAAAATTGTTAAGGGACTAAAACTAAAAACGACCCATAGTTGAGGGACCATTACTGCGATTAGCCCAAAAATAAATAAAAAAAACATGTTTAAGCAACTTTAAATTACCTAACAAAAAGACTTCTTCCAACGGTAGCACAAATCTCAATAATTTTACATATCCCCACCACATTTATCTTAATTATATTATATCTTTATATAATATATATTATAGTCAATTTTATATACTACTCACTTTGTTCTGAGTAAAGAGTCCCTATTTGAAAATCAAAATTTTTAAAGAAATTAACATTTTTAATAGTTTATTAATAATGAAATGACACTTTATGTATTAATTTTTTTAAAGTGAATTCTTTAAGTGAGATATACAAAAATAAAATGGTGGACTCTTTGCCTGAGACGGAGGAAGTACTAAATATTGTTAATAGCTAATTGAAAATATCAAATTTTGGGATGGAGAGAAATAAAATGAAAGAAAAATTAAAAAAATTATAGAAAATCAAGTTGATATTTAAATGTATAAAACCAAGTATCTATTTATAAATAAAAATGGGTATATTTTTTTATAAAAAAATATTTGAAAAAACTATATTTTTTGAGTTGAAAAATAGGCAAAAACCGGGAAAAAAATAAAAAATCCATAAAGCCACTACAATTGTGCCACGTGGATAGGTAATGGAAGAAGTTGTCAGGCTACTTTCCATTTTCTTCATTTCTTCAAGGATATTTCAAGACCTACGGCACCGTTTTTGGCCGATGGTCCAATTAAATTGAGTAGCATTCAAAGGCTCAAAGCTACGGAAATCTCCTTTTCTCATCCATGCTACCTACCATCGGGCTCCTCAATGATTTAGCCATTGTAAGCCAAAATCTCATCATCCATGCTACCACTTGCTCTTCCGTTTTATTTGGTCCAACTAGTACATCAGTAACGAAATAATATTTTTATATCTTAATATTTGAAAGTGAATTCTTTATATGAAATATTTTAAAATAAAATAATAGATTATTTGTTCGGATGAAGTACATAATTAGTATTAGAGTTAGTTATAATTACAAAAATGTTTGAGTATAATCAACATATTATTATTATTATTAAATATGGAGGATAAAGTTGAAATATCATGGTGATTATAAAAATAAGGAATATATAATTTTTTGGTCTCTGAACTATCTCAATACTATGCGTTTGGTCACTGTACTTTTTTTGAAATGTGTTTGGTCCCTCAATTCGATTTTTTTGGTCAATTCACCCTTCCTATCGTTACCATTACTAAAAAAAATGTAACATTGGCTAACTTTGAAAATGTACAAACTATAGGGAGTTAACGTGTCAAAATGTTCAAAATGTCCAAACATTGGCTAAAATGTCAAAATGTTCAAAATGTGGTTGTCAGCAAGAGATCGATTTAGAAACCATCTACATTATCGGATGGGTGGATCTGCCATCTCCAAGGTTTGCCTTGAATCTGCCGAGGTCGACTTAGAATTTCCTATACCCCATGGACTCAAGGTTTGCCTCGAATCTGTCTTCTTCCTCTCTATACCCAATAGAAGGCGCGCATCCACAAAACAATAGAAAATGAAGGTCAGACTCCTCTTTTAATTCTTTTTCTAGTCCATTCACCCCTGCTGCAGATCTTTTGTCTGTCCCGCTTCGGTTTTTAAGTTTTAGTAAGCGGATGTGTAGTGATTTAGGTTCTGGGCAATCTATCTACTCCCTTCGGAATCTTGTCCTGGGAGGATTGTACTTAGACCTCGACAAATGGTCGGCCAGTGGTTATCGCTATCACATTAACCAAAGCCATTATTGGCGCCGCCGCCAGCGATACGTCGAAACTTGTAAATCTAGGCAGCCAATGAGCTAAGAGGTGGGAAATTTTGATTTCAAAGTAGTGAAATCGAGTGATAGTTTGTTATAGTTTTGGGAGGAAATAAAACATAAATGAACCTCAATAATGTTGACAGTTGAAATAGTGAACTTTGAATCACCAAATTTGACTTTTGAGATAGCAAGATCACCAGGATTTCTTTTCCGTTGGTTCGTTAGACGTTTTCACAGGAAGAAAGATTTGGTGAGAGGTTAGAGGTGGGCTATGGAAGATTTGGTGTAGCCGGCTGAGCTATGGAAGTATATGGGTGAAAAGTCAGAGGTGGGTCTGTAATGGGGGCGAACTGGTAGGGGGAGTTTGAAGACGTGGCCGACTGTGAAGATGGCGGCCTTGATGGGGCTCGTTTAGCCGACGGACATCGAGAATAATTGGAAGGGGACGAATCGGGTCGCATTTAAGGTGAAGAAGATGACGAGCTTGGTGATTCGCCGGAGAAGGAGGAGTTGAAGGGGATGATTGGACTGCTTGAGGCCGGAATCGCCGGGTCTGTTTGAACAGAGGAGGAAATTGAGTTTCAATTCTTAGGGTAACGGTAGGAAGGGGAATTAAATTTCGCCAGAGAAGGAGGAGATGAAGAGTTTAATATTATACTCGCCCACCATTTAATATATGTTAACAATAACTCATTTTTTAATTAAAAAAGACACATTAACTCCATATAGTTTGGACATTTAGAAAAGTTAGTCTATGTTAATTTTTTTAGTAACGGTAACGGTAAGAAGGGGGAATTGACAAAAAAAAATCGAATTGAGGGACCAAACACATTTCAAAAAAAGTACAGTGACCAAACTCATAGTATTGAGATAGTTCAGAGACCAAAAAATTATTTAATTCTAAAAATAATACTTCGTCTGTTTTCAAATTATCATTATCCTTTCATTTTTCGTCATTTCTTAAATAATTGTCGACTTCGAAAACATTCCCTTAAAAAAATACTTTTACTAGTTTACACTTACTTTTTCTAGCTATTTTAATTATAATCACATACTCAAGGGCATTACAGGAAACCACACATTTCACTAATATTTATAATACAGTTAATTATTTTTTCTTAAACAGTATGCCGAGTAAAAGTAGATAATATTTTAAAAACGGAAGAAGTGTTTGAAGAAAATAGATTTTTGAAGTAAAAAGTTTATAAATAGTATAATATGGCCCAATCAAAGTAGTAGTACAAAAAACCCAAATAGAAGCATTTACTGACGGGTCGAGAGGTCTTCGATCGCCATGCCTTCTTTTATGAGTCCACTTGGAGTGCTGGAGATGGGAGGAAAAGGAGGCCATGGGAACGACGAAGCAAATGAATCCCTAGGCATTGCCTTAAAGGACATCAGAGCCTCCACTTTGGCCACGATAACTGTAACGCCCCAAGCCTGAAAGCTAGGTCCGCTATGCGTAGCCAACACACTGGTCCACTGAGCACGCAACACCTTGGGTCATCAGGCTCACTACAAGCCGACCTAAAAGTTTATGGATGATCTTGGTACTCAGTAGTAGAGTGTGACCACCTTATAAATTGCACACAATTCTCACATCTACCCAACGTGGGATGTGGGTATTACAATCTCCCCCACTTAAATTTTTGTTCCCATACTTTCGGCGAGGACCCACTCTGATACCATTTTTAACTCCTTGAGCCCAAAAGTTTGGCCCGCTACGCATAGCCCACACACTGGCCCACTGAACACGCAACACCTTGGTTATCAGGCCCACTACAAGTTGTTCTGAAAGTCCATGGATGATGTTGGTCCCTAGTAGTAGAGTGTGACCACCTTATAAATTACACACAATTCCTACACCTACCCGATCTGGGATAAAGGTATTAAAATAACCTTCGGGGAAACATTTTCTCTCTCTGATGGATTCGATTTTCAGATGTATATAGTAAAAATTCAAAGAAATTGAAAATAAAAAATGGGTGCGACGTGGGTTTTGTAGGGAGAGAAACTAAATTAGAGATCACAAATGGATTGGGACGTGGGTTTTGGAGAGAGAGAGAGAAAAATAAGGTGTAGCGGAGAGAAAGGGAAAGAAATCGCTGGCGAAAAGAGATCAAGGAAAACTGTCGTTCGCAAATGTGTACCCTAAATTAGATCTCACTCGTACGATTTAAGTAAATGAATCAGTTTTAGCCTGTAAATAGCTTGAGTTAATTGCATATGCTCTATTGAGAAGGTTCGAAGGACAGACAAAAATTGTGTAGACCAATTTAGATAATTCTCATGGGTCAAGAGACAGTTGGCCATGAGGGATTGAGGATTGAAGAATACGGTAGAGAGTATGGGAGTACCCATTGTTATGGGAGAGAGATTGGGGCTGGTTAGAAGTTGAAGAGAAGTTGGAGATGTGTGACTTATTAGTCATGGCGTGAGCCTTTTGTGCTCTAATACCATGTGAGATTAGATAAAAGAGAGTGAGATTGACTACCAAGATGATTATTATTATTCACAGTATGAGGTATATATACAATACAAAAGAGAGATGCATATGAGAACCATCTAATGAATATGAGAATACATATAGACAAGGTTTGATTGAGAAGTAGGTGGAGAGATATTAATCTTCTCGGCTTTCAGTATAGTGATCCGTAAACTAGTCGAATCTGAGCACTATTATGAGGATTTATGTCATGATTTCTTCTTATGTTGATAGACCTTTTTTCTTGGAGATTTGTTTAAGAACATCATGACCATTCTTTGCTTAAGAACATCATCATATTTTCCTCAGTTGATTTTATTGTTGTCCTCTTTCTTGGTCCAAAAGCAATGGTAAGAAGTTACCATATTTTATAAGTTTATTGGTCCTAAAGCTATAGTAAGTAATTACCATATTTAATCCCTTCCTAAAAGCACTCAAAGAATCCTTAATTAAATTGATAAAATCTTAGGATATATATTCTTTGAATTAAATTAAGTAACTAATTTAGGAAACAAATCTTTTATTTCCTAACATTATGTTTCCTTGGAGTTGTTGGATTCTTATTTGTGTAAGATTTATTCTTTGACTTATATTTGGAAACAAAATCTTTGTAATAAAAGAGTTTATTTGATTATGGAAACTAACTTCTAATCCTTTAGATACTTGGATTTCTTATTTCCTAATTAAATTGTAGGTCTCCACCATTGTATATATATGGAGCATGGCGTCCAAGAAAAGGTGGTCTAGAATACACGCATAGAGCAGAATTCACACACGGCAGAGAGAGCAGACCATACATAATACACCAAGATAGAATATTTAGAAAGTTGTGCTGCTGAATTTTGAATGAAGCTTAGAGTGTAGTTTCATTGGGAACTACATTGGACCTGCTGTAGCTGTTTGTCTTCCTAGTATTTCTAGGAAGTTTATTTTTTAATCCCACATTTTCTCTACCTTTATTTATGTAGGTTTTTCTCTCCAAGACGTGTTGTCATGTGAGAGTTTTGGTTTTGGTGATTTCACATATTGTTTTAATTAAAACACTCCATCTTTTTGGTAAAATCTTTTTAGCCATAAGGTTGGATCTACAAGCATAGGCTTGTAGATTGTTTGGTAAACATCTGTGTTTTATTTTTTGCTTTAAATTAAAAGTCTTCCGCTGTTTTTGAACTTCGGTCAATGCACTTCCGGTGTAGCTGATACAATAACAAGCTACATCACGAACCTACGATTTCGTGAATATTTGTTACTATTCATAATTTTTCATTGTTTTGCGCTATCATGGATTCATAGGCCTTTATGTTTGTGCTTAACTGAGGTGCCCCCAACCTCGTGTATCTTTGATAGAAGTGTCAATTGTGTGGTCAGATCTATCTTCTTCATGCTTTCTTATTTGTGAAAGCTCTTCGCCATAAGCTTAAGGTTTTTGCAGATGAGACTTCCAAATCACTAGCGTAGCAACGAAAGCGAGATGAGGTTTATTTACAAGACAGACTTCGGGATATGTTGGTCTGCCGCAATATCAACAAATTGTAATCGCCACATATCTAAATATCTTCCCGCCGAAGTGGTATATATGTAGAAGATAAAGCTCACACATAAACCGTATTCTTTAATTCTCGAGACTTCTTTGGAAGTTCAGAACTCCTCTCCCTTATCCTCTTTGTACACGATATAGATAGATTATTGAGTTGGTGATTCTCTCCAACTTTCAAGCCCGATTATACACTTATATATATCGTCAAAATATCTTCATCGGATTCACACAAAACTCAACTTCATCAATACAATTGACAATTTCATGACATCTTCTATATGGTATCGAGCGTGCTTAAACTCTTTCAAGAATTTCAACTCTTGGCTTCTTTCATCTTCAACACTATTCCTAATGATGTTGCCTTCATCTAGTTTGCTTTAAAAACGGTTATTTATTTTAGCACGTGAGAGAATAATTAATCATTGATTATTTCTCTCACCATTATACACTTGGTTGAAAACCATTTTGTACACGATCATTAAAGATCTTGCTTATAAACTTAGTGATAAACAAGTCACTAAAATCCAAAGCTAACCACTTTGGTAGTGACGTAGTACTATCTGCTTCTATTAACCACTTCTAAACTCGTGTTCTTCGATCTGCTTCTATATTTCTATTAACCTTATACTACCTACCACTTATCTCGTAACCTCCTTCGTTTTCTCTGCATTAACACTTCTAGTAAAATCCTTTTAAGAAGTGTTTGAAAAAGTTTTTTAAAAACAAATAGCTATTCAACCCCCCTTCTAGCCTAGATTGAACTGACCAACACTCAAATAGAGGCAACTCTCAGGGTATGATCTCTTCAAATATCTGGACGGCACCCACCCCAAGCCACCAGCCACCATTGTCAAAGAAAGCACATCTGAACCCAATCCAGCTTACACCACTAGGGTTCGTCAGGACAAACTTCTTTTTGGTGCTCTCATTGGCAGTTTGAATCCCCCTCTCGTCTCTCTTATCTCTCGATCAAGCACAACTCAAGAGGTTTGGGAAACCCTAGCTCACACATTTGCCCGTCCCACCCGTGGTCATATTAAACAACTTAAAGTTGCCCTCAAGGCTATTACCAAAGGACCTCAGTCCATTACAGATTACATGAACTTTATTAAATCCGGTGCTGACCAACTAGCTCTCTTAGGCAATCCCATAGATCCTGAAGACATCACTGATAAAGTCCTTGAATCCCTTGACTCCACTAATCAAGGAGTTATTGATGTTGTCCATGCCCGAGATACATCTATTTCCTTCGACGAACTCCATGAAAAGCTTCTTAATCGAGAACTTGCTATCAAGTCTCAACCCATTCTCAGTCCCTTACCTGCTTCAGCCCATAATACCACTACTCGCCCCACCCATCCTTCTCAACAACTTGCCCCAACCACCAATTCAGCAACCACCAACAACCGCCCTCATACCCACCACAAATCCACCAACTCCAAACAACAGTCCACTGCTGGAAACAATGGCTATCTTGGCAAATGCCAATGGTGTCACACCATTGGTCATTCCTTACAACTCTGCCCCATTTTCCAGCAAAAATATCCAACCATTTCCCCACCACCGCGACCCACCTATGCCCAATCTCAACCTAAAGTCCATGTTACCACCGCCTCTACCCAACCCACTGCTCTCTTTCGCTGCCCGTCTACCAACCTACACCCACTCCGCCTGCTGGTCATACCCGTGCCCCACACACTAATACAATACCCCCACTCCCCATCAACCCCATTGCTATCCAGTCACCAAACTCGTCACCTGTTCATGACCAGTCCACCAGCTCTCCCATCGCTTCTTCCTCCCAGCCCTCTCTACCTACTGTTCTTCCCCCTTCTATTCCCATCCTTCATCCTTCCCCTCATCCCTCCCCTGGCATTACAACCCGCTCCAAAAACAATGTCTACAAACCCAATCCAAAATACCTTCATCACACCACTACCCATCCAAAATCCTTTGAACCCACCAACGTAGCCCAAGCTCTCAAGGATCCTCTTTGGAAACAAGCCATGGAGGCTGAAATCACTGCTCTACATACCCTTGACACATGGGAGTTAGTGCCTCCCACATCTAGCTCAAATATTGTCAAATGCAAATGGGTGTTTCGAACCAAATACAAGCCAGATGGTAGCGTTGACCGTTATCGTGCCCGGCTTGTCGCCTAAGGTTTTCAGCAACGCCCCGGTATTGATTATACGGAAACCTTCAGCCCGGCCGTAAAACCCGCTACTATTCGAACTCTTCTTAGCCTTGCAGTAACTAACAAATGGCATCTTCGCCAACTCGACATTAATAATGCTTTCTTTCATGGAACCCTTCACGAGGATGTTTATATGTCTTAACCGTCGGGTTTTGTTAATGCTCGATCACCCACTTACATCTGCAAATTGCGAAAGGCAATTTATGGTCTTAAACAGGCGCCTCGAGCTTGGTATTCGGAGTTCACATCTTTCCTTCTTGGCTTGGGTTTCAAGAGATCTATTGCTGATGCATCTTTATTCATTTTGCATACTTCAACCTCCCCCATTTATTTAATTGTCTATGTTGATGGCATTATAATAACTGGTCCTAATGCTACTCATCTTGATGCCTTCATTAACAGCTTGGCTAGTAGATTCTCTTTAAAAGATCTGGGAACTCTATCTTATTTCTTGGGTGTTGAAATCAATCCCACCCCCAATGATCTGTTTCTCAATCAACAGAAATACATCGTTGAGCTATTTGACCGTTTGCAGATGCTCTATGCCAAACCTATTCCAACCCTAATGGTGATTGATCATCCTCTCTCTCTTCATTCGGGCGACCCGATTGACAATCCTACTGAGTATCGAATGGCAGTTGGTGCTCTTCAGTACCTCACTTTAACAAGGCTTGATGTTGCCTTCGTTGTCAATAATTAAGTTGTCTCAGTTCATGCACATGCCAAGAACGACTCACTGGGATGCTCTTAAAAGGCTTCTTCGCTACCTTTGTGGTACTCTTGACAAAGGTTTTACAATCTTTTCTGATTCCTCTATCGATCTTCACGCCTTCTCCGATGCCGATTGAGCAGGTAATAAGGATGATTATACATCAATTATGGGTCATATTGTCTTTCTTGGTCGTAATCCAATCACTTGGAGTTCCAAGAAACAAAAATCTGTTTCCCGATCATCAACTGAAGCCGAATACAAAGCCGTGGCCTCTACCACTGTCGAAATAATGTGGATTCGTAATTTACTTGGAGAACTTGGAATTTAGCTAGTTCATTCCCCAGTCATCTACTGTGACAACTTAGGTGCTACGCACCTCAATGCCAACCCGATTTTCCACTCACGAATGAAACATCTTGCTCTCGCCTATCACTTTATTCATGAACAAGTTCAGCAAGGTTCTATACGTGTCACTCATGTCTCAACAGGAGATCAAATAGTTGACTTCCTCACCAAACCTCTTCTTTGTCCTTCATTTGAAAAGCTTCTGTCCAAGTTTGGCCTCTCCGATAGACCGTCCAACTAGCGGGGGCATGTAGAAGATAAAGCTCACACATATACTGTATTCTTTAATTCTCAGTTTTTGTATTTCTTTCGAAGTATGTAACTTCTCTCCCTTATCCTCTTTGTACACGGTATAGGATAGATTATTGAGTTGGTGATTCCCTCCAACTCTCCTGATTGTACACTTATATATACTGCCTCCTCTTCATCAATACAATTGACAATTTCGGCATCTTCTATAGTATATGGTCCTCTGCTCATACCTTATTGCCCCTGTCCTTGCCTTCTGCAACTCTTATGGAGCTGGGCTCACAGACTGCAGTTTGGGTATGACATATGGAAAGATTAGCCTTTCATCATTGCTTCATTGGTCGGAAGCAATGGCGGGGTCATGGTTGGCTTGGCAGCTTGGGGGGTTATGATGACCATTGTTACGACAGCTGCTGATTTGATGCAAGATTTCAAGACTGGTTACCTTACTTTATCCTCACCAACTATATGTTCGTGAGTCAGCTTAGTGAATGCCATGGGTTGTATCATTGCACCCCTCACATTTTGGTTGCATTGGAGTGCTTTCGAAATTGGGTCCCCAGAAAGTCAATACAAGGCGCCATATGCTGTTATATTCAGGGAAATGGCGATTCTAGGAGTTGAGGGCTTCTCTGGGCTTCCAATTCATTGTTTGACCATAAGCTGTGGGTTTTTTGTGGTAGCTGTGGTTATAAACCTGGTTAGGGATGTGACACCTGCGAAAGTCTCTCAATTTATTCCTATTCAGATGGCAATGGCAGTACCATTTTATATTGGAGCTTTCTTTGCAATTGACAAGTTTGCTACTGAAAAGAGAGAATATAAATTGAGCCTTGAACAATTTCTTTCTTCTATATGTGTTAAAATACAAGTACAAAGGTCCTATATATAATCCTCTATCGCCAAATAAGAAAAGGAAAAGGAATGACAAACGACATAATAACTAATCGATCTATGTCTAATGTAATAATCGCATATTTACACCGACACCCATCGTTTCAAGAATTACAACCTGTGTACTAAAACTTTCCTTGTTGTTGCTTCCTTTGAACTTTTTCCATTTTGCATTTGCTTCTCCCAACTTTGCCTTGATCTGGATGTTGTTATGCAATTCTGTCTTGACAGAGTTCAATTTCTTCTTGATTTTGTCTTCATAGTTAACACCCTCCCCACAAGTTGAGGGTGTGGTCAAGCTGACAACTCTCAACTTGGATATGAATTTCCAATGAAGACTCTTTCCTAAAAACTTGGTGAATATATCTGCCATTTGATTTTTAGTAGATATATGATGAAGGGAGACAAGACCATTTTTAATTTTCTCACGTATGAAGTGGCAATCTATTTCTATGTGTTTAGTTCTGCCATGGTATACTGGATTATTGGCCACTGCAATGGCAGATGAACTGTCACAGAAGATAGGGGTTGGGCCATTGAGATTGACTTGTAAGTCTTTTAGAAGGTTATGCATCCAGGTAATCTCACAACCGTGTCAAGCTAATGCCCCGTATTCGATTCTCGTGGAGGATCTTGAAACAATGGATCGCTTTTTAGATTGCCGTGATATCGAGATTTTCCTAGCATTAAGCAAAAACCAGTTATAGACTTTCTATCATTAGGGTTGCCTGCCCAATCACTGTCACAGAAGGCTTGGAGATTGAAAGGACTGCTGGAAGACAAATGAATTCCTTGTTCTGGAGAAGCCTTGACATATCTGATAACTCTATGTAATGCCTTTAAATGAGTATCTCTTGGTTCTTGAACAAATTGGCTCAGCAGGCCGCAAAAGCCAAATCGGTCTTGTAATGGTCAAGTAGATGAGCTTTCCCACTAGTTGCCTGTATTCAGAAGGATTTTCTAGGAGGGTTCCTGCTTTGCTCAAAAGTTTACCATTGGGGTCATAGGGTATAGTGAGTGGTTTACTGTCAATAAGTCCTGCTGTCTTCACAAGATCCATGGCATATTTTCTTTGGCTTAGATGGAAGCCTTCAACAGACCTCATGACCTCAATCCCCAGGTAGTATTTGATGGGCCCTAGATCTTTAATGCTGAATCTTTGATGTAGAAGTTGTTTTAGATTGTTGATGTGTTCATTATCATTTCCTGCCACAAGAACATCATCCACATAGACTAATACTGCAGTGAAGTTTGATCCTTGTTTTAGAGTGAAGAGTGAATAGTCTGCCATGGATTGCCTGTATCCTAGATTGATTAGGACTTCTGTAAGCTTAGAGAACCATTGTCTTGAGGCCTGTTTTAGGCCATATATGGACTTTTTCAATCTGCAAATTCTTCTCTGCCCATCTTGTTGTTTATATCCTGGTGGTAGATACATATATACTTCTTCTTCCAAATCACCATGCAGAAATGCATTGTTGACATCCAGTTGGTGTACATCCCATTTTGAAATGCTGGCAACAGCAAGGATGGTTCTTACTGTGACCATTTTTGCCACAGGGGCATATGTTTCTGAATAATCCACTCCTTCAGTCTGGTTATATCCTTTTGCCACAAGTCTGGCTTTAAGTCTTTCCAGGCTGCCATCTGAGTTGTACTTAGCCTTGTAGATCCATTTGCATCCTATAGCTCTTTTTCCCTGTGGTAGGTCTGTAATTTCCCAGGTGTCATTGGCTTCAAGAGCATGAATTTCTTTGTTCATGGCTTCAATCCATCCAGGACTCATAATGGCTTGGTTATAGGATTGAGGTTCTTGTATATGTGCAATGGAGTTGGCACATGGTTTTGAGTAGAACTGGACAGAACATAGTCTTTGAATTTGACAGGAAGTTGTTTAGTCCTGTTGGATGTTCTAAGAGGCTGGTCTGCAGGAGGATCATTAGAAGGTTGAGTAATTTCTTCATGGTTTTGGTTAGTGGGATCTGAAGTTGGTTCCCTTGGTTTCATGTCATCATGGAAAAGGTTTATATCAATGTCAGAAGTAACAGGTTTAGGTTGTTCAGGTTTGATGAAGGGAAAGACATTTTCATGGAAAACAACATGTCTGCTAACAAAAACCTTTTTAGTTTCCATGTTGTATAATATGTAGCCTTTTTGGTCTGAGGGATAGCCTAGCAGGATGCTTTTAATGGCCCTGGGCTCAAACTTGTCAGAAGGATGAATAGAGGCAAAGCAAAGGCATCCTATGATTTTCAGATGTTCATATGAGGGTGTGGTTTTGAAGAGGAGCTCATGTGGTGTTTTAAAATTGGTAGCAGCAGTGGGGAGTTTATTGATGATGTGAGTGGCGGAAGGAGGCAATATCCCCAAAATGTATTGGTAGACCGCATCGAACCTTATTGCTCCTCGCCATATCTAGAAGGTGTTGGTGTTTTCTCTCAACAACTCCATTTTGTTGTGGGGTGTCAACACAGAACTCTCATGTTTTATCCCTAGATTATTAAGGTAAGGAATGACTTAATTGTAAAATTTACGTCCCATGGTCACCCCGTAACTTAATGCTGGTCTTAAAATGGTTGATGACATATGCATTGAATTGTTTTAAAAGGCTGAAGACATGAGTTTTGGTAGGCATGAGGAATGTCCATACACCCCTGGAATAATCATCTACAATAGTAAGGAAGTATCTGCAGCCATTCATGGTAGTCTTCCCAGAAGGTCCCCATAAGTCACAATGGATAAGTTCAAAACAAGTATGAGATCCGATGTGACTAATATTAAAGGAAGTTTATGTTGTTTTGCCAGGGGCATACATCACACATGGTAACATCTTCGTGGAATATTTGTTATTTTTACAAGGAGGGAAGAGATCTACAATTCTTTTGAGTGTGCTAAGGGAACTGTGACCAAGTCTTCTGTGCCAACAGTTCATGTCTTTGCTTCTTGAAGAATTCAGGCAATAATGAGATTGGTTGTGGACAGGATCAGCCTTGAATATGTAGAGACCTTCACTGAGGTTACCAATGGTCGTAGTCTTGGTCTTCGAGGGTCCCGAAAATGCACCGAGTGTTGTTAATCCGAATATGGCGCTTGGTTTGTGAAATGAGCTTGGGAATGGAAAGAAGGTTGTATTTGAAATTAGGTATATAGAAGACATGATTTAGAGTGAGTTGGGAGTTAAGAAACACTTTCCCAACACGCCTACATTAACACCGATCCATTAGGTAAGGTTAAGGTGATAGGGTGATTAAGTTTCTTGACACATCACGCATGATGGTGAAGTGATGTGCATATGTGGTCCGTGGCTCCGTAATCAATAATCCAGCCTTGTATGGAGGAGTATTTCTGTTTTTCAAGAATTGAAGTACCGCCATATTTGTCATGCCAACAAATCCTTGTCCACTCGATTGTTGTTGTGATCTTCGGACTTTCTTTGATTTTGAGTAAGTTCAGGACATGATTCAGTTGTGCTTGCAGATTTTCCAATGTAGGCTGGTTGGAAGTGGAGCTTTTGCTTTCCAGATTGACTTGATTGTTCTGAACTTGCATAACTTTAGGATTTCCAGGATGTGGCTGGTTTCCACAATTGGTTTGACTCTTCCCATCATTCCCTTGTTGATCTTTATTATATTGCCTGGACCTATGAGCAGGGTGGTTAGGATTACCTGGATGATTAATGGGGAATCCTTTCAGCCTATAGCAATCATCTTTGTGTGTCCCTCCTCGGTGCAATAATTGCAAAAGATCCCTTCTTGAATGGGGTTTTGTTGTTGCTTGCCTTGGTTCGAGAGGGAATGTAAAAGGTTTTGACTGTAATTGGTTTGGGATGGTTGAGCAATGTTATCGGCAATGAAACCCTGTTTCAGAATATAACCTTGTCTCTGAGTCTCCTCCTGCCTAATCATGTAGTAGGCCTCTCCAATGGAGGGAAGAGGCTTCATTCTAAGGATTTGACCCCTAATGTTCATAAAGCTTTCATGGAGTCCCATCAAGAATTGTATTAACTGCCTTCTTTGTTCCTTGGATTCTTGGTTCTTGGTTTCTCCACAATTACATGGACACCTACAAGCAGTGCTAGGATCCATGGCTGCAATTTCATCCCAAATTCCTTTCATCTTGTGATAGTAATATTCAACAGAATGGTTTCCTTGTTCAATTCTGTGAAGATCCTTTTCTAATTGGAAAATCCTATGGCCATCAATATTGGCAAATCTTTCTGCCAATTCTTTCCAAACTGAATGAGCATTAACAACATACCTTAGGCTGTTGCTTATGTCTTCTGTCACTACATTGAAGATCCAAGAAATCACCATGTCATTGGCTCTTGCCCATAGTGGATGCAGTGGATCATCCTTTTCAGACACGGAAAAGATCCATCTATGATTGAAAGCTTGTTTTTGGCTGACAGGGCTATCTCAAAGGATCTTTTCCAAGAATTGTAGTTCTCACTTCCAGAAAGTTTGGTGGCAATCAAGATCAGCCCTGGGTGATCATTATTGTGTAGATACAAGGGATGCATATTGGAGTCTATTCCTATCTCCATTGTTGCTGTTTTGTTCTTTGAACTAGCAGACTCATTGGAGGCTTTTTGGAGCTCTGTCATGTTAAAGATCTTTTACGGCCAAGGTAAAAAGGGGAAGAGAGGAACTGGATGGATGGCTGGAAGGGTACGGGCGCCAAGGTATTCTTGGCTCTGATACCATGAAAAGAGAGAATATAAATTGAGCCTTGAACAATTTCTTTCTTCTATATGTGTTAAAATACAAGTACAAAGGTCCTATATATAATCCTGTATGCTACTGGCCAAATAAGAAAAGGAAAAGGAATGACAAACGATTACAATAACTAATCGATCTATGTCTAATGTAATAATCGCATATTTACACCCGACACCCATCGGGTTTCAAGAATTACAACCAGTACTAAAACTTTGCATAGTAGTTGCTTCCTTGAACTTTTTCCATTTTGCATTTGCTTCTCCCAACTTTGCCTTGATCTGGATGTTGTTATGCAATTCTGTCTTGACAGAGTTCAATTTCTTCTTGATTTTGTCTTCATAGTTAACAGCTACCTGTTGGGACGGTGAAGATATTGTTTGTGTGGGAGAATATGAATAGGAAAAATGCGAAAGATTATGCAGGAGCAGTTGCTTCAGGTTTGATATGTGGGGAGGGGATTGTGACTATATATACCTTCTGTTCTTTCCATTTTCATGATCGATCCGCCTATCTGCATGTACTTTGGGCCTTCTGCAAGCAAGGTTTCACGGAATCATGGGAAGTTAGTGATTGACTTTACTGCTTTCTTAAAAATGAGGCCTGTTTTGATAATTCATGAATCACTTGTATTTGTTGTTCTCGATCAGTTTATTGCCATTTACCAATTTCTATTAAGCCAGAGCTAAATATAGATATGTAGTTCCACTCGAATGTACATGTTTGGGGCAAGACTATGCGTAACTTTATTAAAAAGGTTTAAAACATAATTGGTTAGTTGATATAATGAGATAACAGAAGTTCTGAGTTCTGACCAATTATGTGATATCTGATCTGTATTCAAAGGATGATTTCATTTTCACTTCAAAATTAAGAATAAACCAATATTATCAATAGTAGCTGTGTCGGTGCCACATATCCTTAATCCCCTCGAACTGTATAATCATTAACTCTTTGTAAAAAAACGGAGAAAGTATATGCCTAATTGCCTATCTAGAATGGGGAGAAAGAATGAAAGGATCTAAGAGCATCCTCCATGGGGTATTAAGAACATGCAACCATTACCATTGTAGAGTAATTCTTATAAGAATAGGTGTTAAGAAATTCTTGAGGAAGAATTTTTTAATTCTTCTTAAAAAAATTTGCCAACACAAACAAGAGAGAGTGTGTGACACATGCCTTGCAAAAGGAGGCGCGTGCGCCACATAGCCTACAATTCTTGTGAACGGAAACAAGGGGCAGCCCACATGGTGATAACGTCTTCTGCAAATTTTGACCGTTAATTTTTTTTAATAAAAAAATTTAACCGTTTGAAATTTTTTTTTTACCGTTCCAAACTAGCTTTTTTCAACGGTTCTTTTTGGTTTTTTTTATAAATATTTTAAATTTCACCATTTTTACTTCTTTTTTCTTCCTATATACATATTAATTTATTTATTTTCAAATTAAAGGAAGAATGACCACGAAATATATTAATTTTTTTGTAATATTTAATGTTACAATTAAAATTATAAACAAATTAATTTATTTGCAAAGTATTAAAATAAAAAAAATTGTGTAAATAAAGTAAATGGTTTAGTAGTGGGACCCAACTAAGAATTAAGGGAATAATGAGTACCAATGGAAAGATAAATTCTTGGAGTGCGAAATTTTTAAAAAGTGTAGGTGGCAGTGGAATCCAGCCAAGAATCAGCAGAAGAACAAGCACCATTGAGTATGGGCGTAAGTGGTTCGGTTTGGTTTGGTTTAGGCCAAAACCGCCAACCGAACCTCCCCTTATTGGTTCCAAAAATTTCGAATCGAACTGAACCGAACCACTCAGTTTGGTTTGGTTTTTTGTTTTATGTAAATTACTTTTAATCAACTTAAACATCATTAAAAATAAAAATAAAAATAAGACTTTAATCTTGAATTAACATCAAAATTAGATAATGATCTAATAAAATAAAATTATCATAAAGATTACAATACAAGCTCCAAAATAAACACAAACAATGGAAGAAATAATAGTCATCCAACAATCAAAATTTTGTTTGGTGTAGTATAAACAAATTAATTTATTTGCAAAGTATTAAAATAAAAAAAAGTTGTGTAAATAAAGTAAATGGTTTAGTAGTGGGACCCAACTAAGAATTAAGGGAATAATGAGTACCAATGGAAAGATAAATTCTTGGAGTGCGAAATTTTTAAAAAGTGTAGATGGCAGTGGAATCCAGCCAAGAATCAGCAGAAGAACAAGCACCATTGAGTATAAGCGTAAGTGGTTCGGTTTGGTTTGGTTTAGGACAAAACCGCGAACCGAACCTCCCCGTATTGGTTTCAAAAATTTCGAACCGAACCGAACCGAACCACTCAGTTCGGTTTGGTTTGGTTTTGTGTTTTATGTAAATTACTTTTAATCAACTTAAACATCATTAAAAATAAAAATAAAAATAAGACTTTAATCTTGAATTAACATCAAAATTAGATAATAATCTAGTAAAATAAAATTATCATAAAGATTACAATACAAGCTCCAAAATAAACACAAACAATGGAAGAAATAATAGTCATCCAACAATCAAAATTTTGTTTGGTGTAGTATATATATATATATATATATATATATATATATATATATATATATATATATATATATATATATATATATATATATATATTTAAATCTCAATTTGGTCATCCTACTTTCAGCCAAAATTCATTAAGCTCACTCTACTTTTTTTTTTCCTCAATTTAATCACTTTACTTTCACATAATTAGCACGTTCATCACTCCATCCATATATTTAGATGGAAAGTTTAATTTTTTTAGGAAAATGAAATAATACCCTTACTAAATTTGGGGATTTTGAGGATCTCCTTCTCCTCTCAAACATAATTTCTTATTGTGTGACTTAAATTTGTCAACACACCTTTCAAAGGTAAAGGCATTATTGTCTTTTCAAATATTTTCATCCAACTTAACTAACGGAATGACTCTAGTGACCTTAATGAATTTTGGCCGAAAGTAGGGTGACCAAATTGAGATTTAAACTATATATATATATATATAATGACTAAATCAAAATGATCTAAAAGATAGTTAACAAATGATATATAATATGCATTATATAATAAATAAAAATATATAGGTTGGTTTGGTTCGATACTAAAAACCGTGAAACGAACCGAACCAAGCGGTTTCTAATTTTTGAAACTGAAATCGACCGATTTGATTTGGTTTGGTTCGGTTTCGTAGTTCAATGATTCCGATTCACACCTCTACCATTTAGTATGCTATAACCAAACCTGACATTAAAAATCTATATTATAATAAGGCTCAGTAGTTAACTACTAGCCAAGATTCATTTTTAGCAAACATAACTACTGGTCAAGATTAAATCTTCTGAAAAGTTAACTACTGGTCAGGATTAAATCTTCTGAAAAGTTAATTACTGGTCAGGATTCATTTTTATCAAATATAACTACTTGGTCATGATTAACTCTCATTATCACCCTAATTGGTTCCCTAATTAATTCTGACATTTGTCTTCCTATATTAGTTTTTTAATATATTCAATAGATATTGCTAGATTTCGATAATCTTGATAACAATATATGAGATATCTATAAATTATTAACGGTAAGTTATTTCTTTTCTTTTTTGTTCTTTTAATTCAGTTTATTTATTTTGTTGATTATGTACTCCATTCAATTTAAATTAAGTATCTCTTAATTGCAATTGGCCAGTAAATAGAAGAGAAAGACAATGAAACCTTAGGTAGCATTGAGGAGAACGTACACAAAGAAGAATTCAATGGGGATGGTAATGATAGAAAAAAAATAAGAAAAAAGAGAATGAATTGGGGGTGCTGGAATCAAGGGGTTGAAGAAAGGAAGAAATTAAAATAATAATATAGTAATAGTTGATTTGAAAACTTTGACTTACAATTCTTCAAATCCAAAATAAGTTTCTTCTTCTCTTTTGTTTGTTTAATTTTCTGTGTTTAATAAATATCATTTTCTTGATTTTCTACTTTGTCTCACGCTTCTATTTAAACTTAACAAATAGCTTTTGTACACCTACTAGCTAGACATATGGTAGTAGAATATAGTTCTTTGATTAAATGTTAATATTAGACAAAGTTATTGCATCTCATGTTTCAAACTCAGTCATTCTTGTGAAGCAAAAGTTTCTAGAAGAAGTTTAAGTTGTCGTTATTGAGAAAAAACAATACAATATTGTTTCTACATTTCAAATTTCTTTTTTTCTTTAACAATATTTGATTATTGGTTTTGTTAATCTTTCTAGAGACATGGGTATATATAGATGCCACTTTTTTTCTTTATAAGATCTCCTTCGCTCGATTCATGAAGATATCATTATGGATGCACAAGGTTTACCTCATATTCAATTTTTTTTTAGTTTTTATTTGTTGTTAGTATTTGTTTTTGAGGTCAGCCTCCTCCGTCCTCCCTCCTATAAGGATAATACTGGTTTTCTCCCTCAAGTTTATAATTTTATTTCTATTAATAAAATCTTACAGGGTAGCGTCTCTGTTTCCCTAAAAAATATTACAAAACTAATTTTTAATTTTTTTTACTGTTGGATGACTATATTATTTTAATTGATTATCGGGAAATGTTCATTTTAAATTGATTATTTTAAATACTGCTACCGTCTCTTATTAACGTCGTACAATAGGCACGAACATAAAATCTAGTATAAATACAAAGACAAAAAGGACACATGGGCTGCGCAGCCTCTTCCCAACATAACTCCGGTGCAACACGTGTTATATTCAAGTTCGGTTGTACCGTGGATTTAAAAGTAGTCGCTGCTTACTTTACTTTAGTTAATTTTTTGAATAAATAATTAATTTGTGAATACTTTTTTACTACTATAAATTACTCCATGTTTTACGGTTTTAAAAAGGAATAATATATGATGTAGTCCCTAATTTCACTTTTCTTCTTATAAAGGTGATAGATATTTTTTATTTTCTATTTTGATCCGTGGACTTCATTTTAGCTGACATATTTGTCCCTCAAACCATTATCTCAAATAAAATCATTAAATGATTTCATTTACTGGGGTATGTGTATTGGTTTCCATTAATTTAATTACCATTTTTTTTAGTTTTTAGGGTTGATTAATTTTGATCAAATACATCTTTTTGCGTCTGTTAGATTTTGTATGATAATATATGAGAGAATTCGAGTTTTGTAGATGAAACAGAAAATTTGGTTAAATAAATGTGTTTGAATTTTCTTTGTCTCATGTGTAGATGAAAATAATGGATAAAACTATTACATCTCATGTTTCCAAACCAATCATTGTTGTTAAGTAAAAACCCAGAAAAGAAGACTGAGTTTTCGTTATTGAGAAAACAATAAAATTCTATTTTCTTATTTTAACTGTAGTTAAAATTAAAATATTTGTTTATTGGTTTTCTTATGAAATAAATATCGAAATAAAATGTTTTATTTTGTTAGGTATTTGTGTTTTCTTTTCTTTTCGTTATGTAGTATACATATATCCAACCCCTAAAAATTATAAGACCATCTCCAACAGTTTAACGTTAAAACTGCACCAAATCTTTAAACTGATGCAATTTCTGCACCAAATTTCTTACACTATCTCCAACAGTTCTACTTCAAAATTTACTCTAAAAGGAATATTCAAAGTATATTATTCATTATTTCATTTAATTTGTATTCCAAGTATATGTTTTATTTTATTTAATTTACATTAATGTATTTTAGCAAAAAAATATATTATTGATTTAATATTAAATTAAATTAAATATTATGCATTAAAAATAATAATTAAATGCATGAATTTAATTGAGACTAAAATACAAACATATTATTAGTAAAATTGATAGTTATTGCATAATTTATATATAACTAATAACTAACAATATAAATAAAAATAATAAAATTATTTTTTTGTATTATTTAAACCAAAACATCACAAAGTGGTATTTAAACTAAACAATTAAACTAACAATAATAATGAAAATATAAAACACAAAATAATTACTTAAACAAAAAAATAATAATAAAAAATTAGGAGAGTGAAAATGAAATATCAACAGTTGAGCGCTGGAAATGAAGTCCAAAATCACAAACTTCAAATTTGAAGATGAATTGAAGCATCCGTTGGAGGAAGCAAGAATGTCCAAATCCTTCAAATTTGAAGTTTTGAAGGACCCTTGGAGATGGTCTAAGTAAATATTAGTTATTTCAACATTATCTGCTTTATTTATTGATAAGTTTTCAAAATGATGTTGTGATATCGATACGAACAAGAATATTAATATAAATACAAAGACAAAAAGGACACATGGGCTGCGCAGCCTCTTTCCAACATAACTCCGGTGCAGCACATGTCATATTCAAGTTCAGTCGTACCGTGGAATTAAAAGTAGTCGCTGCTTACTCTATTTTAGTTAATATTTTGAATAAATAATTAATTTGTTGGGTAAATTTTAAGTGAGTATAATTTTAGAAACATGTTTTCATATAGGACTATCAATTTTTTGGAAATTTTATGTAACTACAAATTGATTGTCAAATGACAAAAATGTCATTAATGAAGATCCAGCCTAAAAAATTCAAAAAAACTGATGTTAAGATTTGACATTAGCATTAATTTTACAGTTTATTCGAACAAAAAAAATTCAAAAAAACTGATGCCAAAGCTTGGCATTAGGCGAAAAAAAAATTCAAAAAGACTGATGCCAAGTTTTGACATCAGCATTGATTTCACAGTTTATTCAAACAAACAAAAATTCAAAAAAGCTGATGCCAATGCTTGGCATCAGGTGAAAAAAAAATTCAAAAAAACTGATACTAAAGTTTGACATCAACATTGATTTCACACTTTATTCAAACAAAAAAAGATTCAAAAAAGCTAATACCAAAATGAAAAAAAATAATCTAATAATCCAGACATCAAGATCCTAATGCCAAATGTTCCTCGTTGATAAACTCATTCTTCAGCCTGATGCTCAAAAACCCAAAACATCCCGCCGCCATCCAATCATCTCTGCCCTTTTTATACAACAACACACGATACTCACCATTCTAATATGAGGTGCTCATTTTGACTTGTGCTCAGCAACAATCTGCCCTCAATTACTAAAGTCTAAACACAATACTACAAAATTACTCTTTTAAGTTCTAACCTACCTGCCCAGCCTTGAATCTAATTTGCATATACATTATGACTCACCCTCTGTTCAACAAAAAAACAGTACAACAAAAATCATGGCCCACCCACCCACCAAACAACACACACCACTACAAAATTGTGATATGCCGGACGGAATCATATAGCTAGTAGCCTAGTATCAAGAATTATCTGGGAATCACATAAGCGAGTGTTTGACTAGTGCCCTGCAACAAGCGGTTTCTAGTAGTGAGGGAATGGATCGGAGAGGAAAGAAAAGGAAAACGACAGTGATTTGGCGGTCATATAAACACTCGGTATGTTAATTGGGGGAAGACGATCGGTATGATAATTGGGGGCAGTGATGTACTTTTACCTCAAAAATGTACCTAAAAGATATGTCTAAAAAATGACTGCATTGATTTAAAAACATGTTTTAAAAAATGTACCGGCTTGTAATTATTTCTAATTTGTTAATACTTTTTGGCTACTATAAATTACTCCATGTTTTACCGTTTTAAAAAGGATTAATATATGATTTGGTTCTCAAACTTCATCTTTCTTCCTATGAAGATAATAGATATTTTTCATTTTATATTTTGGTCCGTAGACTTCACACATATTTGCCCTGAGATAGTTATCTCAAACAGAATTATTTAAAAAATTAAAATGACTAAATTGTCCTCACTTAAAGTTGAAGAGAAAAAATTGCACTCACTTGAAACTGTGTGTGGGATATCTGGGTGGAAAAACTTTTGGCGGGAAGGGATAATAATTTTTCCTTCCCTGATATATACTCCATTAAAGGAAACCAACAACTACTGCTTCAAGTATACTCCATGTTCTTGTTCGCTGGTCTTGGTTGGAAAATGTGTCAAGTCACAACTCAATTTTTAGTCCAATTCCCCACATCTTCAAGGTTAACTCATTTAGTACATTTTGTAGAGTTAGCTCATTATATACTCTAATGTTTATGTGTTACATGGATTTCTTCATTCTAATTCGAGGTGGTCTTATGTCTAGAAAACAAAGGGAGAAAAGTCTTCACCAAGAACAGAGTTGGAGTTGTCCGAAGGAGAATCCCACAGCACCAAAGAAGATATTGGAGACTCGAGCACAACAGAGTCCCCTCCCCTTGCTCTTGAATTGAAAGGGCGATCTGACTTCAGAAGGCAAATGTCACCACTGGAATGCATTTCTTCCTTCTTCCGCTCACCATTTGAATCATTCAGAAGAAGAAGAAAGGATGACGACCTTTCTGTCAAAGAAAAGCGACAACCTTTGCTGAGGTGCTTTAGCTACGATGAACTTGCCAACGCCACAACTGATTTCAATCCAGGTATACTTTCATATTACGATCAATGAAACAATATGTTATCTTACTAAAGGGTGATTGAACAAGTATAGGATAGAATTGATAATTACATTTTACGGAGCCTAAGAATTCATAAGTCGTTAAAATAACTAAAGCTTCATTTTTTTCTTCGGGTGCATGGTTTTTACAACTAATTAATAGAGGCAAAGAATCTATTACGGAGTATATTATTTTGAAACGTTTTACCTAATGACTTAACTTTTTAAAATTATGTTAACTGAACTTGCCAAGCTTATTGATCTTAGCAGTACGATTCCGACTTCCATCAAGTACAAACTTAGCCCACCTGATCAATAGACTTCCGACCTCGACATCACTTAAGGTTGTCGAGTCGCCAAAAGTCTGCAAATTTAGGAAGCCTTGCCTCCATGTCAAACAAGAGACATGCCCAATTGCACCTAACTCTTTAGGCATTAAATGTAGAGGTGGCAATTTTTGTTCACACCCGTTTATCCGTTCAGACCACCCAATAAATAATGAATATAGATATACCCAAAATTTTAAGTAGGCACAAATGAGCATGTCCACTTGGGCACATTAATTATGATTGGCTAAATGGACGCCCACTTGAGTATCCATACTAAAACTCATTATGTTGCTCTTCTAATTTTGTTTTATCAATTACATACATAATTATAAAATACGTAAGATTAATAATGACGTTTAACATAATTATTATATTTGATATGCCCGGCCCAAGCCCGGTCACGAGCAATGCACGAGTTAGCATCACGTACCAATCACGAGCACAATGCATATGGGGCCCACCGACCTAGCGGGCAAAATAATAGAAGCATCGAGCATCGAGCAGTGTAAATTCCGTCCAGAAATGGCCGGGCATAGACCTTGCCTGTCCGACCAGGGGCCATGCCCGGACATCACACATTCAGCAGAGAAACCAGATTCATCTCGTCAAAACCAGGTCGAGTGTTGGCCTTGCCCACCCGACCAGGGGCCGTCCCTTGGACCTACAATAAGTTCAAGAGCAATGCAAATAGAACAGCCGGGCAAAGCCCTGCTCGCCCGGGCACACATCAACTGGAAGCACCGAAGGCTTGCTCTCCATGACAAGTCAAAGGTTTCCATGAATAGGCAGAACACTTGCCTTATTTGCTCCTACATCTACGCGGCCAACCGCCTATCACGCCTAAAATCAAGGGATTCTCCCCTTGATTGATTGGGTAACTATGGAAACTGAATCCTAGACGGATTCAATCACCTTGAAGGCCTATAAATACCTCTCCATCATCATTAACAAGGTATACACACTTTCTTCAGCCTCGATACTCTGTCGATTTGCTTTCAAGATTATACACGAGACTTACTCTCACGCCGGAGGGGTTTCGCGAGGCCCTGCCTTGCACTTCCACTTAGGTGTTCTTGTGTTCTTAACAGGCTCAAAGAAGGTGATCTCGAAGCCCAGATATCCTACCCAACTCAAGGACGGCCCAAGCTGTGATTTTGTCACATCAATATTCATATTGTACACCCACCATTCCAACTGCCACCCCCCCCCCCAAAATTGCAAAGCAAAGCATGCAACATGTATATATATATATATATATATAGTGCACCTGCCCTTCCAATCGCCACCCCCAAATTGCAAAGCAAAGCATGGAGTGTCATTCTACGATTCTGTACCCTTAAATGAAACTCAAAATCACTCTCAGATTGTTTCATTTCTATTACTCATGTAAATATCCGTCTCTATTACACTATCAATGGATTCATAGTAGTTTTGTGAGCAGTGCAACATACGACATACTTATTTGCTCGAATCTTCCTAAATAGATTTATATATGTGACTTAGTTAGTTTGTTCAATTTTTTGTCAGGTTTACACTCGTGTGTTTGTCTATTGGGCTTCAACAAAATTCAAAATCTAACCACAAAATAGAAGATTGAATTGATGGTTACAACAACAAAAATACATAATTGACACAAAAGATGAGCAAACATACATATTTATTTTTCCTTTTTAGGTAAACTTAATGTTTTTTTTCTTTTTGCATATTTTTGGTTAAAGAATAAAGTTTTTTAATTATTGTATTTATTTTATAATTTTGTGTTAATGAGTAGATGGGCACCCATAGGCGCCCATGCCCATTTATTATCCACTCATATATGTCCATAATATTAAATGGATACTTACTCACCCGCTCATTTAAGCTCATTGCCCAGGCACCGCCTATACCCGTCCGTTTGTCACCTTTAATTAAATGCCAACACGACGATCCTACGAATTAACGTACCATAGTGTCAGATTTGACAATGAAAACTCTTTTATCTTTTCTAATTTAAAACCAATCACAACCTGCCACGTCATCAACATTCTCAAGTATACATCTGGAACATTCCCCTTCATTTATTTCCCCAACTTCATTACACTTTTGTACACTCTCCGTCGATAAATTATCGGACTAATTGACCCATGCACAGATTAAGAAAAAACAATTGACTTGATTATCTATATTGGTTTAATGTGCAGTTTCCTTTAAAGTCCACGTGTATGTAGCCCATAATTAAAGTATGAGTGAAAAAGTAAGGGTAAAGTGATAAAAGTGGATGTTCTAAAAAGGTAAGTTTCAAACTTAACAATTATTTTGAGACAGACGAAAAATAAAAGGAAGACGATAATTTAGGGACGGAAGGAGTATAGCCTAAATCATTTACTTCCTTGACGTTAACTGCTTGATCTACCACCGCATTTACATAACATCTACACTGAAATTATTACTTTCACGTTGGAGGATTTGAGTCAGGTCAAACCTCAGCTCCCTAACGGTGTTGTTCATTTTAGCAGGTCACATAAGTTTCGTGGATTATCCGGACATTTGATCATCATCCAGCTTCATACGTGGACATTTGACTTGGTCACCTACATTTTGACGTGACTGGTTACAATTTCATAACCTTTTACTTTTACCATTCACTTGTGTTGTAATTATATTAGATGTGATCAAATATTTTTATAATTACAACTCAAAGGATATTAACACATCTCTTAATTATTAGAGTTTTCAAACTGGAGTCATTGCCACTTTTGTGGTCCAACCAATCGGGATTAATCTTGAGTCGTTAACACGAAGATATCTAAGAAATCCAAAAAAAAAGTAACTAATTACTCCATCCATTCCATGTAGTTCATTTTTGAAAATTTTAATTATTATGAGAGATATAACTAGGATTAGAGTTAGTCATAATTACAATAATATTATGTGATGTGACAAAAATATGTTAATATCAAATGTGAATGTGGAGGGTAATGTTGAAATATTATGTGATGTGACAAAAATATCAATATACCGTGGGTGCCAAAAGTCGTCGTTGTACGTCGATCGTTCGTTGACCAAATTTGGTGATGAAATCGTGTCGTTTGAGTCGGATATTTGGCTTTATGTGGATCTCTGCAAAATAAGCATCGTGAGTAGTGGGGGATGTCCCCCCAAAACCCTCCGGCGTGAGAATCATTACAATATAAAAATATAGGAGGGCGCGTAGCCCCGGTGTGCGGAGAGAGAACTGTGGAAAAGAGAGAGCGTGCCCTACTATGACATAGTAGGGTTTATTTATACATGAGGGGTTAGAGTTTACTTGTCATGCATGGGCCAGGCCCATGGTATTCAGTAGTCCTGTAAAGTATAATGGGCCAATGTAGTGGAAAGCCCCCTCGCGTAAGCGAGGCCCAAAAGCCTTTAAAGGCAGATTAAATATAGGCACTTTAGTAGCCCCCTGGTCCTTATTCCTTGGGATTTATCTCAAGGGCAAGGAGTATAATTTTCTGTCAAGCATGACATTTACTCAACCGCGAGTAACACTCTAGCGAGAAGACAATGTAAAGCTCAACCGCGAGTAGACTCGAGCAGTGAGCGTAAGCGCAGATAGGGGCGGTGTACTACTCAACCTCGAGTAATACTCGAGTGGGAGGACAATGTAAAGCTCAGCCGCGAGTAGACTCGAGCGGGGAGCGTAAGCGCAGGCAAGCACGGTTTACTACTCAACCGCGAGTAACACTCGAGCGGGAGGACAATGTAAAGCTCAACCGCGAGTAGACTCGAGCGGGGAGCGTAAGCGCAGGTAGGTGCGGTGTACTACTTAACCGCGAGTAACACTCGAGCAGGAGGACAATGTAAAGCTCAACCGTGAGTAGACTCGAGCGGGGAGCGTAAGCGCAAGTAGGCGCGGTGTACTACTCAACCGCGAGTAACACTCAAGTGGGAGGACAATATAAAGCTCGACCGTGAGATGCTCAAACGGGAGGATAAATAAATGTCGATCGCGAGATGCTCAAGCGGGAGGATAAGATAAAGCTCGACCACGAGATGCTCGAGCGGGAAGGTAAATGCACCTCAACGTAGTGAGAGTCTTCAAGAATCCGAGCAGCCTCACTTTGGTGAAAGTCCTCATAAATCCATATGCTCAATCGAGAAACTCAAGTGTGGGATGCCCAAACGGGGAGCGTAAGCGCATAAAATAAATCCAGAAGCCTCACCGTGGTGAGGGTCTTCGAGAAATCCAGCAGCCTCAACATGGTAAGGGTTTCAAAAGTTCGAGCAGCCTCACTGTGGTGAGAGTCCTCTAGAAATCCATATGCTCAATCGAGAAGCTCAACCATGGGATGCCCAAACGGGAAGTGCAAGCGCATAAAGAAATCCAGAAACCTCACTATGGTGAGGGTCTTCGAAAAATCCAGCAGCCTCAACATGGTGAGGGTCTTCAAAAATTGGAGCAGCATCACCGTGGTGAGAGTCCTCTAGAAATCCATATGGTCAATCGAGAAGCTCAACCGTGGGATGCCCAAATGGGGAGCGTAAGTGCATAAAGGAAATCCAGAAGCCTTACCGCGGTATGGGTCTTCAACAATCCGAACAACCTCACCGTGGTGAGGGTCTTCGAAATGATAATAAGAAACTCGGGCTCTGGCGCGAGTGTAATCTGAAGCTCAAGTTGTGGCACGAGTGTAATATGAAACTCGGGCTCTGGTACAAGCATAGGGTGCGTGGGCATAGAATAAAAACATGAAGCTCATGTTATGGCATGAGCAAGACGTGCACGGGCACGGAGCAATAATGATCTGAGACTCGAGCTGTGGCGCGAGCATGACGTGCACGGGCACGAGAATAATAATCACGGGCGTGGCGCACGCACGGCATGGGGTAATAGCATAAAAGCTTCGGCGTGCGCGAGCGCTGCAGGCGCGATAATAATAACATGAGGCTCGGGCTATGGCGCGAGCATGGCGGGCACATGCACGGGCACGAGAATAATAACATAAGGCTCGGGCTGTGGCGCGAGCATGGCGTGCACGGGCACAAGAATAATAATATGAAGCTCGCCGTAGCATGCAGCACGGTAACAACATAAAGCTCGGGCCGTGGCACGGCGCGTACGCACGATAACAATAACATGAAGCTCGAGGCGAGCGCGTAGCGCCGCACGATAATAATAACATGAGGCTCTGGCGCGAGCATGGCGCACCCGCACGAGAATAATGATCTTCGGGGCATGGGCGTAGCGTGCACGCACGATAACAATAACAAGCTCGGCCGTGGCGCGGCGTAGCGCACGGGCACGATAATAATAACATGAGGCTCGGCCGTGGCGCGAGCATGGCTGCACGAGAATAATGACATGAAGCTCGGGCTATGGCGCGCGACGCACGCACGATAATAATAACATGGCTTCGCGGGCGCAGCGCTGAACACGATAATAATAACATGATGCTCGGGCGCGAGCAAGCGTGCACAGCACAATAATAATAAGCTCTGGCCGAGTGAGCGTGCGGCACAAGGTAACAACATAAAGCTCGGGCGTGGCGCGAGTGTAGCGCTGCACGCACGATAATAATAACATGAAGCTCGAGGCGCGGCGTGCACGATAATAATAACATGAGGCTCGAGCCGCGCGCATAATAATAACATGAGGCTCTGGGCGCGTCGCACGCATAATAATGAGCTCGTGCGTAGCGCGTGCGCACGCTAACATAACAAGAGGCTCGAGCTATGGCGCGAGCATGGCGTGCACGGGCACGAGAATAATAATCTGAAGCTGGGACTGTAGCACAAGCGTGACGTGCACGGGCACGGGGGAACAACATATAGCTCGGGTTGTGGCGCTAGCGTGGCATGCACGGGCACGAGAATAATAATCTGAAGCTCGGGCTGTGGCGCGAGCATAGTGTGCCTGGGCACAAACTGGACTAAGTGCTTAGTTCTGGCCAAGGCTTTGAGAGAGCATGGCCCTTATCGCCTTGGGCGAGCATCCTGAAGACTGCCTAGCGGGCATGGCCCAACTCTGAACGGTGACTAGCTAACCGGGCTTGGCCCTGTTCGACGTTTGTACGTCGAAGCTGTTGCTAGTGTATCAACTAGGTATAGAGATATACGACTAATAGTGTTGCTCGGTCACTATAGGAATCCGAGGTAGTTAGCCGCTATCTTGTAGGCATGGCCTCTATCGCTCAGGGCGAGCATCTCGCCTAGTGGCATGGCCCAACTCTGAACGACGACTAGCTAACCAGGCTTGGCCCTGTTCGACGTTTGTACGTCGAAGTTGTTGCTAGTATATCAACTGGGTATAGAGATATAAGACTAACATTGCTGCTCGATCACTATAGGAATCTGAGGTAGTTAGCCGCTATCTTGTGGGCAGGGCCCCTATCGCCTGGCGGGCATCCAAGTACATGAACCGGGCATGGCCCTATCTTACTCATGGAGAGGATAAGATAAGTTCAATAATACTCGGGTGTAGAGGAAGGTTGACCGGGCAGAGCCCTATCTGCTCGCCTGGCGAGCAGATTTTGTCAAGCAATCCGAAAGCAATTTGTATAAATAAACATATTAACAATTTAATGAAAGAACTTACCTTTTTGTTGATAAGATGATAGTGGCCCCAACAGGGCTGAGGGTCTTGCCCGCTAGTTTATTAGGCCGTCCGAATAGTTGTAAAGGTATTTGGGTTTTTCCGTTTGTGGGCAGGCCCTCTACTTTCCGACTGTAAGTGTTTATCTTGAGGTCGGGAAGTAATTATGGTCGTTGTAGTTTTCTTTCTGAGGAAGTCTGGTTACCAAGGCTTAGTTGACTTGGTTTGAGTACCTGAAAGTTTAGTGCATTATTTGCGAAGCAAACATAGTCCCATTTTAAATAAAATTTGGGTATGTATTCTGCATTTAATCTTATGATAATAAGATGGTGTACAAGATAGCGATTTATGTAAATGACAATAAATAAATATTGTTATTAGCATGATTGGGGAAAATAACATCAGTATTGATATTATTTGTCACATGCGATCAAAACATGATTTGTAAAGTGAGTTCATGCATGAATTTAAGCATAGCGGTGAATAAAGTAGCTTCATTATCATTTGTCATGCTTGGGCAAATAAATAATAAAATATAGAGTACAATTAACTCCATTGATATGTCAAATTTGATAAGTGAGTGAGTATGCACTTTCTTTTTTCATGCGCGGCCGGGGATTAGTAAGATCATAAGGCGCGTAAAGGCGGTATCATACATATGGTCGCGGATGCAAAATATATTTAATTACATGCATTGGTGTAGTATAGCATAACATGCATCATCATGGTGGAACAATTTGATGTAAACATGACATAGTTATGAGCATAGGTTCATCATAATTACTCTAATTTATGTCGTATAGCAATTGTCACGGTTGAATTTCTTGCATTATTCACCAATTAATGATAATTGTAATCTGTTACTATAGTTAGCATGTCAAGTCGTCATGTCATATGTATTTATAACATGGTAATTTATTTGATATTATAGCTATCTCGCATAGCGCCAAGTTATAATCGTCAATTATTAATTATCATAATCAATACTTTTAAAGGAAAATAAAGTTCCAAAATTATAACTCAATCACGACATATACATATTGCATGCAGATTTTACGCAAGTTATAGTGTCTCATGTTAATTTGGAGCAAAAAGTAGGCATGCACATCATTTATAAACTTTAATCCATGTTTCGTTAACTAATTACTATGGACATTGCGAAAAAAGAGTTCATTTGATCATATTTTGTAAGAACGGAGGGAAAAAATGGAAAGAGAACACCTTAAAATGGTAGGAGAGGGTCTGATCAGTTAGATGGATGGAATCTTGACGAAAGATAGTTGTCCCTTAACTGTTGGTTAATAGAAGTTAATGTGGCTGAATTGAAGTAAACTGTAAGGACTAGTTTGAAATAAACCAAATTGACGGTGTCATGATGGACAAATGTCAAACAGCTTGTCACAATTATGTTAGGTCATGGATAATTGTGAGGTCATGGAGAACGGCTGATCTCCCCTTGCGTCATAACTATGTCCCATCGCCGTGCCAAAGCAGGAAAAACCCAATTGTTACAAACGACGCATGTGAGCACATTCCACATTCGATGGCAACGATTTTGGTGGCGTTGGACTCGCCTCTGTAAATAGCATCTAACCACGGTGATGGTTTCAACTTTTGATGCGGGAAAGTCCCATATTTGCTAGGCACAGAGCATTGTCGGTGTGTGCTTATGTATTCCGTTGCAGCAGCTTTCGTTGGCACGTGGGGGAGCGATACATCTCCGATGGGGGTGATATTGGTGCCGTTAGACTCGTCTTACCAAGGTGAATCCCATGACAGTATCTATATTCTGTTTAGAACTTTTTCTTTTCCGCCCAATCCGCATGGAAAGTTTGTTCGATATTAAGTTCAATGGTGTTCCGGCACCCCCGACGAAGCTCAGCCATGGACGACGGAGTCCGTAAGTAGAGGGAAACAAAGTGTAGTCGTTCCCGGCAACTGAACCAACTGAAGTGCCTATAAATGATGTGCATGCCTACTTTAATCTGCCTTCAAAGGCTTTTGGGCCTCGCTTAGGCGAGGGGGCTTTCCACTACATTGGCCCATTATACTTTACAGGACTACTGAATACCATGGGCCTAGCCCATGCATGACAAGTAAACCCTAACCCCTCAGGTATAAATAAACCCTACTATCTCATAGTAGGGCACACTCTCTCTCTCTTCTACAGTTCTCACTCCACACACGGAGGCTATGCACCCTCCTATATTTTTATACTATACTGATTCTCATGCCAGAGGGTTTTGGTGGGACATCCTCAACCACTCACGGTGCTTATTTTGCAGAGATCCACATAAAGCCAAATATCTGACTCAAACGACATGATTTCATCACCAAATTTGGTCAACGAACGATCAACGTATAGCAACGACTTTCGGCACCCCCGGTATACTGATATTTTTGTCACATCAGTTTGGTTCCATTGTCGTCCAGCGGTTAGGATATCTGGCTTTCACCCAGGAGACCTGGGTTCGATTCCCGGTAAAGTGGTAAAAGTGACCTTCTAAGAAGGTAAGTTTCAAACTTAACAATTATTTTGGGACGGACGAAAAATAAAAGAAAGACGATAATTTAGGGACGGAAGGAGTATAGCCTAAATCATTTACTTCTTTGACATTAACTGCTTGATCTACCACCGCATTTACATAACATCTCTAGTGAAATTATTACTTTTACGTTGGAGGATTTGAGTCGGGTCAAACCTCAGCTCCCTAATGGTGTTGTTCATTTTAGCAGCTCACATAAGTTTCTTTGGATTATCCGGACATTTGATCATCATCCAGCTTCATACATGGACATTTGACTTGGTCACCTACATTTTGACGTGATTGGTTACAATTTCATAGCCTTTTACTTTTACCATTCACTTGTGTTGTAATTATATTAGATGTGATCAAATATTTTTATAATTATAACTCAAAGGATATTAACATATCTCTTAATTATTAGAGTTTTCAAACTGGAGTCATTGCCACTTTTAAATGTGAATTTTTTATTTTTATTTTTTGTAGACCTTTCCCCTAAAGGGGCAGGAAAGGGATCGAATATAAGACCACATTACATTTTGTGAAGCCTCAATTCTATCATCGGGTTATCCCTTAGGGTCATTTTTAAAAGTGAATTATTTAAATGAAACATTCAAAAATAATTTAATAATCAAATCAAATGTATTTTCTTAAATCATGCGTCAAATTAACTCAGACAATAATTTTAGAACGGATTAACAACTTGTTTACAAATGCAATGAACCAACTAAAACTGCATTCATTTGTCGTAGGCATTTCCACACTTTTATGAGATGTGCATGCATCTATCATTAGATAAAGAAAAATGCTACATAAGTCCAAACTCAAATATAATTCATTCGTTTCTAAATTATCGTTATTTTTTATATGATACATCGTTTAATCAAAAAATAATTATTTAACACCCTTGTGAGAATGTAACCATATTTAAAGTTGGTAAAGAAAAGTAAGGGCAAAAAAGTGTTAAAAGTTTTGTTTCACAAAAGAAAATTTTGAAAGATAATGATTTTGAAACAGACAAAAAAGGAAAGATAGTCAATTATTAAGAATTAGAGGGAGTATAAATTTTATTAATCACATGCTGCTTATGTAAAAAAGATTTTGCACTGCTGATTGATGAAAGATTTCTTCTTATTTTCTTACTAATCGAACTTTGCTCAAGGATTCAATAAACATTTTGTTGTAAATTTGTATGTATAAATTCAATCAACGTTCTAAAATGGTACTCCTTTCGTTTCTAAATTATTATCTTTATTTATTTATTTTTTCAGTTTCAAATTAATTGTATTCTTTCAAAACCTTCATTTTTAAGAAATATTTTTACCATTTTACCTTTACCTTTTATACTTACTTTAATTAGGACTAAATGAACCAAAACATTAAATAAAATAATACATTACATCAATATTTATAATATGATGAATTACTTTTATTTAAATAATATAACGGATAAAAGATGATAATTATTTAAAACGGAGGCAGTAGGAAAAAACCCAACTTCATATAGTCCTTTACATAGAATCAAACGGAAGTCTTTGGATAAAGTCCAGATGCACCCCCCGTGGGTTTGATTGATCTAAATACCTGCTCTCCTAGGTTTGTTTCCTTTATGCTTGTCATTTAGTAAAGTACCTTGTCTAGTTTAAATGTACTTTTGAAAATATTTAAATTTTGAGATTTAGTGTTTATTTTACTGATTAGAGCACTCATTCCCTCTTGTACGATCAAATTTCATTGGGAAATTTGGTTAGATTTAGGGAATAAAAAAATAAAATTATTTAAATTCTAGTTTAACAATAACCTTATTGAATCCCAATAATTGAAATATTTGTTTATTCTAGTTTTGATTAGCTCAAAATGCACTTTATTTCATTTTTCTCTTTAAAGAGAAATGTGGTGTAGTAGTTGGAAATTTCTAGGAAAAAATGATGTGGGTTTAACATTTCAAACAAGGGGTAGTGTTTTTTTTATAATAATAAGAATTAGATAATATGGATGGAATAATAATAACTGCCCTATTGAGAATAAATCCAAGTTTGTGGAATTTCATATAAAGTGATAATGAGAAGGCAACAAAGAATATTGGGATATATCTATGCATAAATCAAAACTACAAACGAAAAAAAAAACATTTAAAGTGATAATTTAAGTAGAATGGGAAATGATTTTAATCTAAACAATTAATTATAGTTTTAGCAACGTTCTATAAACATAATACTACTTGATTGTATATAGGATTATTATGGTAGTTAGACAACATTGATCTTTCGCTAATAAGAACGTTTTTATTCTATATTTTTAATTCAACTTTTTTCAGTTTGTAATTCTTTTCATCGTATTTCCTAATGTGCGAAGCCCAAATCTGATTACGAGTAGAGCTCGTGTGATCATCACGTGTCAATTACGAGCTTATAAATCGGATTCCCGCACAAGCATGCATAGCGGGTAAAATGTCCGACCAAGGACCACGTTCTATCCCCCACCAATCCTGACTGGACCAAGGCCTTACCTCTCCGACCAGAGGACCATGCCTAGGGGACACAGATGATACTATGAGTAACCATAGCCTGTCCGGGTAGGGCCACACCCACCTGGACAAGTATTGCGGCCACCGAGCAACCGAGCCTTGAGGCCCAACAAAGGCTACAATGTTTCTTAATCTGAGATTGATTCCTTCCTTAACTACTCTAAATATTAAGCGGCATTTCTACAAGGGCCTATATATATATACTCCTCCAAAAACTCTAAACAAGGTATACGCATTCTTGAGTCTAAAAACTCTATCAAATTTCATTCTCTAGCATACGATTCTTAATGTCAAGTGTTTCTGTGTTCTTGATAGATGTGTTTTACGTGTTCTTGACAGATTTGTAGAAATATTCAACCCACACAAAAGCATATATATCAAATCAAACACAAACGGACGGCCCAAGACTCATTTTTGTATCATCATTTCCTTTTTTTTAACGTCCTTTACGGTTTGGTTTTTTCAATATCACTTTCATATAATCAATGCAAGAGCGAGGATATAAAAACACTTTACCACCGAATTCAGAATCAGAATCCTTATAGTCATTTAAAAGCAAAACTTAAAAACATAAATGAGTAAAGATTTCCTTTAGATTATGAAACAAACATGGATAGTGAAAGCATCTTGTGGGCTGCGCTTATTTTAAAAAAGAAAAAGGAGAAGGAGATCATAAATGAGAAAATGCTTATTATAAAAAAGAAAAAGGATTAAATGCGTCACTCGTCCTTGTATTATGCCAAAGTCAACTAGCAGTCCTTGAACTTCAAAGGTGATCATCATTGACCAAAGATCACATTTTTTGCTCACCAGTAGTCCATAGCCTTGACGGCGTTTGCTTGAGCTCCGTTAACTCGTCATGTGTAACTCACGTCAAGAACTTTCAAGGGCAAATTTGTCATTCCAAATTAAAGGCTCAACCCTTCTTCCATGCTGCCAGCCAGTTCCCACCCTTCACCCACTTCCACTTTCTCCACCGACCGCTCCCCCTCCAACCCTCTAATCAACCTCATCGACAACATAAATTTAGACAAAAAGCACCAAATTATACTAATGGCTTCCTTCTCATCACTCCGCCGCCGGGGATTTGAGCGACAGGGTAAGCCATGGCATCGGCGAGGAGTTAGGAGAAGGAGCGTCTCTGCATGTGGGTACTGGTCGGAGAAGAAATTAGAGACATGAGTCATGGGTTCGTGTATTGTATGAATTGGTTATTAACTTACATATCTCTCTTGTCGATCAACTACTTACATCACTAAATCAAGTCTTCAAAATTGAAGTGCAAACCGAGGTAAATGCTAAAGCCTTGCCTCGTATGGATTCTCATTAAGACTCTATTTGAGTAGGAAGGATGAGCAGAGTAGAACGATGGGGCTAGGATGCAAGGAAGTTGGAGCTGGAGGTTTAGAGGACTCGGTCCATACTTATCCCGGGAAGATTAGGGAAAGGATCAGACCACTCTTTAAACTGGAGTTCGGATGTCACTATGAATGGCATTTTTTTCTGCCTGTTCTAAGGGGCTAAGTGGAGAAGATGGAATATGGCGTTATCTTCGATCAATGCGGAAATCAAAATCGAAAGTTTTTGGGTTTCTTAATTGTGTTTTTCAAGAAATCAAAATCAATGGCCCTCCTTGAAATTGGTTTGTTTGGGTTTTTTAAATTAGTTTGTTAATAACCAATTGCAATTGTTTTTTGGGAAAAAAAATGGTGGAACAGGTGAAGAAATTAAATGGGTAAAGGCGTGAAGCTGTTGCCGGAGACGAACGAAGGGAATTTGGTTTGGGTATTAAATTTTTCACAAGGCCCCCCTTATTTTGATAATCTTACCTAGGGCCCCCCAATTTTAATGATGTACCCGAACTTGCGCCTTTTTATAAATGACAAAGACTTGTTTACCCTCAACATTGTGCACGTGAGATACGCATGTCTTAGTTAACGGCAATACACAAACGACGTGAGGGGCTAAGATTAACAACGAACAAAAAGGACGATCTTTGATCAATGGTGAGGGGGACTGATGTTGGACTTTGTTGGTAATTGGGCTTGCGGCCCGATTATTTAGTCCCGCCCACATGGAAATAATATTTATATTATTTTTGGTTAATTAGTATCCTAATCCTAGTGGGTTTAGGATTGACTTAACCTACAAGAAATATGTTTCTTGTAATAATATAAATAGGGCAACTAAGGGGATAAAACCCTAATCAACAATTTGGAGAACACGTCTCCAAGAAAGTGCCGCCCTCCTCTCTCCCCTAAATTCTATCTCACCAAAATACTCCCTCTAGCCTAACCATCAAGAGGCTTGGATTTGCGGTGTGAACCAGTATTGATATCCGTGCTCAGTGATATCAATCCGACGAGAGACTTGCAGTGCGTGGATATTGGCATACGAAGATCGTAGCTCAAGCGTAATTCTTCCGCTGCGTACAAGGCTCCAATTCGCATAAAGGTAATTCGTGATTACTGTTATGTTAGCGAACTTATTTGATATATGATTAGATATATCCTTCATTGGTCTCAGAGCCATATTGCTTGATTGCTCGTATTGTTATGCCAGGAATCGCATGCTCTTGTTTTTGGGTTTGTTTAAAAGTTTTACCCGATAACGAAACAAATGGGTTTTATTATTTTATGTGTAAAACTTTAAAATTTTCGAGAAAAATTTATATGTCTGAGTTCCCTACGACGAGGCGAACAACATACTAAATTCTCGTTGAATTCCGTTGGGTATTTTTCAAAATATCGCAAACCCAAGTTTTGTTGAAAACAGATTTTTCCGAAATTTTGCGTGCTGATTTGACCTGTTTATGTTCGGTGAAATCGTGATTTTATGGACTGTACTAGTAGTACTCCATGAGGGCTTTCCAACGACATATTATATGCTTAATTTGGACTTAAAATGAACGTTTTATGGCCTCGCGAAGTTAGCCCTTCGCGAATCGATTTTTTGGGTTTAAAATTCGACCAAAAACGACCCCCACTCTCGGCCTCGATACACGTGCCATTTTGGGCACTCATTTCGAGATAAAAAGTACACAACTGGGAAATACTCAAGGAAACGAGTCCAACGCCACTTTCCGTGAGGTCATCGGACCACCAGAAGGCGGCGCGTGGCCTGCACTCTCCGGCGAGGCGCGTGAAGGAGCGGCGTGAAGGTTCAACGATCAACCGTGACTGATGACGTGTCTTCCACGTCATCGCCACATCATCAGTGGGGCCCACTTCCAGAAAAATCATATGTGCTGACGTCATCATGACACGTCAGCTGCCACGTGGCTGCCACGTCAGGCCTAAAGCCCAGTCACCGCCCAGTCAGCTTCATAATGAAGCCCACACGCGCAGTTGGCGCGTGAGGGCGCGTGCGGCCAATCTGGAGCTCCGATCGGCAAACGGCCGGCGCGTCTGGCTCTGTTTTGGCCGTCTGAGTCCAATGGTGGTCTCTGTTTTGATCAATTCAGCCTGTAAATATTTGTTTTTGATTTTTCAGTGTGTAAAAACCTGTTTTCTAATTTTTAAAAATTGCAAAAATAATATTCAGGGGTTGTTTTGTCATTCTGTGACTGTTTAGGGCTGTTTGGGACTGTTCTGGAATTTTTTAAAATTCTTTGTGAATTTTAAGCTATTTTTAAGTCATTTTTAGCATATTTAATTGTCGTTTTGGGCTCTAAAATTACGATTGGGACTTCACAAGACCCAATAAATTTATTTTCAGAAGTGAAAATATTTATGTGCATGATATGTACTTGATTGATCTGTTCTATCATATTTCTTTTGTTTAAATTATCAATTTATGAATATTTTCATGTTGTGCATGCTTTGGTTGTGATTACGAGCCTCGCGGATTTTATCTCCTTACGTGTATGATGTGATTATATTTAGTAATTGATTTTTCGAAACAAAAGTGAATCAAAATATATATATATATATATATATGCTTATGTCTTATTTTTGCAACAAATTGTAGTGAAATGGCTTCTCAGAATGTAATCGCTGACCTTAATAAGGGTGAGAAATTAGATGGCTCAAACTATGGTGTTTGGCAAAGGAAAATCACGTACTTGCTAAACGAGCAAGAGGTTCTGGACAACCTTGATACTGTGATGGTATAACCAGAGATGGGTAACTTGACCATCGCCCAGCATCGCCAGAAAATGCAGGAATTCCTTGACTGGAAAAAGAAAAATCGATGTGCACGCTTTACTATCGAGTAGCATGCATAATGATCGATTAGCGAGTTTGAAGCACTGTTGCTAAACATATGTGGGACCAAATTAAGTGCATTTATGGGAATACTTCTGCTACAAAGTTAAGGACTTTGACCTACAAGTTTGAAAGCTATAAGATTGACCAGAAACGAAACATTCTTGAACAACTACGTGAGATATCCGGAATGATTCGTGATCTTAAAGCTGCTGGTTTTGTCTTATCGATGAACACAAGTTCAAGCGGTGATTCGTTCCTCGATTCTTGGAGTGGTTTGAGGCGTATTTTGACTCATGGACTCCATTCGGACTTTTGCGGATGTATCTCACCATGTTGAGCTTGAGGTCGAGTGTCATGAAGCGAATCGCGCGAAAAGTGCTGCGACTCGTGATCTTGCTCGTATTTCCCTTGAGGGTTTGCGCAAGCCACACGGACAACGCAAGAAACAAGCTAAAGGCAAGAAGACTCAGAATTTGGGCCCTAAAAGTGACAAGATTGCTAAACGCCGTAGAGGCAAAAAGAATATTGCTAAGCAGAAGTGCTACAACCTGTGGTGCCTTGGGTCATTTTGCTCTGACTTGTCCCGAGCCCAAGAAGGTATCACTTAATCCTATCTCCATGCAAAGTTATGTTTGCTCTCATGTTTTATTAGCTGACTCTCTCCACATGTGGATTGTAGACTCGGGCTCAACAAACATGTGACGAGGGATTGAGAAGGATTTGTAGATTATCGAAAAGTTCTGTTGGTACAAGAAGAATTTTCATCTAAAGCAGTTCGTCTCATTGAAGTCAAAGGAGTTGGCTCATACCAACTTCAATTGCGGAGTGGGCGCTTACATTGACTCTTCATGAAGTTCTTTATGCACTGAATTCGACATAATCTACTATCAGTACAATTGCTAGGACATGGATATTCTTTTAATTTTAGTAATGATCATTTGGATGTTTGTTTTGGTGATGAGATTTTGGGACATGGTTCTTTGTCAGATAATTTCTTTAAATTAGATTTGTTGGATTCCCATAATTCTTCTGTTAATTCTTCTTCTTGCATGGTTTATGATGATTCTAATTACGAAGTTATGACATGCTAGACTTGGACAAATAGGAAAAAGATAAGATGACTAGATTGGCTAGAGAGGCCTATTGGGTCTCTCAAATGTCAACCTACCCTTGTGTGAATCTTGTTTGGCGGAAAAGCTTGCCGAAAGCCTTTTGGTAAGGCAAAAAGAGCACACACCCATTAGAGTTAGTCCATTCGGACATTTGCGGACCAATGAATGTTAAGGCACGTCATGGAGCTTCTATTTTCTCACTTTTATCGATGACTATACACGCCATGGTTATGTTTACCTTATTTCTCACCGCGATGAAGCTCTCAAGTGTTTTGAGTGCTTTCGCAGGTTGAGAATCAAAAGGATAAAAGCTTAAAAACTTTAGAACCGACCGTGGCGAGTGAATATTTATCGATCAATTTAAAGAATTGTGTGAGAAAAAGGAATACGACGTTGACAATTCTAGAACTCCGCAACAAAACGTGTTGCGAGCGAAAGGAATCGAACATTGTTGGAAATGGTTAGGTCGATGATGGCACAGGCCAACCTCCCAATTTCGTTTTGGGGGATGCACTAATGACCGCCGCCTACATACTTAACCGAGTGCCTTCTAAGCCGGTTCCCATAACCCCTTATGAACTTTGGAAGGTGAAGCCTAAATTGGGGCATCTTCATCCTTGGGGTTGTCAGAGTTATGTCCAAAGTACTTCCAATAAGTTTGGAAAACTAGGCCCTAGAGGAACAAGTGTGTTTTTCATAAGGTATTCGAGATACTTCAAAGGGTTATGTTATGACTGTGGAAAACCTAACGAAGAATGATCTGAATCTGAGTCAAGCAATGTTGATTTCATTGAGAATGATTTCCACAGATAGGTGAAGTTAGGAAAGACTTTGAACTTTTTGAGATGGAAGAAGAACACATGACATCTTTTGGCGAAGGAGGAATTGCCTAAACCTAATCCTATGGTACAACATGAGGTTGAACCTATGGAAGTCGCCAATGAGAGTCAAGGTGATCTTCATCCGAGTGGGAGTACGGATTCTAGCTGGGAGTCCGATACTAGAACGAAGAAATAAAACGTGAAATATACCTCGGTCGTCGATTCGCGATCGAAGAGGAATCTTTCCTAACTACTTCTTTCAATTCTAGTGAGCCACATCGCTCAAAAGAAGCCCTTTTCTTTTACCTACAACAGTGAATGGATGACTGCAATGGAAGATGAAATTTCCTCTATGAAAAAGAATCAAGTTTGGGAGTTAGTTGATCTTCCGCAAGGTCGCAAGACTATTGAAACAAATGGGTTTTCAAAGTCAGCGAAAGCGCATGGATCAATTGACAAATATAAGGCACGTCTTGTGGCGAAAGACTTTACCCAAAGAGGGTTTAACTATGAGGAGACATTCTCCCCTGTGGTGAGATTTTCCTCCTCGTGCCTAATCCTAGCGATAAGTAGCACACATGGATCTAGAACTTTATCGATGGATGTTAAAACCATTTCTCAATGGAGAACTAGATGAAGAGATCTATATGACTCAACCCGGAGGGTTTTGAAGTCAAGGGACAAGAGCGCAAAGTGTGCCGACTCAAACGCTCCATTTATGGTCTCAAACAATCATCTAGACAAGGGTACATTTGCTTTCTCAAGCGATAACCTCAATTGGCTTTGTGATGATCGAGAAGACCACATTGTGTGTATGTTAAACGATCCAAGAAAAGGATCTTGATTCTCATTATTATATGTTGATGACATCCTACTAAATGAAATGATATGGAGATGATAAATGCCACTAAAGAGTGGCCGTTCAATGCTGACATAACACTTGGGTGAAGCAAGCTATGCGTCGCATGCCATTGAGTAAAGTCATTAGAGATCGTTTGAAAAGATTTCTTGGTTTGTCTCAAGAGACTTACATTAAGAAAGTCATCGAACGATTTGACATGACTAACATAAAACCCGTTGTCACTCATGGAAAGTGGGATGTCCTTTTAGTAAAACCAATGCCCTAAGAATGAAGAAGAGAAGAATGCCAACCCATATGCAAACGGTAGAAGTTTGACGATGCTATGTGCTGCACTTACCGACCTATACTTTGGCAAAGGATGTTTAGCTCGATTCCAAAGTAATCCCTGACCTCAACACCGGATGGCAAGAAGAGAAGTTCCGCTATTTGTGGGAACCACAAATTTAACCC
>CM028377.1:106511817-106588902 GCA_013146195.2 Codonopsis lanceolata | reverse complement strand
TTGATGTGATTCTAATTAGAGGTTATGACATGCTAGACTTGGACGAATAGGAAAAGATAAAATGACTAGATTTGGCTAGAGGCATATTGAGTCTCTCGGCAATGTCAACCTACTTGTGTGAATCTTGTTTGGCAGGAAAAGCTTGCCGAAAGCCTTTTGGTAAGGCAAAAAGAGCCACACACCCATTAGAGTTAATCCATTCGACATTTGCGGACCAATGAATGTTAAGGCACGTCATGGAGCTTCCTATTTTCTCACTTTTATCGATGACTATACACGCTATGGTTATGTTTACCTGAGCCACCGCGATGAAGCTCTCAGTGTTTTGAGTGCTTTCTCGCAGAGGTTGAGAATCAAAAAGGATAAAAAGCTTAAAACTTTTAGAACTCCGACCGTGGCGCGTGAATATTTATCGATCAATTTAAAGAATTGTGTGTGAGAGAAAAGGGAATACGCCGACAGCTTGACAATTCCTCCAGAACTCCGCAAACAAAACGGTGTCAGTAACGAAGAATCGAACATTGTTGGAAATGGTTAGGTCGATGATGGCACAGGCCAACCTCCCAATTTCGCTTTGGGATGCACTAATGACCGCCGCCTACATACTTAACCGAGTGCCTTCTAAGTCGGCCTCCCATAACCCCTTATGAACTTTGGAAAGCGTGAGAAGCCTAAATTGGGGCATCTTCATCCTCGGGGTCAGTGCGGGGTTAGTGTCCAAAGTACTTCCAATAAGTTTGGAAAACTAGGCCCTAGAGGAAACAAGTGTGTTTTTCATAAGGTATTGTATACCTCAAAGGGTTATGTTATGTACGGTGGAAAACCCAACGAAGGAATGATCAATCGTAGTGAGTCGCGCAATGTTGATTTCATCGAGAATGATTTCACGGATAGTGAAGTTAGGAAAGACTTTGAACTTTTTGAGATGGAAGAAGAACACATGACATCTTTTGGCGAAGGAGGGAATTGCCTAAAACCTAATCCTATGGTACAACATGAGGTCAACCTATGGAAGTCGCCACCCACGAGTCAAGGTGATCTTCATCCGAGTGGGAGTACCGATTCTAGCTGGAGTCCGATACTAGAATCCTAAGAAGAAGTAAACGTGGAAATATACCTCGTCGCCGATTCGCGATCGAAGAGGAATCTTTCCTAACTACTTCTTTCAATTCTAGTGAGCCTACATCGCTCAAAGAAGCCCCTTTTACCTAAACAAGATTGAATGGATGACCGCTTGAATGGAAGATGAAATTTCCTCTATGAAAAAGAATCGGGTTTGGGAGTTAGTTGATCTTCTCCGCAGGTCGCAAGACTATTGGAAACAAATGGGTTTTCAAAGTCAAGCGAAAGCGTGATGGATCAATTGACAAATATAAGGCACGCTCTTGTGGCGAAAGGCTTTACCCAAAGAGAGGGGTTTAGACTATGAGGAGACATTCTCCCCGTGGTGAGATTTTCCTCTGCTCGCCTAATCCTAGCGATAAGAGTAGCACACATGGATCTAGAACTTTATCGATGGATGTTAAACCGTGCATTTCTCAATGGAGAACTAGATGAAGAGATCTATATGACTCAACCGTAGGGTTTTGAAGTCATGGACAAGAGCGCAAAGTGTGCCGACTCAAACGCTCCATTTATGGTCTCAAACAATCATCTGCATGGCACAGTTGGTACATTGCTTTCACAGCGATAACCTCAATTGGCTTTGGATGATTGAGGAAGACCAACTGTATGTTAAACCATCCAAAAAGAAAGGATCTTGATTCTCATTATATGTTGATGACATCCCTACTGGGAATGATATGGAGATGATAAATGCCACTAAAAGTGGTCGTCTAAGGCTGATATGATGCACTTGGGTGAAGCAAGCTATGTGTTTGGGTAAAAGTCATTAGAGATCGCTTTTGAAAAGATTTCTTGGTTTGTCTCAAGAGACTTACATTAAGAAAGTTATCGAATCGATTTGACATGACTAACGCAAAACCGTTGTCACCCAATGGAAAAGGGATGTGTCCTTAGTACAAACCAATGCCCCAAGAATGAAGAAGAGAAGAAGAGAATGTCTACAACTCCATATGCAAACGCGGTAGAAGTTTGATGTATGCTATGGTGTGTACTCGGCACGACCTATACTTGCGCTTGGGATGTTGAGTCGATTCCAAAGTAATCCCGGACCTCAACACCTGGATGGCAAGTGAAGAGAGTTCTCATGTTACTTGGTGGGAACCACAAATTTAACCCTTTGTTACCAAGGTGGGGATTTGAGCTTGAAAGGTTTCACCGACGCGATTGGGCTGGAGATGTAGATGGTTATAAATCTACGGCCACGCTTTCCTCCTTGGTGGTGGAGCTATCTCTTGAGTAGCAAGCTGCGACAGACTAGCACCGCCCTATCTACGATGGAGTTAGAGTACATGGCTTGCTCACCGCGGCTCAAGAAGTCGTGTGGTCGAGGAGTTTTCTTCAACATCTTGATGTTACGACATGTGGATCGCTCGTAGTCATTGCTTGTGATAAAGATGGTCAGCTTTAGGTTACACTAAAGATCCCAAGTACCATGGGAAGATCGAAACACATTAACATCAAATATCATTTCACTAGAGACATGGTCGTAAGTAAAAGAAAGTTGTTCTAGAATATATTCCTACTAAGCATGTTAAGTGACCCTATGACTAAACCTCTAGCTAGTAGAGAGATCTTTCAGATCACATGTTGGGTCTAGTGGCTTCTTCAGAGGATTTGACTCTTATTCTGAGAACACTTATGATGACATTTGATTATTATTCATTATCGTTTGAATAAATTGCAGTTTCATTTTGTTCCTTTTATATGTTAATTGGATATTTTTATATGAAATTGTGTGGCATATATATTTTTGATTAAAAAGATGTCGAGGATATTGAATTGGCTCTCTCACACGGGTAATTCACCTTGTCGCCAGTGGGCGAGCAAGTTGAGATAGTAAAAGTCTTTGGTACCTACAGAAGGGGGTGCACGCAAATGACATTACATTTATCGCCTTGGCATACGGCCAAGATGGGACCTTTTATAAGGTCGACTTTATATCTCAAGGAAAAGTCCGAGCATTGAGATCTTAAAGAGAGTCACTAGAAGAGTGATCGCTTTTAAGTACTTCAAGTTAGACGCCGTGGCGGGCTAGACTAAAGTTCGTATGACGCTTTGAGCATGACATGCGCCGCTGTGGGAGTTCTGTCATAGCATACACTTCATATTGTATGTGACTATAATGCGACTTAAGAAAGTGATTGAATGATCCCTGCTTCATCACTGTGTGAGTTCTAGTGATCAAATCCAGATCACAATTATACCCTATGTGACTTAGAACTATATCGTGAACTTGGACGTTGATGATGCTACTTTGGCATGCCGACTAAACCAAGCTATGCACATAAACCCTACTGAGCATTCTTTGGAAAGCGAGCGACCAAGAGTGATTAATATGAGTGTCTAAGGAAGATAGTATAATATGCATCTTTATTTTTGTGTTTCAATGCCATGGCGATTATATTGAACGTACGGTTCAAAAGGTTGATCTTGATACACAAACATATTGAGTTTTAAGCACCGCTCTTGAGGGATTGAGGATGCTTAAATTGATATATATATAAGGTCTGGGGTATAGACGAGTTTTGTTTTCAAACGAGGACGTTTCTTTGTCGATGGTGATTTGGTATAGCGCTCCACCCTTTATCTTTCTCGTCATGTCGCGACGCTTCACTTCCAAAGTATGAAAAGGCAAAGGTTAGTTAACGGGTTTTGATATCTGATGTGGTTAGAGAGATGAGTCCATGTGTAGTGGGAGATGTTGGTAATTGGGCTTGCGGCCCGATTATTTAGTCCCGCCCACATGGAAATAATATTTATATTATTTTTGGTTAATTAGTATTCTAATCCTAGTGGGTTTAGGATTGACTTAACCTACAAGAAATATGTTTCTTATAATAATATAAATAGGGCAACTAAGGGGATAAAACTCTAATCAACAATTTGGAGAACACGTCTCCAAGAAAGTGCCGCCCTCCTCTCTCCCCTAAATTCTATCTCACCAAAATACTCCCTCTAACCTAACCATCAAGAGGCTTGGATTTGCGGTGTGAACCAGTATTGATATCCGTGCTCCGTGATATCAATCCGACGATAGAGACTTGCAGGTCTGTGGATATTGGCATACGAAGATCGTAGCTCAAGCGTAATTCTTCTGCTGCGTACAAGGCTTCAGTTCGCATAAAGGTAATTCGTGATTACTGTTATGTTAGCGAACTTATTTGATATATGATTAGATATATCCTTCAGACTTGAATAAAGTACAGGGACGAATGGTAAATTTAAAATACGGTTAAGAATATAAATTTTTGGGACAACTCTATAAGTCTTGGCACATTTCATACACAATGCCTCCTATTCAAGAACACTCGCGTATTATATTGAATATTATTATCTCCAAAAAGAATTGTATTTTAAACTATTACATCCAAAAGATGAGCCTAATCCAATGTTTAAATTAACAATACTCGTGTTTGAATTTGACTTGGTAAGGTGGTTCAAATGAACCAATTAACTATTTTGCACTTTTCTTAATGAGTCTAAGAATGTATCCCACTTTGAGCTTGTTTGGTAAAGTGTTATGATCAAAACATAAATAAAAAATATAGTGTTTTTTCTTTTAAAATGTTTTAATACATCGTTTTAAAATGTAACGTCATTTTTGAAGCGGTGAGGGAAAACAAAAGTTTTAAAACACTGTGTCATTTTTTACGCGTACTATGTTTATGGAAATAACGTTTTGAAATAGTTTCTCAAACGTGATCATAAGAAAAAACATATGTTTTAAAAACACTGCATTTTAAAAATATTGTGTTTTGAAAAAATTGTGTTTTCAAAACGCTACACTAATATATATATATTAGCATTTCATGACCTAACTAATCCTTAAGAGGTGGTCTCCTGTAAGACGGTCTTACGTATCCTTATCAGTAAGACGGATCTATCCAAATTAAATGAGGCAAAATTCAGATATCTTAATGCAATCCCTTAGTTTTTGAAAATTACAGCACCACCCTCATATGTATATATGCAGAGTGTTACTTTTTACTATTAACAGTGTTACTTTACAGTATAAAATGTGTCACTTTTGACCTTAAAAGTGTCACTTTACAATTTTAATGAAAATTATAATTTTTCCTGAAAAAGTGTTACTTTTTGGCCTTAAATGTGTCACTTTTAGTCTTAAATGTGTTACTTTCACTTTGAAAAGTGTTTCATTTTTTTATAAATAAAAATCATTACGTTTGACATTAAAGTGTTACATTATAACATTAAAAGTGTCACTTTTTAGAATTAAAAATATCACTTTTTAGGATTGAAAATATCACGTTTTAGTATTAAATGTGTCACTTTTTGCAGTCAACATTAGGTTTAAAGTGACACTTTTTAGTATTAAATATGTCACTTTTTAATATTAAATGTGTCACATTTTAATATTAAGAGTGTCGCCTTTTAGTATTAAGAGTGTCACTTTTTAATATTAAGAGAGTCACTTTTTAGTATTAAATGTGTCTTTTTTTAGTATTAAGAATGTCACTTTTTAGTATTAAGAGTGTCACTTTTTAGTATTAAATGTGTCACTTTTTAGTATTAAGAGTGTTACTTTGTATTTTAATAAAAATTATAATAAATTTTCATTTATAGTGCCACTTTTAACATTAAAATGTGTCACTTTTGTGTTTTTAATGTATCACATTTGGTTTTAAATGTGTTATTTAGCATTTTGTCAAAGTCCATTAGGATTTGTCAAGCATCCCAAGGCAAATGATGCTAACGGATGACTAACGAAACTGACAAATGATGAAACTGTAAGGCATGGGAATTCGGTGGCAAACATTGAAAGTGGAGGGACAAAGGGGCAAATAGAGGAAATAAGCATTAAAACTGTATCACTTTTTAGTATTAAGAGTGTCACTTTTTAGTATTAAATGTGTGTGTCACTTTTTAGTATTAAGAGTGTTACTTTGTATTTAAATAAGAATTATAATAAATTTTCATTTATAGTGTCACTTTTAACATTAAAATGTGTCACTTTTGTAATTTTAATGTGTCACGTTTGGTTTTAAATAAATGTGTCATTTAGCATTTCGTCAAAGTCCGTTAGGATCTGTCAAGTATCCCAAGGCAATTGATGTTAACGGATGGTTAACGGAGCTGACAAATGATTAAACTGCAAGGCGTGAGAATTCGGCGACAAACATTGAAAGTGGAGGGGCACCGAGCAATTAGAGAAAATTCGGCGACAAACATTGAAAGTAGAGGGGCACCGAGTAAATAGAGGAAATGAGTATTAAATCTTAATTTTGTAGTTGGAGCGTATTGAACCATTCACTGCCTTGGGCTAAACTTTTAAAAATTTGCCATTGAACAATCAATTGGCCAATTTTTATGATTTTTATTAACATGTTTAGTTATTAACCCGCGAATTTCTAAATAGAGCTTCCCGTCCTACACAAGTCTTTGTCAATCCTTAATTATCAAGGGTAATGTTTAGGTCACTCTTATTTTGTACCAAAATATGGGTACTCTGTGATGTGGCACACTTTCATTAGCTGAAGTGCTGGGACCCACAAAATGTCCAACTAATGATAATATACCATATCATAAAGTACTCATATTTTAGTGCAAAATGAGAATGGCCCAAGGATTGCCAATTATCATTCCGGCCGCCACTAATTATCCACACATTTCTATTTCAGCTCTTCTTTATATAACATCCATTCATCAAATGGAATCCTATATATATTCACCCAAAAATAGCAACACGTTTCTCACAAAACCACTTCCTATCTTTTATTCAAACTGCTTTAAGACTTTCAATTCTACCATAAGACCAAAACACATTTCTTCGTTTCTTTCTTTCTTTCTTCTTCTTCTTCTTCTCATCATTTATTGGCTAGTTTCCGTACTTGGAATATTAATGGATATTGTTCAACCAATGTTCAGTTTATGTTCATCTGCCATGACATCATCAGCTTCGAACATCATCTCAGCTACTTCTTGTAGCAGTACTGTCAACATATGCAGCAACGGCGATTTCTTGGGGTCAAGAAAGGCTATCGAGATCACCAATGATTTCCCGATCACCCAAAAACAAGTAGATGATCAAGACAATAGTACTGGCATGGTTGAAGACAGTTTAAGTTGGAACGTAAGATGATGATCAAACCCTGAAGATAGAAACAAGAAGAAGGAGAGTATGGATGGGACGATGAAGAAGATTGGGAAACCGAGATATGCATTCCAAACAAGAAGCCAGGTCGATATTCTTGATGATGGTTATCGCTGGAGAAAATATGGCCAAAAAATTGTCAAGCACAACAAATTCCCAAGGTCAGTTCTATTACATACATGTATATAATAGGTAGAATTAATGGGTACATGTCCGTCGATGAGATTTAACTAGCTAGTGATATAGTAGTTGCGGGCGAATAAATGCTATTCACTGATTAATACTCACTCCGTTTCGAACAAAGAGTCCACTATTTTATTTTAAAATATTTTACTTAAAGAGTCTACATTCAAAAATTAAGACGTAAAAATATCATTTTATTACTACCGAGCTACTAAAAATGTCATATTTTTAAAAAAGTTTAACTTTTAAACGAGTATTCTTTACCCATAACGGAGTATATTTATCAATCTAACGGATATGTCACCGTCATCAAGATTGTGAATTAAAGATAATACAGAAAAAAATAAAGATGGATCAGGCTTGTGAAAAATGGTGAATGCAAAATGCAATTTTGTTCCTAGCAATTACAAGGGGCAAAAACTTGTGTGAAACAGAATTTGGTAAGACGGAGCTCTATCTAGAATTTACGAGTCATAATAAAAGCATGTTACTAAAAATCATAAAAATTGTCCAGCTAAGATTGTTTTGGGTGGAAGCTCTTAACCTTGGCCCCGAACGATTTTTAATTGAAATGTTTCATTTTTTGCTCCGGTGTTCTTGGTTTTCTAACAGTTGTTACCAAAATTTTCTTCCTCTCTAACCGTTACAATGTAATCCTCTATCAGATCCGTTAGCCTTCCGTTAACTTTATTTGTCTTAAAATGCTTGACGGACCCTAACAAACTTTGACGAAACGCTAAGTAACACATTTAAAGACAAACGTAACACATTTAAAAGGTAAAAGTGATACCTTTTAAGTTCCAAAGTGACGCTATCAAGAGAAAAATATTATTATTTTCATTAAAATGGAAAGTGATTTTTGTAGGACCAAAAGTGACATTTTTAATGATAAAAAATAATATATTTAATGCTAAAAAATGACACTTTTAAGGTCAATAACGACAGTTTTTAGTTATAAGACAAAATGACACTTTTATGATCAAAAGTTACACATTTAATGCTAAAAAGTGACATTTTTAATGCTATAAAGTGATACTTTAATGTCAAACGTAATGATTTTCATTTATTAAAAAATGAGATTTTTCAATTATTAAAAAATGAGATTTTTCAAAGTAAAAGTAACACATTTAAGGTTAAAAGTGACATATTTAAGCTCAAAAAGTAACATTTTTTTAGGAAAAAAAAGATTATTTTCATTAATAATGTAAAATAATATTTATATCGCCAAAAGTGACACATTTTATACTATAAAGTGACACTGTTAACAGTAAAAAGTGACACACTGCATATATAAATATGAGTTGTAGCGCTGTAATTTTTAAAAACTAATGAGTTACATTAAGATTTCTGAATTTTGCTCTATATAACATGGATAAATCTGTCTTAGGAGACCACCTCATTACAAGGAGGGTATCTATATTTCTGACTTAGATCTGGTGGGGCGAACCGGATCGAACTTGGATCATATCCATGAACAAGTGGATCATGATCAAGATCTAAATCCAACAAATAAACTGGATCGGATCACGATCCAAGTTTGATCCAATTCATATAACTAAATCTATATGATATCTTCATCCGATCAAATCCAACCGTTTTGTCACTGTCCATAAAACAAAGATAAAAAATAATAAAATTAGGAACAAACGTTACATGTATCTTGGAGTTATACTCCATTCGTAGATCATCTAAAAAAAATTATAGGACTTCATTTTCGATGTGGTGAAGGGGCGAGAAATTATAGTAGGTGCCTCTTACTTGCTATCCTCTCGATTTTTTTGGAATAACTTCTCACTCGTTCACTTAATCGATACATTAATGCTTATTCTTTCGAATAAGCAAAATGATTTGGATTAAATGGGTTGGATCAGTGATCTTATGGATCGTAATCCAACCCATTACCACGACTATTACACATGTAGCTAGGGATTAGAAAGATATATGTCTAATTTACGTAGTATCGCTACAAAAAAAATTAACAGTTCAAAGTCCAAATCAATCTACGTAGCTATGTTTAATTAAGTCTATAAATTAAATGAATAATTGAATATATGCAGAAGCTACTACAAGTGTACTCACCAAGGGCAAAAAAAAATTAACAGTTCAAAGTCCAAATCAATCTACGTAGCTATGTTTAATTAAGTCTATAAATTAAATGAATAATTGAATATATGCAGAAGCTACTACAAGTGTACTCACCAAGGGCAAAAAAAAATTAACAGTTCAAAGTCCAAATCAATCTACGTAGCTATGTTTAATTAAGTCTATAAATTAAATGAATAATTGAATATATGCAGAAGCTACTACAAGTGTACTCACCAAGGGTGCAGTGTGAAGAAGCAAATCCAACGCCTCTCGAAAGACGAACAAGTTGTGGTGACTACTTATGAAGGGATGCACTCTCATACCACCGCCAAGGTCAACGACAGCTTCGAACAGATCTTAAGCCAGATGATGATCTACAGTTCCTCCATTCAAACCTCAAATTGATAACTAGTATTTGCCCAGCTTGGATCATTTTTCGACATATATATATATATTTATATATATATATATATATAGAAATCGAATAAACTGTACAGTGTTAGGTTTTGTATGTTACTAAAATTAAGTAAACGGATACATAAGGACTAACGTTTGTGATTGTTGGGTTATCTAGCATTGGTTGTGGAAGGGACGGGTGCTTCGTTAATAAGTGTGAGAGAAAACCTTACCTTTTAAGCTAGCTTTTGAGGTGAGAATGTTCAATAGTACCCAATACTGGTATCAAATGTCCGTCCTCATGGGCTTAGCTCAGTTGGTTAAGAACTAGTATATTTGGATACAGGACCAATGATTGAGTCCTAGCAACCGCAGTGTGAGGGTGGTTCCTTGTAGGTACTAGACACGAATCCTCCTAGCTACTTAATCGCCGAGTTACCGTAATTTTTCCTCTCGCATTCTCATGGAACTGGGATGTGGGGGCTCTCGGAAGGAGAGTTTCCCCTTTTGAATACTGGTATCAAAGGTCCAATTAATCCTTGTCTCACTAAACTCGAAGTTAACAAAATTCATTTAAGCATCTCCATCTTTATTCTCTAATCCCTCGTGCCAAGAAAGAAGAGTTGAACAAGGGTCATGGTCTATCCATGGATCATCTTATTTAATGACACATAAATACATAGGTGGATCCAGGATTTCGAAACCACGTGAGCTTGGTTTTAGAAAAATATTGTTTAACTGTAATAACCATGAAAAATAACTTTATATATCGAAAAAAGAAGGTACATACACTTAGTGACTTAATATAAGATAGTGTTGAACTTTAAGTTTTTTACTAACCCTCAAATAATCATTAGTGGTATCACATCAATAAGGTTTATCATTTTTTTAATTTTATCAATACAAATAAAAAAATTGATAATTAATATGATAAAAACATTTTAAAAAAGAAAATTGATAATGTTTGGGGAGTCCCTAAATAATGTAGTGGACACTAATTTTAAGACGTAGTGAGTATTTATTAAAATTGTAATTTATAAATAGTGTGCACAAACTCAATTTATATTTTTTTAAAAAAAAAAATTGTTGAGTGTAATATTGTGTGTATGTAAATATGTGTAATTGTGGAAGGGGCTAGAGAGGTGCTCGAATATTTGGAAAATGATTTACGGATATGAATCCGGAAGTCATTAATTTCTTGAAAAAAATGTTTTATTTTCTGTTGGCTCGAAAAAACTTTTACATTGATTATATTTTTCAAATGTTACCGAATAATGAAAAATAAGAAACATTTTCCAAAATTCATTTTGAGTCAGATGAGTCTTGAAAGTAAGCCCATTGCTTGCTTTGTAGTGGATACTTCAAACTTGTGTCCTGCACTTTGCGATGCAGCCAACCTTGTTTATGTTTTGAGTCCTTATGGAATCGATGCAGATTACTTAATTTTGTGTCGACAAGTATACCCAAGTCTCATACTAGTCTCTAAATAAACTTCTCTTAAGTTCCAAACTTTATCCTTTGTTTCATTCAAACAAATTCATGTTTTAAAAAATTCAATCACTAAAAAATATCATTAGAATCAGTTACTCCCTCCGTCCCTAAATAATTGTCCTGTTTGACCCGGCGCACAGTTTAAGAAAAAGTAATTGACTTGATTATTTATATTGGTTTAATGTGTAGTTTCCATTAATGTCCATGTATATGTGGCTCATAATTAAAGTAGAGTGAAAAAGTAAGGGTAAAGTGGTAAAAGTGATGTTCTAAAAAGGTAAGTTTTAAAGTGGACAATTATTTTGGGACGGACGAAAAAGGAAAGGAGGACGATAATTTAGGGACGGATGGAGTATAATTTAAAAAAATGGAGGAACATAGTCAAGACGATTAAATATATGTGACCATAATGTTCAAAGATAATGAAGATTGCAAGCATAATTATTTTTTGAAAGTATTCTTTTCAAGTGTGTACATTATAGATTAGATGTCTCGATTATGTGACCAATGGCCAAATGAGTAGAGCGAATATAGCACAGGGGGATTGGCTGGTAGGCATATAAAACTTGGTTGGGCCTTGCTCGATGTCAAACGGTGTAAACGATTTACTTATGAGTCGTTTGGTAGCCAGGATTCAAGAGAGATATGATTAATAAGTCAAAATTTACGGGTGTTTGGTATCAAATAAGTGATCTGGATTAATAATCCATATTATCAGGATAAGACCTTTATCCCTTCACTAATTATATCAAGGATGAGGGTGATATTATTAGCGCTCTCATTAAAAATAACAAGGGATTAAAAATTTTAATTTCAAAATTACTCCTGATATATTGTATAAGGATTAATAGTGAGGACGCTAATAGTGTCAAGATTAATAATACTGTTTATTCATACCCGACTACCAAACAAGCCCTTAAGGAGATTGGGCGGATAGACATGTAACATAAACAATATATATATATATATATATATATATATATATATATATATATATATATATATATTTATTTATTTATTTATATATAAGTTGGTGAGGAACAATATGGTTGTGTCACCTCACCACCTTTTGATAAATTTTCATTGTAAAACATTCATGCAGAGGCTTTAAAAACTTTTGGTTTTCTAGTTATTAACTAATAATAATACATAATAATAATCAATATGATAAGGGATATTAGTATTAGTGTATATAACTTCTTCTATTGTCAATAGTAAAAAGCTTATATTTAAAAAAAATTATAACTAACATTACTTCTAACCAATGTGGGATAAAACTCTTCAAGGTGTGACATTACTTCTAATGACTCACTTCTAATATCATACTTTAAGCATTTATATCTTATTCATCCAAAACTTGATTTGGACAAATAAATATATCATTTCGATGTTCTTGCCGAATAGAACACATTTGCACAACTACTTTTGCCAACAAACAAATGACACGTAAAGAAATCCATGCCTCAAAGGACAATTCCTTTCACTAAAGACACTATTATTTAACAACTATTATACTTTAAATCTTGATATCTAATTCATCCAAAATTAAATTTGGACAAATAAATATATCATTTCTATGCTCTCACCGAATAGAATACATTTGAGCAATTACCTTCACTAACAAACAAATGACACGTAAAGAAATTCGTGCTTCAAGTTGCACAATTTCTTTCACTAAAAACATTATTTTTTTCAACAATAAAAGATATGTATCTCACATTGGTTAGAAAGTGATTTTGTTTTTAAAAATACTATTATTAAGTATCAATAGATGAGATGCATCATACATTAGTTGGAAAGTGATGTTGGTTTTCAAAGTCATTTGATAAAAGACTTTAATCATTATTACCAATAGAAGATGTATATCTCACATTAGTTAGAAAATGATGTTGATTTTAAATTACTTTATATTATTAGCAATAAAAGATATGTATATAGCACATTGTTTAAAAAGAAAATGTTAGATTTTAAAGTCTTTAGAGTAAATACTTTCACTTTTACAAGATATGTATCTCACATTGGTTACAAAATATTATACTATTATTATCAATAGAAGCGATGTATCTCACATTAGTTAGAAATTGATATTGTTTTAAAAATACTATTATTAATTACCAATTAAAGAGATGTATCATATATTGATTAGAAAATGATGTTGGTTTTCAAAATCTTTTGGTAAAAGACTTCTATCATTATTACCAATAGAAGATGTATATCTTACATTGGCTAAAAAATGAATACATTAACAAAACAATTACATTGGTTATATATATATATATATATATATATATATATATATATGCGCCAATTCTAGAAAGTTCCCGCCAAAATGAACTTTCCAGATTTGGAAACATTTATGTTTTGTTGATGTTCCATTATTGCTGGGAAATGAAAAGAATTTGTCATAAAAATTTATTGGATATATAAACCTAAATTTTTTTTGCATTCTTTCATTGTCTTGAGTAAATTGATAATAATATATACCAATCAATTTTTGGCCTCATTTACATAAGTAGTATAAAATCTAAAATTTTATTTTTTTTAACTATATGAAATTGCAATGAACTAATAGATAATTATTTATTTTGATTATTGAATTTTATAACAATTTATCAATTAAATGAGAAATAAATACATTAACAAAACAATTACAAGAATTATCATGAAAGATTGAATTCATTTGGACGCCTTGGGGAGTTCAATGGCTCCTTGACTATTCAATTATCAAGCAGCTGTCAATAATGAAAATGATATAAATTGTTACAATTCCTTTGCAGAACATTGTTCACCATCGTAGCAGAAGTTTCTTCAAAATGGTCCCAACTCTTATTTCAATTAAGGACTTGGATGAGTGTCATTTGATGAAATTCAGAATGCAACAAATTGTCCAGAGTTCCAACAGCAATACAAATATACAATCAATGAAGAAAATATATCAAGAATTTATAATAAGTCATCCATTGGGAATAACTCAATTGTTTTCCATGGAAATGTATATTTCACAATGTTGAGGTACGTTTCCAACTTAAAAAGGATCTGATAAATCTTAGTTTCAACTTTTTAAAACCTTTTTTTATAGGAGTAGAAGCAGTATTTTTTCCAAGTACTTGATAAATTAAACACTCGGAATTTTAAAATAATCAAAATACAAATTTGAATGATACAGTAACTTGCAAATTTATATTTAACATACAAAAATAGTAAATTTAACACACCTGGCAAAGAAATGGTAGAAGTTATTCAACATTAGGGTTTCTTGGGGAAATTGATGAATGAAAACTTGAAAGTTGAAACGAAGGGCTAGAGGAGATGTATAGGATGAAGTGGCTACGGATGCCGAGGAAGGGAAGATTGAGCATGCTATCTGTTATAGGACTTCTCCCATGGCTCACACGGAATCTAGACACGTTCCTTCCAATGCCCTCTCTCTGAGAAGGTAGACCCTACACTTTAGGGGCGAAGAATTTGTTAACCCTTAGATCGAAGGTCGGCTTGAATGAGTAAGAGTAGCCGCAGTGTATTTACTATTTAGATAAGAATGAGTGTGGTTGTTTACTTAGGTTAGTGAGTGAGATAGTGTATTGACAAATCAAATTGTTAGGGCTTCTTATTGGGCAGATTTAGTTTGGGGGCAGATTGAGTATAACTAATAGTCTAATACTAATATTTGTGGTCTATTATTAGATAGGAGAAATTGCGGGTCGGTCTACTTTTTGAAGTTTTTAATAGCTAAAGTGTTTTTTTTTCAACCGAAAAAAGCCACGTTTGTAGGTAAGATAACTACGATACCCTTAATGAACTGAATGCGTGCTACGGAGGTCACTTACTCAGTGTATCGCGCTACATTAAATTTTGTACCACGATACAAAAATCTAATTGCATCAATTTTTTCATCGGATTCATCATTTTAATTACATAATTCAAATTTGCACCGCGATGAAACAATTTTTACACAGTGATATATAAATTTTAATTACATAACCAAATTTTGCAGCGTTATGAAATTTTTTTAAAATAAAATATTATCTAATACATTTTTGCACCGCGATACAAAATTCATAATTAATCAGACAATTTCTTTCACCTTCTTCTTCTATCTCCTTCATCGTAAGTCTTCTTCTTTGTTAGTCCCAAAGGGCACAATACTAAAGTAGAAGAGGGGGTTGAATAGCTTAGTAAACACTTAAAACTTTTCATAATAGTTCCTAAAATAAGTACTTGCAACATGTTGAAAAGATTGAAGTAACGAAAGACTTGCAAGGAAGACAAACTAAATCTGCTGGTGAAGCACTACCAGTAGACTTGGCTGATTACTGAAGTTTGCTGCTTAAAGGAATAAGCTAAGATGATGAAGACAGTATAAAACAGTAAGCAACATAATGTAAAGAACACAAGTATTTTGCGATGGTTCGCACTATAAAAAATGCTACGTCCACCACCAAGGCAGAAAACCTTGGATTTGAATGTGCACTATATTTTCCACTAGTTCTATTACAGAAATATCTAATGGATCGTGTACAAAATATTTGACTTGTGTTTGGGGGTGGGGGAATTGAATATCTAGAGAAACAGAAAATTTAATGTGCCGAAGAATAGTAATGTGTACAACAATAAGAATTAAATGATTAACAGTTGATACAGATCTTCTTGTGGTTGTTGAGGATTTCGTTGATCAGTTAATGACCTCTTGAATGCACTGAGTATGATGACTTGATGTTGTTGAATAGATTCAGATCATTATTTTCTTTAGTCTTCAATGACAGTATTTATATCGGAGCATCCTTGAGACTGTTAGAGAAGATGAAGTGAGTAACAACTCTATTAGGTTGGGAGCATTAAATGCCGGGAGCTGCTTTGTTGACTTCATCTCGAATTGAAACTAATCAGGGTATGGAAAGGAGCAGGTGTTGGAACTAGCAGGTGGACGACAAACAGAGTTGCAGACCTGCAGTAGTTAGTACAGTCTGTTTGTGTCAGACTGTATACTTACTTTGCCATGTTCAGGATCGCGAAAGTCTTATTCTTCGGAAAAGCTTGAAAAACGTGTCTTGGAAGTCAGGAATTGATAATGATGGATTAATTCAAATTCAAACCATAGATAGCTGAATTGAATAATCCACTTGAGCTTAATATCCGGATAATCTTGACACGTCATGCTGTCCGAATGTAGACAAGGTCTGCTGGTGAAGGCTACTGGTGAAGTCTGCTGGCGAAGTCTTCTGCCGAAACCTATGAAGTGTAAAAACTATTCTAAAGGCAAATTCTATACACAGTTGTCACGCTAACTAGTACACAACCTATTTAGCCACTAAATATAGAACCTAATGTAATGAATGAGCAAATGCAAATTAAGATACATTGAGAAACAACATTCTTCCTCCTCCACTTTCGTTCAACTCAAAAATCCTTCAACACAACACAGATCCATTACATTTTCGTACTTGATGAATAAAAAAAAACCGTTTACCTTTTGGGGGCGCTGCCTATTTCGTTGCCCAATAATGGTAATTTTCGAATCCAATGTGTTTGTCGGAACTGTTGAAGGAGACGATGATATTTTGGAACAATATTTCGAAAAATGACCTTTTACGGTTGAAAAAGAATCGAGGTACTGGAGGAGTTACAAACTTTAAAAAAGGGACCGACCATAATTTTACCCATTTATAAAACAATAATTAGGAAAGTAATTCTAATATTGTGTAACAATAATTCAAATAAACTCAATACTCCATTTGTTCTAAGTAAATAGTCTACTATATATTTTTTGGAATATTTCACATAAAAAGTACTTTAAAAAATATATGTTTACAATTTTCAAAATATTTTATCTTTACCCTCTATTTGTATTTTAATCATATTGGTTGTGCTTACATATTTTTATAATTACGAGCAACTCTAATGACATTAATATATCTTTAATATACCTTATAAATATTAAACTTTTTAAACATGAATTTTTTGGGTGAAACGAACTGAGTAGAACTTTGGGAAACATTAAAATTAAAACATAGCTCAACATGTGTCAAAATTAAAACACAACTCAACTTGTTAAATTTTAAATTCATCCAGGTAAGAACAAAGCAAATTTGCTAATGATTAAATTTTCATCCATCGGATGTGTATAATCTTTTTTATACAAGTAACTTTTGGATCACGACTAGTTACTACATGTGCCGCTTTGTCTAGCGTTACTAATTATAAGGGTTTTTAAATTTTGATATATGATAGTGATAGTACGAACGATAAATATTGTATATAAAGAAACATTTTAAAATTTATACTAATGTTTTTAAAATTTATGTGATTTTCTCTTTAATTTTATTGTTTATTACTTTTTTTTTGTTTATTTTGTTCATTTTACAAAATTTAATGTGTATTATTCAACTTTCATTGATTATATGATTTTATATTTTTATATAAATTATATAACGTATCAAGTGTATCACTAGTTTTAGATAAAAGAATAAGAGAATGTGATATAATAATTCCCAAAAGGTGATTTATTCGTCCTAACTTTATCAATGGAATCTCCTCTAAACAGTAGTAGTGGCAATAGCCAATAGGGCCACCGAAACCAGGTGCTCCTGTTTCCCTAGTGGGTGGGTCGTCGGCGTTAAGGCCGGGCCCGGATAAAATGGGTTTCCATAGAATCATCTAATTTCTATTTTTATATTTATTTACAAATAAAAAAATAGAAAAATAGAAATAAACAAGACAAATCTAAAGACAACAAGTTTGAAAATATTTGTTTTCAAAGTGTTAATGCTCCTAATTATTGGTACGGAATTAGACGTGAGACAAAGTGAGTTATTTGATCCATTTTAAATCATTTTTCGTAAAACCAACGAAGTTCAAGCATCTTCTTCAACACCTCTGCACCTTGACACTCCCTCATCTACTTACCTCTGTTTTCACCCCACCACCGGCACCGCCATCGTCACCACCATCAATCTTCTATCAAACCTCACTCTAAAGCAGCTTGAGTGTTAATATACCACTTATATCTTGATTAAGCCTGATAATTACAACTCATTGCTTAAAAACTCATTCAACCCAATTCATTAATATTTTTGAGTTGAAACGGGTAATCCGTTTTAACCCAATAATATTAACGAGTTGTGTTGGGTCAGGTTAAAACGGATCGAATCTATTACAAATTTCAACATGTGACTTTTTATATTATAAATTTATGTTTTTTTTTTGTGGGGGAGGGGGAGAAGCCAGGTTGAGACTAGTCGATCCGCTTTAACTCATTACCCATTTCAACTCAACTTTTTCCGACACAACTCATTTCAACTAGTTTGACATCCGTGATCTAACGGGTTTCGAATCATTTCAACTCATTACCTGTTTCAACCTAACTCAACCCATCCAACTATCAGGCCTAATCTAGATCCATCTCTTCTTATCTCAGTCTCTTATTTTAAAATCAAACTTTAGAAGTTAAAATCGGTATTCTTCATTTTAAATTTAAATTTAATTGATTATGAGATATACTTTCCATTGCTAGTTTCAACAAAGGCTTTGTCTTCCTTTCCCACCACCAAACAAATAGAAACAACAAGACATGGACAAATGAAAGCTGGTTGCCACATCCCTTGAAAAAACTATAGGCCGAATTTGAAAAGTATTCGACCTAAATTATCGTTTTTTTTTTCTTTCATTTTAAAATAATTGTCTAGTTTAAAATTTATATTTTTATAACATCACTTTTATCGTTTTATTTTTATTTTTTCATCTTATTTTAATTATGGACCGCATACACATGAGATTTAAAGAAAACTACACATTAAACTAATATAAATAATCAAGTCAATTATTTTGTATTAATCTATGCACCGGATCAACTAGGATGATAATTTAGGGACAGAAGGAGTATCTAAAAATCAACTAGTTAGTATTAAATTACTTAATACTCTCCGCTCAAAGAGTCTAAATTTGAATAAATATAATTATTAAGAGATATAATGGATTCTTTGTCCGGAACAGATGAAGTATTTAATGTTGATCCTTCTGTTTTAGATAGAGAATTCATCATGTTATTTTAAGATGTCTAACAATCATAATTAGACATGACAATTGAATGAGTTGAGTCGGGTATGTGTCGGGTTAGGACGAGTAATGAGTCGAAATGAATCTGCTTAAAACGGGGTGACCCGCAAAAACCAGAATTTCTCCCAAAATCCATACTTTTATAGAATAAAAAACTATTGGGACCAAAACGGGTAGTGGTTCAACCCGATTCAACTCGTTAATATTTTTAGGTTGAAACTGGTTACCCGTTTCAACCAAAAAATATTAACAAATTGGATTGGGTCGGGTAATTTTCAGGTCAGACGGGTTAATGGATTCCGATTTGAAATTGTCATGCCTAATCATAAATGATATCTATCTTCATAATATTTTTATTTCACTCTCCACTTTTAATATTAACATATTAATTATAATAAAATATTATTATAACTATAACCAATTTTAATACACTAGTTATATATCCTTTAATTTTTAAATTTTCATGCTTAAACTATGAGGGTGAAATGAATAGAGTGACTTTTTGGGTCAAATATTCTTTTCAAAAAGGCGTCGGCGTCGGCGTTGGTTTAGATTAAGTGAGTGTGTGTATGCGTGTGGATTGGGGTTAGAAATGAAAAAGAAACCCGCCGTGTTAGCAAAAGGAAATATCGGACTTCTCGAGAGAAGGCTATGAAAGTGATGTGTTAAATTAAATCTAGTCTTTTCCTTTCTTGGCCAGCTGTGCTCTATTTATTTTTTACTCCCTCCTTCTCAAAATATAAATATCCACTGTAGAATATATTTGAATTTTTAAAAGTTGCAATAAAATAAAATGGTCAAATTACTTTTTATCCCCCAAAGTTTTCACCAAATTCCAATTTTTCACCCATACTAATGTTTGTGTCACTTTAGCATTCAAGGTTGTCATTTAACTCATTTAACTTCCTCCCCTCTGTTATCGTTTGAAAGTCGACGTTGGTGCAGGGTATTTTTGTTATTTCCACTGTGGCCTAAAAGAATACATACTTCATCTTCAATGTCTTCAACCTTGGGATGCCCCCTCCTCCTTCCAACCCACATTACAACACTTTTGACCTCTTTGAATGGGCCTAAAGCAATAAAGCATGTTGTCGGAGCTCAACAACACTTCCCCCTACTTGTAACTTCGATTTAGTTCGCAAATTGTCTAGGCTACGACCAGGATATGCTTCAGTCAGATGAGATTCTGGAATGACTTTGACCATAGAAGCAAGAATAAGAAGAAAAGGTATCCAAGAATAAGAAGAAAAGGTATCCATCCAGGCTACGCTAAATATTAGTGAATCAATAGACAAGAGTTCGAGTAGTGTATCTCCAATCGACCTCAAATGATGGTTTTGCACATGATTAGTTTGAGCATTCAGTAGTACCAGACGGAAAAAGACTTAATGTTTTTTCCTTTTTTGTTTCCTTGTTTGAAGATATTGACCTTGGTTGGTTCCCTCCCTTATTGTTACCTCCAGTTAAGTCAGATGGAAAAATAAGAAAATATCCCCGCACTAACGTCGACTTTCAAACGGCAATAGACATGTATAGGTTAAATGGGACAAATATCAACCTTGAATGCTAAAGTGACTCAAACATTAGTATGAGTGACAAATAGAGATTTGGTAAAAACTTTGAGGGGTAAAAAGTAATTTAGCCTAATAAAATTCATTTACTTTTCTATCTTATTAACAAGGACAAAATAGTGGATATTTACTTTTCTATTTTATTCACTTTTTATTGATCTACATTTGTAAGTAAGCAAAACAAATTCACTATGTAAATCAAAAAAATAAGCTAACAAAAAATCATGAAATGTACTTCTATAAACCCTATAATTGATTAGGTTTATTTAATAAAAGGAATAGTAGAACAAGATAAAAGTTTTAAATACAAATACTAATAATAGTTTTGACCGATTTAACAAGTCAATTTATTACGTAAAGCCTCTTTAATTGAGTCCCATTACCGTAAAAAAGAAAATTAATACGAATTATGAGTTTAAAATAATTGTGCTTCGAATAAGTTGTGTTTTACACGCAAAAAGTCAATTATACTATTTGGATATGTCTCACTTAAATGATTCACTTTCGCTAATTATGTTTATAATCTTCGTAACATCTTAACTTTTTCTTTCATATTTGATATTAGAGAACTGATTATGCTCAAACATTATAATAATTATGAAAAATTTTAATATTAGTTATATAGTATTATTTAATTATTAAAACTTTCACATGTGGTATTTTAAGGTGAAACGGAAAGTGTACAAGTCTTGATTTGTTCATCATAATTTTAGGTTTAAAAAAGATCAAAATAATTTTACGTAGTAGTTTTTTTTTTTTTAAACATGTCCAACGAAGTATCAAACCAATATCAAATTGGTCTTTAATGCTTCAATAAAAGATCAAACCCAAATCAACTAGGTATCAAAATTAAACAAAAGTAGTTTAGAGTATCTGGTTGAGATACACAACCATTTTGAGATACACAACCATTTTTAAAGGATCAAAACAGCCGGCTCTCTCTCTCTCCAAAACAAGGAAGTGGGATCTGCTAATTTTTTTCTTTTTATATTTGATTTTTGGCCTTTTTGTAATTCAAAAAAATGAAAAAAAAATAGTTTTAAAAGGTACACATTTTTTATTTATAAATGAAGATTTTGTTTGACTCATTTGGATATTAAACGATTTTTTTTTTCAAATTTTAAAATTACTGAAAATAAAGATAATGAGGTATGTAAAATTATTGAAATTATTATCAATCTGTTGAAAGGGTTTGTGATTTGGGTAGTTTATGAATATCCAATGGATTTTTATATTAATTTTAATGGATTGAATATCAAATAAAAAACAAACTAGATACTATGTTGTTCATACTATAAGCCTAATTGATCTTATAAAGTAAATATATAGTAATATTCTCTTCGTTTTCGGCAAAAAGTCTCCGTTTGAATCAATTTTTTTTTAAAGAAAATGATATTTCTAATAGCTTATTAGTATTAAAATAACACTTTTATATCTTACTATTTAAAAATGAACTCTTTAAATGAAATATTTAAAAATAAAATAATAGTTTTTTTATCCTAAACAGAGTAAGTAATAAATTAAGTTTGTATTTATCCATAAGTTGAAGATGATTAGAGATGGTTGTCGGTCGAAGTTGGCTAGAAATAGTTCAATGGACGAGACATGATGATGACCACGAGCTAAAAGACCCCAAATCAAATGTCCTTACTACTTGACTAGTTTTTGACTAGTTTTACCCACGTGTGTTAAACATATGGATAAAAATATTTTTAATTAAATAATATTTAAATAAAACGAATTAATAAACCATAATCAAAAAAATAAATTAAGAAAACTAATGTATCCAACAACTTAAATATAAATATATCATTTTATTAGTAATATGATAGATTTTTAATTTTTTTTCTTATATACAACCTCTGTCAAAAAGCAACTTAGGTGAGTCATCATTTACAAAGGTATAGTTGTAAGGAGAGTGGTAAGAATAGTTGTAAGAGTAAATCCAATATTGGTACTTGCCTATAGGTATTAAAATCAAATTTTGATACATGTTAGTTATTATTCATGATCATGAGTATCAAACGATCATCTTCAACCATAGATATCAAAATGAAGGGTATTAAAATTAGGTGTGGTACTAAGGGAGGTATCAAATTTGATACATTCCCTAGTATCACACTTAATTTTGATACATTTTACTTTAACCATTGGAGGACCTAATACTCTTACATATGTATCAAAATTTGGTTTTGACCCTTACCATTGGACTTGCGCTAAGGATAACATTACTCTCAGTATTAATATCTTCAAGCTAGAATAATTTGTTACCATAGAAACTGTGAAATACAACTAAACATGACTGAATACTGATTTCTTCAAGAAGAGTTCTACATGTAAAAATGATTGACCTTAACTTTTGTTAATTATCATGACATACAATGCTACCAATGTAAATTACCTTCTCTGTAAACTTGAAAGACAACCTCACATCTAATAGAGACAATGGCAATCTTGGTATAAATATTTTGTTTCCAACATTACTTCCATTCGAAAAATTTACTTCAACAGTGTGATATCCAAGCATTGTAATGATTATTTTTTTTCAATTGCACAACTTTGTAGCCGGATCAATGTTTCTCAACAACATCACCGAAACATCAACCTTAACTATTAATTCATGACTAGGCAATCATAAATACTTTATGCTATTCACAAACTCTGTAGAATAAATGTCTTCAAACAAGTTTGTGTTGTCCTCTACCCTACACATAGAATCAAAACTCAAACAAGGTTTTCCTTCTAAGTGATTGTTAGAAATCATGTACTTATTTATGGTGCCAACAACATCAAGAATCGGGGCATGTATAGTTTTTTCTTATAAATATGACATGTCATAAAATACTCAAAAAATGACAGATATATACTTTCAACAATTTATTGGATCATATATCTGATGCATTAACCAAAAGATCGTTTGGAACTTATATTGTTACAACACCATCATTTTCACCACCACATATACCGTTGTTGATATTTAAAATCCATTCAGAAAATTCTTTCAACACGAGACCGCATTCGTCATTGCCAAGAGCTTCTAGTCTCATGTTTTTTGTAAGTCTCAAAACATTGCAATGTGTCATAAATTGTATAATTTGTGATCATGTAACAAAAAACATGTCAATTTCTTTCAATGGATACTAAACGAATTTTTTTTTTCAAAATTTGAAATTACTAAAGATAAAGATGGTGAGGTATATATAAAATTATTAAAGTTTGTATCAAACTGTTGAAATAGTTTGTTATTTAGGTAGTTTATGGATATCAAGTAGATTTTTATACAACATTAATTTTAATGGATTGAGTATCAAATAAAAAAACAAACTAGATACTATGTTGTTCATGCTCTAAGTCTAATTGATCTTATAAAGTAAATATAGAGTAACATTATCTTCGTTTCGAATAAAAAGTTTTCGTTTAAATCAATTTTTTTTAAGAAAATGACATTTTTAGTAGCTCATAAATACTAAAATGACACTTTTATATCTAATTTTTTGAAAATGGACTCTTTAAATAAAATATTCAAAATTAAAATAGTAGGTTTTTTTTTTTTTTGGTCCTAAACAGAAGAAGAAATAAATTAAGTTTTGTATTTATCCATAACTTGAAGATGATTAGAGATGGTTGTCGGTCGAAGTTGGCTAGAAATAGTTCAATGGACAAGACATGATGATGACCACGAGCTAAAAGACCCCAAATCAAATGAACTTACTACTTAATTAACTTCCATTGGACTTTCAAGGTGTTAGACTTTAGCTTTCTGTCTTTCATCCTTTTGTTTTCATATGGTTAATCAAAAGACTTTACTTCCACCATCCTAATCAAAAATAATTAACAATTCAATATCAATCTCTTTTATGACCACATTATTGGTATAATGAAACAAGAACCAAAACATTTGATCAATAAGTTTTACCACATATTTTTGTCACTAAAAAAATACTCCCCCGTTTTTAAATAATCGTCCTCTGATTCGACATACCATTTAAGAAAAAATAATTATTTGTATTATAAATATTGGTGTGATGTGTGGTTTCATTTAATGCCCTTGAACATTTGGTTATAATTAAAATATGTATAAAAAATAAGAGTAAAATAGTAAAGGTGTTTTCCTAAACAAGAATAGACAAAAAAGAAAAAGAGAACAATTATTTGAAACGGGGGGAATATTAACATTATTGGTGCTAATTGTGTTAATAATCTTCATGTGAAATATGGGAAAGAGATTCAGTCCAGTGCTAAATATGGAGAACAAAATTCTAAGTGGAAAAGATTCATTAATATTGTTACATTAGAAACTTTTGTCACTTGGTTGTAGTTTTTCTTTTACCGAGGACTCTATTGTTAATAGCTTTCAGGGGTTGTATTGTAAATTGTTAGTTTTGTTAGTTATTAGCCGTTATTACCTCATTGTATATATTTGAAGCCTGGCTTCTATTCTAATACACACATAAATAATACAGAAAGCGATTTTCATATTTCATTGTCTTTCTTTACATGGTATCAGAGCCAAGATTCTTTGGTTCTTGATCAAACCGTCTTCTCCATTTTTTTTATTTTTCGTTTCCAGTCATTATGGATGAAGAAACTTCAAACCCTAAAACTATTCCCCAGAAAGTCAAGAACAAAGCCCAAACCATGGAGATAGGGATAGACTCCAACATGCATCCCCTCTATCTCCACAATAATGACCACCCTGATTTCATTCTTATTGCCACAAAACTTACAAATAGTGACAATTACAATTCCTGGAAGAGAACACTGGAAATTGCTCTATCGGCCAAGAACAAATTGGGGATTGTTAATTGCAATTTCCCAATACCATAGAAAGAAGACCCCTTTTTCCCTAACGGACTAGGGAAAACTACATGGCAATCTTTTGGATATTCAACGTGGTTATAGAAGAGATTAATAACAGCCTCAAATATGTCATCAATGCCAATTCTATATGGAAGGAATTGGCAGAAAGATTTGCCAACATTGATGGACACAGAGTGTTTCAATTGGAAACGATTTGCTCATGCTTGAGCAAGGGGGCGGTTATGTTGAATGTTACCACCATAAGATGAAGGGATAATGGGATGAAAGTTGTGTTTTAAACCCAATGACATCATGCAAATGTCCATGTAATTGTGGATCCACCAAGAATCAAGAAACAAGGGAACAAAGAAGGCATCTCATGCAATTATTAATGGGACTGCATGATAGTTACATGAATATTAGGGGACAGATTTTTGGATGAAACCCCTACCTACCATTGGAGAAGCCTACTACATGGTAAGGCAGGAAGAAACACAAAGACAAGGATACATCTCATAGACTAGTTTTCTTGTAGCCAACATAACACAGACAGGACACAATCAAAGCTATGGCACTACAACCACTCAGAACATGCATGGATTCAACAAGAATCTTTTCAAGAAAGGAATCTTTTGTAGTTACTGCACCAGAGAAAGACATGTAAAAGAAGAATGTTATAGACTCAAAGAATTCCTTATAGGACACCCTGGTAATCCTAACCATCCAACCCACAAAGCAAGGAACACCAAATATCAGATTGGAGGGAAAGCCCAAGAAAATTTTGCTTTTGGAAATCAATCAAAACCAGAATTTCCCAAGGCTTTGAAAATTCAATCTGGACAAATTCACAATGGAGATGACACTGCCAAGACCAACATGGGACAGCCCAGCCTTAACAGTCTGCAGTTACAACTCAACGAGGTCATGAATCTACTCAAGGCCAAAGACAGTCCAGAAGACCACAACAACAATCAAACTGGACATAGGTTCCTTGGAATGACACACATGGCATGTACTTCCATCATAGAGCATCACACTAACACATCCCATTCACTGCACACCTGGATCATTGATTTAGGTACTACATATCACATATGAATATCTTTAACTGTCATGCATGACATTGAGACTCTTGGACATCCTGTCATTATTTCTTTGCCAAATGGTACTAAGGTCAATGTTACTCATATTGGTAAAGTTTTCATTAATCCTCAACTCACTCTAGAAAAAGTGTTTTATATCCCTAAATTTTAGTATAACCTGATTTCAGTATCTAAGCTTTCATTACAAACTAGATGTAATACACTCATTAATGGGTCACAATATGTTTTCTAGGACTGATGAGCGCAAGATTTCCACGAATTTTCCTGGGAATTTTCTTCTATTTTATGCTATTTTTGAATTAATTATGCTTTGGAAATATTATTATTTTTGTTTTTGTGCTTAATGTAAGTTTCCATGCATAATCGAGCTTTTATATGGTGTTTACCACGAAGTTCGAGACAATTTTGGGCTTAAAAGTTGAATTGGAATTTATTTGGTCAAAGTCCGTTAAGTCCGTCAAGAGTTCCAAGGCAAACAGAGACTAACAGAGGCTGATAGAGGACCAAACTGAAAAGCTGGAAGTGGGCTGGAAGGCGGCGCTAATCTCAGAAATCCCAGGGGCACCGGAGCAAACCTCACAATTGCAGGGGAGGCCAGCGCATTTCCAGATTTTCTGCTTTTGAGTTGTCGGCCCATCCACGCGCCACGTCACCTGCCTTATCCAAGTTCTGACCCGCATGCACTACCACCTAGATCCGGGTCACCCATGTCTGTCCAGCCCATCAGCCCACTCTCCAGCCCACTCCTCTCTCTCACCCTCACTCGTTTCCCCATGGTCTGACCCGTGAATATCAACATGGGTCTACCCTATGGCTGTCGTGACCCAAAGCCATTTTTTCTCCCTTTTTTGCCCCATAATCTCTTTTGTTCTTCCAGATTTTTCCCTGCCTTCTTTGTGCTTCTCCTTTATACTTCCAGCCTTCATCATTTATGAAAGACAAGCCCCCATTTACGGGCATTAGCCCTAAATGGGGCACCATCCCCATTTTTCACCATTTTTACACCAAATCTTTGAACTTTGATCACCTTTGAAGGTTTGGAACATCATTTCAAGAGCCAAAGACGCATTTGCAAAAGATTCAACCCCGGATTCGAGCAACATTCGGTTTAATTCTTTCAACTCATATTATATGATATTTGTTGTATTTTATTGGGTTGATTAAATTTGTAAATGTTGAATTGGTTTATGCTTACTTTATTTATGGAAATGCAATTATTTTTCTATGTTAAATGTAGTGTTTTAATTTAATTTATCTATTTATTTAGTACACAATCATGTTGGTTATTATTTTGTGAATTTAATGCTTTTAAGTATTTGGCCAATAATTAAATGATTTTAGAAATATTTAGGATCCGCGAGAGCTACCTTTATATTTCGGACCAATCAATTTAATAGTTGGTGTTTTATGATACACACCGATAGCCATTATGAGACTAGATTTGACACACGATCGAACCACCTTAGCCATTCGCGAGGTCGGGGAGGTTAGGGTTGACTATAAGATTCGAGAGTCCGTAGTTAACCAATTTTAGTTGTCTCGGCTACCAACATAAATTGTAGAAAAATATAGAGAGTTTCTTTTTGCGAAGTATTACCCATGTGCTTGGTTATTATTGTGTGCTCTTCATGCTTTTAATGGCGTAGCGAACCATTAGATGATCACTAGAATGATAGGATACGAAGCGAAAGCCCTTCCTGTTATTCGGAAAATCACAATAGTAGTTTGGGTGGCGTGATACCGAAAGGAGATCGTGCGTAGATAGTCTTCGGATGCTTGTTTACACATGCGGTTATTTTCTCTCCTATATTATGTATTGCGATGATATGAGCTCATAGCAAGATTGAGGGATAACTAGATTTGCTATACGTAGCGAAAGCCCGTAGTGATTAAAATAGTGTGTCCGACTACCAAGACTTGAGTTAAAGAAAAGTAGAAAGCGGATTAAATTAAACACCGGCTAAAGTAGAAATATTGCACTCCTATATTTTTATCTTGATTTATGGTTACCAAACCACCTCCGTTTTAGTTTAGATTTAATTGCTTTCTAGGTTGTTTATATTTTTAGATTTTAATTCATTTTCTTTTCGCTCAAATATAATTAGTTAGCATAATTTCGGTACTTAGTTGGAGTGAGAATTACGTGCATTCTCTGTGGGATTGATAAATCGTACTTAGGTACACTTTATTAATTGATACGTCCGGGTAATCTTGCCCGAGTTGCGTTTTGCGCATATCAAGGACCAGCAGATGAACATCATCATAGCTACTGGTGAGCTATATGAAGGTCTCTACCTCCTCAATTTTGATGCTCCCCATATTTGTTCCAACACTACTAGAAAAAGTGACATTGTTTGTTGGCACCAAAAGCTAGGACACAGCTCCTTGAGAACTCTCAAGAAGATCATACCTCTATCTTATCTTTGTAATAGTTTGGGGACTGAAAACATTACCATGTGTAACATTTTTCCTTTAGCCAATCAACACAGTCTGCCTTTTAATAATAGCAGCATTAAAAGTAAAGAATGCTTTGAACTCATACATTGTGACTTATGGGGGCCTTATAGGAAGACTACTATGAATGGTTGTAGATATTTTTTTAACCATAATAGATTATTACAGTAGAGGTGTATGGACTTTTTTTATGTCTACCAAAACACATGTCTTCACATTGTTAAAACAATTCAATGCTTATGTGCAAAATCATTTTAAAACTACTATAAAATTCTGCAGAACTGACCATGGTACTGAGTTTTATAACTCAGAGGTCATACCTTACTTAATTAGTCTAGGTATTGCTCACCAAAGTTCATGTGTGGATACTCCACAACCAAATGGTGTTGTGGAAAGGAAACACCAACACCTATTTGACATGTCCAGAGCTATAAGATTTCAGTCTGGACGCCCCATACATTTTTAGGGTTACTATCTTCTAGCTGCTACTTGTATCCTAAATAGATTACCCACTGTTGCTACCAATTTCAAAACACATGAACTGCTTTTTAAAACCACAACTACCTATGATCACTTGAAAACTATTGGTTGTCTTTATTTTGCTTTTGTTCATCCTCCTGATAAATTTGAGCCTAGGGCTATGAGATGCATTCATATAGGCTATCCCATAGATAATAAAGGTTATATCTTATAGAACATTGAGATTAAAAAGATTTTCATAAGTAGACATGTTGTGCTTCATGAATCCACCTTTCCATTCAACAAAACAAAATGCACCACTCCTGCAGGGCCTTCCATTGACATCAACCTCTCTCATGAAAATCATGATCACAATACCAATCAAAATGAAACATATGATCCCAGTAGTCATGCAGATAATGAAAATGTCCCATATCAGCAACACAATCTTGGTGATCATGAAGATGATAATTTGGAAAATCCCAGAAAATCCACAGGAAATAAATGCCCTCTTATAAAACTAAAAGGTTATGTTGTATCTAGTGTTTCTACCAAAAACAAAAACATATCTTATACGCATCATTCTCATTATCAATGTGCCAATTCCATGATCCACGTGCAAGAACCACAATCTTATGGTAAGGCCAGTCAAAGCACTGAATGGGTTGAGGCAATGAACAAAGAGATCGAAGCTTTGGAAACCAATGATACTTGGGATATTGTTGATCTTCCTAAAGAGAAGAAAGCTATTGGATGTAAGTGGATTTACAAAGTGAAATACACTCAGATGGTAGTATAGAAAGATTCAAAGCCAGTCTAGTAGCAGAAGGTTACAACCAGACTGAAGGGATTGATTATTTAGAGACATTTGCACAAGTGGCTAAAATGGTCACTGTTAGGACCATCCTTCCTATAGCTATTGTCCCAAACTGGGAGGTTCACTAGCTTGATGTTAACAATGCATTTTTGCATTGAGACCTAGAAGAGGAAGTTTACATGAGCATGCCCTTGGGATACAAAACTCAAAAGAATCCCAACAATGTTTGCAAGCTTAAGAGGTTATTATATGGCTTGAAACAAGCCTCCAGACAATGGTTATTCAAATTGACTCAATTATTTGATGAGCCCAAGATTTTCGCGAATTTTCCCTCGAATTTCTTTTTATTTTGGTCTATTTTGAGTTACTTATGCCTTGGAAATATTATTATTTGTGTATTTGTGCATTAATGTAGGTTTCCAAGTTTTAATCGAGCAATCACGGTAATTAGCACAAAGTTTGAGGCAATTCTGGGCAATAAAGTTGAGTTGCAAGTTATTTGGTCAAAGTATGTTAAGTACGTCAAGTGTTCCAAGGCAAAACAGGGCTAACGGCAGCTAACTGGTCTAACGAAGGATCAAATTGAGAGACCTGGGTAGGGAAGGACCCACGACGCTCATCCCAGAAGTCCAGGGGCACCGAGGTAAGTCTTCAAAGTCAGCAGGAGCACGACGCCAAAGCTGGAACTCCTTCACCTTTTGAGTTGTCGGTCAGTAAAGGCTACCACGTCACCATACTCCCAGCCACAAGCCCAGCAACTCGTGCGTCCCTTAGTGGATCCATTCCAGCCCGCTCCACCTACCCGCTAATCCACCCGCCTCCTTCACTCATTCCTGCCCGTTCTTCTATGGAGCAGCCCACGGTCCTTCTTCCATGGTTGACCCAGCTCCAGCCATACCCCATTACTCTCTTTCCTTCCCTTTTTGCCCCCAAAACCCCCATAATCTACCCAAACTGCCCCTGAATTTCTTGCCTTCCCCATTTAATCTTCCCAGCCAGCCTCCATTTTTTTTGAAGCCCCTATTTCGGGCTGTTAGCCCTAAATGGAACACCACCCCCATTTTTACCAAAATTTCTTCCTCTCCTCAATTGATTGATCACCATTGAAGGTTTGAAACTTCAAATCAAGAGCCAACGAAGCATTTACAAGAGATTTCCACCTGAGATTCGTTCTTCATTTGGTTTAATTCTTTCAACCTATCTTTTGAGATATTTGTTGTAATTTCTTGGGTTGATTAATCTTGTATATTGTGGAATTGATTTATACTTAATTTATTTATGGAATGTAATTATTTTTTCTATGTCCAATGTAGTGTTTTAATTTTATCTCTCTCTTTATTTAGTACACATTCATGTTTGGTTATTATTTTGTGAACTCAATGCTTTTAATTAATTGGCAATTAATTAAATGATTTTAGAAATACCTAGGATCCACGAGAGCTACCTTTGCATTTCGGACCAATCAATTTAATAGGTGGTGTTTTGCGACACACACCGATAGTCATTGTGAGACTTGGTTTGACACGCGATCGAACCACCTTAGCCATTCGTGAGGTCAGGAAAATTAGGGTTGACTATAAGATGCAAGAGCTCGTAGTTAACCAATTTTATTTGTTTTGGCTACCAACATGATTTGTAGAAAAATAGAGAGAATTTTTTTTCCTGAAGTATTACTCATGTGCTTGGTTATTATTGTGTGTTCTTCATACATTTGATGGCATAGCGAACCATTAGATGATCACTAGAATTATAGGATAAGATATGAGAGTCCATCCTATTAATTTTAAAAATCACAATAACTATTTACGTTGCGTAAGACCGAGGGGAGATCGTGCGTAGATAGTCATTGGGTGCTTGTTTTGACATGCGGCTATTTTCTCCTATGTTATAAGATGCGAGAGCCCGTAGTTAGGAGTTGTAGCTAGATTTCCTATACTGTTGGTCTGTAATGATGCTCAAATAGGCTAAGGGGGGGTGAATAGCCTATGATACAAATTTAAAACTTTTCTTGTTGTTTTCATAAAGTGCAGGTTTTAAAGGCATGGACAGTCGGCATAACGAACATGTCTGCTGGTAACACAAAACAACAGACTTGCTCTAAGTAAAGTAATGAACTATGCTGGTGGACTGCAAATAAATTAAAAACCTGGTTAAGAGTTTTAGCAGCGGAATTGTAACGTTTGGATTTAGTGAGGAAGTCTTAAGTGGTTATACACGAATATATGTTCAGAACAACAGAGCATTTAATTCTTCTTCCAAATACAGGTTTAGGAAGTCATGAGAGAATAGCTTTTCAAAAGATTAACCAATTTGTAAAGGCTCATAGAGAAGTTAAGGCAGAATATTTAAAGATAAGTAATATGAAAGAACATCTAAAATTTATTCAAAGATAAATTTACAGAATATATCAACCTAGACTCTTTATGTGTGTTATTTGTCCTCATGGTTCCAAACTTTAATCCTTACTTAATTATTCATAGAAGAAGTTATTAAGTGAAGATAACAATATGAGACGACAATGAGGAACAAATATGAGAATACAATTTTTAGGGTCGTTCAGATAACATATATCTGAACAACTGAGTGCAGAGCACTCGACTTCCTATAATGATCGATTATTGCACAATCAACAACATTGTAATGGAATATAAATCTGAAGATATGAATGCAATGTGTACAGACAACTCTTCATTTTCCTCGGCATGCTTTCAAATTCTATCTTCAAATTGATCTCTGTTTTGATAAATTTCTGATCTTTCTCTTCTCCTATCCCTTATCTTCTTAGAAATCCACAGGAAGTGTTTTGCTAAGATCTGGATTCTTTCTCTGCAATCTATTGTGGAGATCTATTATAATCATTGTTGAAGACGATTTCCTTTGTGGATCTCACAACTTTACCGAACAGATTCTTGATGCAAATCTGTGCAGATTATAGTTGAAGAAAAGAATGATTTGTTTTATAGACAGGGGTCTTTTTTATCGTTGAGATATGTTGATAGATTTTTCTATCCGTTTGAAATAATGTTGTCGTTGAAGACTGTTGGATAAAGATGTTGTTCACTCGATCTTTAACTGTTGGGTAAAGACTTTGTTCTGCAGATCCTTGAACTGTTGCCCGTCAGACTGAATTGATGTCTCTCTGAAAAGTAAGTCTGAAACATAATGCACTGTTGAGTGGTTTGTCCAATAAAATAGATTCTTTTGTCTTTTCCAAACCAAGTGTAGAGAGAGAAAATCTTGCAGCATCTGAGATGCCAGGCTTCATAAAGATCTGAGTGATTTTTTAGGCTTGAACATTTTTGTCTCTTCTTGATCAATCTCCTGCAGTCTTTTTCTTTGTAGCACGTGCAGAACCGTCTGCTAGTAAGATGTTTAGTCCAAAAGTGTAAGTCTTCTACAAGGGAAGACTGCTGGCGATTGGTTATGGTATGAACTATCAAACCATAACATGTCTGCTGGTGATGAGTCTTCAAGATATTTTCACGCTTAAGACAAGTCTGCTGGCAACGAGTCTTCGGAAGACTTTTCACACTCTAGCACGTCTATCATTGTTGGTGCATATGAATCGCTAGTCTGTTAATCATCAAAAAGGGAGGTAGGACTACATCAGGACATTCCTAATCTAAGACCTATGTGATGTCAAACAAGTTGCCACACTAACTGGTACCCAGACCTTTTAGCCAATTGTTATGACACACGGTAACGAGGACAAGCAAATCAAAATATTCAAAATATGCAAGGAGATAAGTTATTTATCAACAAGCATATTCCAACATATACGTTGCGAGAACCAGTAGTGAATAAGATAGTGCGCCCAACTACCTAGAGTTGAGTTAAAGAAATGTAAAAAAGAGGATTAATTTAAACACCGGCTAGACTAAAACTATTACACTTTTATCTTTTTATCTTGATTCGTTGTTGCCAAACCACCTCCATAGTAGAGTAGATTTAATTGCTTTCTTATATTTTTTTAAAAATATTTTTAGTTTTTAATTCATTTTTTTTCACTCAAATATAATTAGTTAGCTTAATTTTGGTACTTAGTTGGAGTGAGAATTACGTACATTCTTTGTGGGATCGATATCCGTACTTTTATACACTTTATTACTTGATACGGTCGGGTATTCTTGCCCGAGTTGCGTTTTTGCGCACATCAGTATTACTTGATTTAAGATATGTTCAGTCTATGGCAGATTACTCTCTATTTACCCTGAAGAGAGACACAAGCTTCACTATAGTCTTAGTCTATGTGGATGACATACTGGTTGGGGGAAACAACATCACAGGATCAATTATCTCAAAAACTATTGCACGACAAATTCAGTATCAAAGACTTAGGACCTATCAAGTATTATCTTGGGATTGAAATCATGAGATCTGCAGAAGGTTTCCATCTCAGCCAGAGAAAACATGATGTGGAATTAGTGGAGGTAGCATGTCTTATCAACAGTAAACCACTCATCATTCCCTATGATCCCAATGGGAAACTATTGGCCAATGAAAGCACTATTCCAGACAATCCTTCAAAATACAGACAGCTTGTTGGGAAGTTGATATATCTAACTGTAACAAGACCTAACTTGGCCATTACTGCACAGTGCTTAAGCCAATTTGTCCAATGTCCCATAAATAAACATTTGAAGGCACTTTATAGAGTGTTAAGATATGTCAAAGTCTGTCCTGAACAATGCATCTTCCTTCCTTCTTCCAATCCTTTACAGCTAGAGGCCTTTTGTGACAGTGACTGGATAGTCAATCCAAATAATAGAAATTTTATCACAGGATATTGTATGAAGTTGGGTAAATATATTATTTCTTGGCATTCCAAGAAACAGTCTATTGTTTCTAAATCATCTTCACTCCTATTAATATGTATTGTGATATGATAGTTCATCAGCCATTGCAGTGGCAAACAATTATGTATACCATGCTAGAACAAAACATATAGAGCTGGATTGTCGCTTCATTTGGGAAAACATAAAGAATGGATTGATATCATTGCAACAAATCTCCACCAAGAATCAAATGGCAAACATTTTGACAAAATTTCTTGGCAAGAGTCTGCATTGGAAGTTTCTCTCCAAGTTGGAGATTTTAATGCCTTTTAGGGTTTTTTAATGCACTAAATTATTATTATTATTATTATTATTATTATTATTATTATTATTATTATTATTATTATTATTATTATTATTATTATTATTATTATTATTATTATTATTATTATTATTATTATTATTATTATCATTATTATACTAAAAATGCACTTTGAAGTGAAATACTATGATATCCTGAATGAATTGAACATGCATTTGAAAAGGCACGTTATGCTAATTTAAAAATAATGCATCACGATGTACAAATTGTATGCCAAAATTTCAAGGGTAGCATATGCGATGAAGATGAAAAACCAACAAATAAAATAATAAATATTGTGTATATAAGGAAAAAAATTTAGAATATATAATATTTTTGTTTAAGTACTATACTATTTTCTAATTAAGTAGTTTTTTTTTTGTTATTTATTTTTTTGATTTTGTTTTTGTTTTTGTTATTTATTTTGCTTATGTATAGTTTAGTTGAGAAATATATATATCGTGTGTTTAATGCACGGATGCAAAAACTAGTTGGCAAAGACTTGTATAGGACGGCTTTACGGATCCTAAATCCGTAAGACGGACCCCCATTTAGAAATTTACGGGTCATAATAAATACATAATATGTTATAAGAAATCACAAAAAATGAATCAGTTGAGATGGTTCACAATGAAACACTTCACGTTTGGAATTCAAAACCCCCCAATGTTGTTTTTAAGTTTTATTGGTGAGATGTGTCATTTTGCTCCGGTGCCCCTGCACTTTCAAGGTTTGCCGCCGAAATTCTTATGTTTCACACACCTTACAGTTTAATCCTATGTCAGCTCCGTTAGCCATTCGTTAGCATCAATTGCCTTGGGATACTTGGCGGACCCTAATGGACTTTAACGAAATGCTAAATGACACATTTAAAGACAAACGTGATACATTGAAAAGACAAAAGTGACACATTTTAAGGTTGAAACTTGAAAGTAACACTATAAAGAGAAATTTATTATAATTCTCATTAAAATACAAAGCAATACTCTTAATACTAAAAAGTTATACTCTTAATACTAAGTCTTATTGGCGAGATGTGTCATTTTGCTCCGGTGCCCTTGCACTTTCAAGGTTTGCGGCCGAAATTATTGCGTTTCCCACACCTTACAGTTTAATCATTTGTCAGCTCCGTTAGCCATTCGTTAGCATCAATTGCCTTGGGATACTTGATGGACCCTAATGGACTTTAACGAAATGTTAAATGACACATTTAAAGTCAAACGTGACACATTGAAAAGACAAAAGTGACACATTTTAAGGTTGAAACTTGAAAGTGACACTATAAATGGAAATTTATTATAATTCTCATTAAAATACAAAGTAATATTCTTTATACTAAAAAATGACATTCTTAATATTAAAAAGTGACACCCTTAATACTAAAAAGTGACACACTTAATACTAAAAAGTGACACTCTTAATACTAAAAAGTGACACATTTAATACTAAAAAGTGACAATCTTAATACTAAAAAGCGTCACTTTAAAACTAACATTGACTGTCAAAAGTGACAACATTTAATATTAAAACATGACATTTTTAATGCTAAAAAGTGACATTTTTAATGTCAATAACGACGATTTTTATTTAAAAGAAAAAATGACACTTGTACAGTCAAAAGTAACACATTTAATACTAAACAGTAATAATTTTAATGTTATAAAGTAACACTTTAATGTCAAACGCAATAATTTTTATTTATAAAAAAATGAGACACTTTTCAAAATGAAAGTAATACATTTAAGACTAAAAGTGACACATTTAAGCCAAAAAAGTAACACTTTTTTAGGGAAAAATTATAATTTTCATTAAAAATATAAAGTGACACTTCTAAGGCCAAAATTGACACATTTTATAGTAAAAGTGACATTGTTAATAATAAAAAGTGACACTTTGTATATATAAATATGAGAGGTAATACTATAATTTTCAAAAATTAAGAAATTACATTAAATTTTTTAAATTTTATCTCATTTAATCTGAATCTATAAATAAAGATATGTAATACCGAAAGACCATCTTACCTAAAACTAGTTACATAATAGAGCTATGATATTACGAGGTAGAGCTTGTAGTATTATTACAAGCTTTAGTATTAGTGCCGTTAAATAAATCTCCTAAGATATTTAGACCGTTAGATTAAATATGTTCTTTTTTAAATAATGATATGAATATTCCAAATCATCATCAACTTAATTATCTAACGGCTCAAATACTAAAGCTCATAATTATATCACAAACTCTAACTCGTAATATCATTTGTCTACGTAATAATGATAAGTTTGAAATGATAATCCATGAGTATGTAGCAACTAGCAAGCCACGTGCAAAGGTTAAAGAAGAGGGATGATAAGGTAAAACAGAGATGAGTCATCACAAGGGGTTCAAACTGCAAAGCATAAAATCAAGGTCGGCTAAAAAGTCGGACGAAGTTGTCCTCCATATTCCATACATCCTACAACCCCAGGCCCCACCACTCATCCCAAACTCACTTCCACAATTATTACCTTAACAGTGTCGGAGTCGGTTCCTGTACTGGTCACTTTTTTTATAATACTAATTTGTAGTATAGTTTGATTTTATTAATTAAAATTATCTCAAAAGATATATACCCCCTAGGGGTACAAATGATTTGTTCGTGAACCAATAGGGTAATTGATACATCCAAAATAATATCATATCGGAATACCAAAAGTAACAATGAATGTGGGTCGTTCGAATTGTCATCTGACGATTATATTATTATTAGTGGTGGATATTTAACTATATTATTTGTAAAAAAAAAACTATGTAAGTAGGCGGAAAGGCCTCCCATCAAAAACTATTCGACGTATTTATCTGTATATTGTCTATAAAAGAGAGGTAACGCAGTTCACAAGTGCGTGTGTGATTATGAATCAGAAAAATAGAAAGACCCCCTATATTATGGACTAGCGAGGGTTATTTATATCTGAATAGAATGAGCCTAGCTCGTGGTCTATCTGTCTGATCCAAGCTTTCTGACATTATGTAAAATATAATGAGTCATTAGATGAGACTCACACTTCATTGAAACAGATCCGAAATATGTACATCAGTAATCATTTACGGTAAACAAAGATTGAAATTGTAAAATACTTCATCTATTCCACCCAAAAAAAATCATATTTAAATGTATAATAATTAAGAGACATATAAGTAGCATTTGATTTTATCTTGATTACAAAAATGCTTGATATAATTAATATGCTAATATCAAACGTGAATAATAAATTTGAATGTTAAAGAGATTTGTTGACATAATTTATAAAAGCGAACTACTAATATAAAACATTTCAAAATAATATGATAAAATATTTGTCGAAAGCATCAGCTAGTTTCTTTGGGAGCTGATAAAAACATCGTTTTTTTTTTCTATTTATCACAAAACAGCTTATATGAAGAAAAAAAAATTAAAGTAAAATGATGGAGTTAACTTTGTTATTTTCTCCTCTTTCTAGAATTGACAAAAATTACAAAATGAGTTAGGCTAACCACACACCAATACATACTCTTTACACCCCATTAAAAAATTTTGCAAAAAAATCATCATGCCAATTTACCAAATAAACCTCCATTTTTTCTTCCATTCTTCATATGCTTCCACTCTTATTGATTGACTTTACTGGGAAGACTCTTCAATTGATGAGCTAACTTCCTTCCACATTTCCTAATTACAAAGAGCCCATATACATCAAAGTCCTTCATTGGACCTTAAAGTAAGAAGACCCATAATGACCTCTCTTTGTCCTTGGATCCAGAGAAGGAAGACTTGTCTTCCATGGATTCATGAAAAATCAGCATCCAGTGGAGATCTTCTGTTCAGGTACGACCTTGCTATGTTTTGGTATTTGAATAGGGCGCAAGAGGGAGACTTTCTACTTTCTAAGGAAATCCACTTAGAAGATCCTTTTCCTGCCTTTGAACTCTATTTTAGTAAAAAGATTTTTTCAGATGAGAGGGGAAGTACTGGAGAACGAGGAAGAAAGGTTAAAAGGGTTGAGTAAAATAGGTAGTTTAGGTGGGATGTAGAGAGTAAATTAGAAAATTTGATTAAATGTATGGGATAAAGATATAATTAAGGTGTAGAGAGTAGATGTTGGTGTGTCATTAGCCTAGTCCTTATAAATTTAATAACGACAAGATTCTAACTTGCGTTTTAACATATGTGAAAATAAAATTGAAAAATTATTGGGACAGTAGCCTCAAGCATTATTTTTTGGCTTAAATTGTAGGGGAAAATTCTGACCAGTCTTTTTTAAAAAAGTTTCTAACTCCAAAAGTTCATCATTTTTTTTTTCAATTGAAAAAGACTATTTTTTGAAATATTGTTCTAAAAATGTCATCGTCTTTTTCAACAGCTCCGGCAATACACTTTGGATTTGAAAATCACGATTGTGCATAACGAAACAATGCCCCCGAAAGGTAAACACGTATTTTGATTCATGAAATACGCAATTATAATAAATCTATGTTGGGTTAAAAGATTTTTTAGTTGAAACGAAGGCGAAGATGAAGGAGGAAGAAGAAGACTTACGACGGAAGAGATTGAAGAAGAAGGTAGAGGATGTAAATTGGTTCTTTATGCTTTTGTACCGCGATTCATAAATTTCATTACATTATTTTTACACCGCTGTTCAAAAGTTTAATTTTCTAGTTTATTTTTGTACCACGATTCATAAATTTCATTGCATTATTTTTGCACCGCGGTTCAAAGTTTAATTTCCTAATCTATTTTTGCACCGCGATTCATAAATTTTATTGTATTATTTTTGCACAGCGGTTAAAAGTTTAGTTTTCTAATCTATTTTTGCACCGTGATTCTTAAATTTCATTGTATTAATTTTTACACCGCGATTCAAAGTTTAATCTGCTAGTCACCTTTTGGATTGCGTTTTATAAAGTTTAATTGTATCATGGTGCAAAAATAATGACTTCCGTAACGCACATACAGTTCATTAAGAGTATCGTAATCATTTTATCACCAAAAGTAACTTTTTTCCGATTAAATTAAAAATATGTATTGTAACAATTAAATGCTTTAAAAAATTAACCAACCCACAATTTTTTAAAATAATATGACTCGATTATTCACATAAAGAGTCAAGTCATCTGAAGAAGACAATATGGGCTTGGGCTATATATATATTGTAACTCAAAAACGTGATTAAACATATATAGGAGTTTATTGACCCCAAATTCGTAAACTCTTTAAAAAAAAAAAAAGACTTTTTGTACGATAATGATGGAGTAATAGAATAAGAGTATTTATGTGAGGGTAATTTTGGTTATAAGTTATAACTCCAAGGCCTTGATCGTAAATTCAGTCCAAAACATCTTTTCATGTTGTAAACTCTGAAGCATAAACGGAATGTTTTCGATACAATAGTATTCAAGTCAAACGTAACTTTACGTTGGCCGGTAAGAAAATACCAACCTTGCCCTAACTCACCAAATAATGAAATAAATATATTGCTCTTTTTTTTTTCTTTTTTCTTTTTACTACTCTACATAAAATATGTACCTCACTCACGAACATTTTGTCACACTAAAATTTACTACAATCCGCTTTTCCGAATCCGACTTTCCGATTGGTCCTATCAAATTCAACCCATAAATTTTGTTGATGAAAATTGCCTATAATGTTACTTGGTATTCCCAACCAACTCGATCGTCCAATACCGAAGCAACTGATTCCACCCCCAACGTTGTCCATGATTCTCTCTTTCTCTATTACGACTTCCACGCCCTTATCGAATTCCAACACCATGTCCCCTATCAACCGTCCGATCGTCGCCGAGTCTCCGTCGAAACACATATCCAACGTTTCTTGATAAACGTAGCCCTTCTTTAGTTTTGGGCCAACTAGTCTTACAATTTCTTCCCTCACTTTTGTGTAAGCGTCGTCTACCAAATACGTGTACTCGGTGCCCGAGTCAATTATCGTTTGACCCGAACCGCCAGCATCGGGCCGAAATACGGATTGCGAAATGTTTAGCTTTTTCCCACCAATTCTGATTCCAGCCACACCAACTGTGTAGGCTAGAGGGTCCAAGTTGGGCATGCGTTGACTTTCTGGAAAAGTCAATATGTCAACGTATTGAAATGTGTTTGAATTTGGATTTTGGCCTAGGTAAAAAGACCCCGAAGGTTTTGTTTGGGAATTCTTTTGGCGAATTGGTACGCAGTAGGAAAATTTTGAGACCGCAGCCTGGGAGGCAAATGACAACCGTCCTAGATTCATTCCCAAAATACCCTCGGCATCTTGGGAATCGGTGGCACAACCAAGGATCAAAGGAGGGGTACTTTGTGTACTAGAAAATGTAAACTTTTCTCTTACCAAATTGCCCTCAGCCAAGGTACCATCCGCGTAGAAGTAAGAGTAGTGGCACAAACGGTTTTGGTCACAAGAAGTAGGGAGGGTAAAATCGGGAATTCGTGGCTTGCATAGTGGATGGGTACAAGGGAGGGTTGAGAAAGATGAGGAGAGCTTAGGGTCAAACGACGTCGTTGGAGGGGGTTTAGTTGGGACCTTATTGTGACACTGGATCCATGATAACTGGCTGCCAGTGTCCAATACCATTTGTTGAGTCTGTGGTGGGGTCCCAATGGGTAGAGAAACAATAAGAGCCATTGAATACTTGAAAGATGTCTTGAAGTTGTATGCCGGTAATGGTGATGATGTCTTGGTAAATTTACCATTTTGGGTTTTGGGTAGTGGCGATGAGGTGAGAGAGGAGAGAAACTTTGATTTGGAGGAGTGTGGAAGAGAAAGAGAGGTGAGAGAGAAGGAGAGAGAGAGTGAGGAGTTGCTTGTATGTGGTTTGGAGATTTTACGCTTGTGGGTTCTTTGTGTTGATAGGGAAAGAGAAGTTAGCAACATGAACATGATAAGAAGGGTAGAGCATGTAGCCATGGTGTGTGTGTGTGTCTGAAAGAGATCTCGAGACGATGAACTGACTCGAACGAATTACCTTTAATGGGTGTGTATCAAAGAGAGATGCCGAGACAACGAACTGACTCGAACAAACCACAATAAGATGGAGGGGAAAGAGAGAGCTGTTTATGACTTGTGAGTGTGTGTGTGTGTGCACTTGAGGGAGAGAGATATGAAGATGGAGGAAGTAAGAGGAAGGTTGTTTGGACTTTATACCAGTTTTGAATGTGGGGGATGGAAAAGAACAATGCAAAGCCAAAAGAGGGAAGCAAAGCGCGTTTTTATTGGAGGTGAGTTGTTGTGTTTTGTCTACAAACAGTAATCATACATTTAAGCTGGTTGAGTGTAATTAAAATACGGGTAATGCTTGGATCACTCTTATTTTACATCAAAATATAGGTACTCTATGACGTGATATTATCTCATTAACTGAAGTACTGGGACCCACAAAATATCCAATCAATAAGAGTATGTCAAATCATAAAGTACTCATATTTTGATGTAAAATGAGAGTGACCAATAACATTGTCCTTAAAACACACCAACTATGACAGTCTTACAGGAAATGACACTTATACCCCTGCCTCACTAGTAGATCCAAAAAGAAAAGACCTTACAAAAACTCAAACCCATTACTTTCACTTTCTATTTTTTACTAAATTAAGGAAAGAAAAACACGCGGAGTTAGTTATTTACACAAAAGATTTATTGGCAAAAAGAAAGAATCTCCATTAGTGCATGCTTATACTTATGCTAACCTCTTACTTTCCTTCTTTCCGTTCTCATCCAAACTCGTTCTAGACATGGTACATATGTCTCTTCGTCTCCCCCAAACCGATTTTAATATTTGATTTGTGGAGTATTTTGATCAAAATACTTATAAAAAACGAAAGAATTTCTCTTTTAAAATATTTCAATGCAGTATTTTAAAAATATGATGTGTTTACAACTACTTTGTTTATGAAAATATTGTTTTGAAATAGTTTCATAAACATATTTATAAGAAAAAAACACTGTGTTTTGAAAATATTGCATATTGAAAAAACTGTGTTTTCAAAACGATAAACCAAACGAGACCTAAATAGCGATTTTAATATTATCTCATTTTTAAATAATCGTTCTATTTCACCGGATACACATATTAGAAAAATTAAGTGATTGTTTTATAGATATTTGTATAATATGATCTTCCCTTTAAAACTCTTATACATGTTGTCACAACTAAAGAAGTAGGTATCATGTGAAATCGCTTAACATATATTAATTCGTAAAACGGAGTTACAGTCTTTTACAAATCAACCAATAACGCACGATAAGTTGAATCATGAAGATTTGTTAAACAATATTTTCAAAAAAATTACTTTAAAGTCCGAAGGAAAAATCAAAGTAAATTGATAAAAATATTTTCCTAAAAATGAACGTTAATAAACATGACAATTTTTTTGAAACGTACAAAAAAAAAAAACAAGAAAATTAGTTTAAAACAGAGGAAGTATATAGTAGGTCTTACGTGAGACCGTCCTACTGATCCTGATTTGGAAAACGAAACCTTATTCTCTCACAATTTAGTCCAAAAACACACGGTGGGTCGGTCAAGATCTATCTCACGAAAAATAAACGTAAGACGGTGTTTTCTAAAATTTGCCAAAGGAGTAGGTCTTATGTGAGAACATTTTATAAATTTTAATTCGTAAGAAGAAACATAACTTTCTCGAAGCTTAGTTTATCAACACAATGTGTGTGGGGTTGGAGAAATTCATTTTACATAAAATAAAACTAAAACAGTTTTTCCTAAATTTTTGTTTTTCCGTTAAATCGGTGTTACATACATCACTGTGACCCTAAGCAGAAGGGTATTTTTGTCCAAGGATTTTAACTTTAAATTTCCATCATTTCTCCTTCACCCTCACCGTCGCAACCACCCATCTCCACCATCCATTTTTATTCCGTACATGATGATCCCCATGTTTCTTCAAGCCATCATCATCAAGAAGAAAAGGTGAACTTTATATTTACAAATTATTTATGCTTGGAATGACTCATTATGATCTATAAAGGAAGATGAAGGAATCTATTTACTACATAGCATACCAGTTCCGATGACATAATACATGCAACTATGGCTGGAATTTCTACGAAAAAAGAATTGAATTAATAGCTACAAAACCCACTTCAATGAATGATTAACAGCTTGAATCCAAAATGAAATGGAAAAAATCGCACCCTAATAATTTCATTTAATTTCTTCTTCCTTATTTCTCTCTATGGGCAGAATTCAAACTGTAGCATCTTTTCCTCACTATGAAACTTGCTCAGGCAAAATCTCACTTTCTCAATGGATCTTTGGAAGTATGCGAAGTTGATAGAATACTATCTGTAAGTAACAGAACTATGATGGAAATCGAACACGATTTTATTTTTGATAAGGGAAATTTAGTGCTGGCAGAAGCTGGGTGTTAATGTAGGGAGGACAGACGATGTCCATGACGGAGATTTTGGAATCGATTACCCTTCTTGGATTGAGAGAAAGAGAGAGAGAGAGAGAGCTTATCTCGACTACGGATTTCGAGACTTCTCATAATCACCCAATTTACGGTCTGAATTTCACGCAAATTATCTGATTTCACTGCGATCTAAGTGGCAACAGAGCTCGCGGCTGCACCGGCGACGGTGATTGCTGTTTGGGTACACTGCAGAAGGAAGAAGCTATTAATAACTGAACGGACGGAAATACCCCCTTCGTACCTTAAACGCGCGTGGAAAAGATAACAACAGTTAACCGCGAAAATAAACGGAGGGACGATAACAAAAGCAGAAAAAAACACAATAAGCCGATCTTTGCTATTACTATAACAAAGGGGCTCCAAATCTTTGCTAACAAAGGGAGTTTGGTGCATCTTATTTTAATATTCCCCTCGTTTCTTAATAATTATTCTTTTTTTTTTTTTTTGTCTGTTTCAAAATATAAATTTTGTTTTCATTTTTTGTCGTCGAGTTGATCCGTTCTACGAATTTTAATTTGTAAAAAGGAGATTTATTCTATTATAACTCAATTCATCAATACATTATGAGTTAGGACATAAAATTCTTCGTACACAAAATAATACCTACTATCTTTCCTAAGTTTTTAATTTTATGTTTTATTTTTAAGAAAATTATTTTACAATTTTATATATATTAGAAGGAAATTATATATTATATTAATATTATAATAAAATTAATATATTTTGTAATTTGTATATAGAGTAAAATGAGACAATTAATCAGGAACTAAGATATGATTAATCATGGCTTCATCTTCAAGTAGTGTGATAGGAACCCAAAAATCACTAATTTCCCAATCCTCTATGTGGCAGGTAGAGAGACCAACAAGAGGGCCCCAAATAACAGCTGTCCTAGCTGGCTTTCCCTTCAAAATTAAGAAATTTCAAGAATCATTTTTAAAAAAAGGTAAAGTAAAAATTACTTTTAATTTTATAAATACTGTGTAGTCTACAATATAGACTGTTGTCTAGACCCTTTTCCTTCTGAATCATATCCTGTTCATATTGATAATAAATCTTTTTAGTTAAGGGTATGGACCAAATTGACTTGGTGGGTCCCCTGTTTTTGTAATCATAACAAGCAAATTTTAATTTAATTATGCAAAGTATTTGGTACATATAATGTGGCACTAAATACCATAGCAATAAAAAATAAAAATAAAAATTTGGCATGAGTCATGACATGATCCGTTTGCAAATAAGGGTTTGTTTTTGCATACAAATTTTAGCCAATCCACGAATGATGATGTGTCATTAAGGAGGATATTCTCAAATTAGGGATGACAATTCGTGTTATGTTTGTGCTTTATTATCGTATTTTCATATTATTTATTTTATTTGATCATAAATATAATAATAAATATTAATTTGAATATATTAACAATTTCGTATCTTTCGTGTCGTGTTTCGTGTTGTGTCGTGTCGTGTTAGGCTTATCGTGTCATTTGTCTCTGTAATTGTGTTTTATAATCGTGTTTTATACGTCGTCTTGGTTAGATGCTTATCGTGACATTCTTACCCCATCAAATGGATTATACCAATTTCTTACTAGTATTTTTTATTAGTACTATGGAATATAGATTTTATTTTTAGGGTATATTTTTACTCATTATTTAATCAGCCGATTCTTGATTTGTCTCTGTCCTTAAAATTCTATCTTGCTTACATTCGTGTTTATATATTATTATTTCGGTAATGGGAAGATTAGACTAATCCATGTCGCGATTCCCCTCTTAGATACCACCTTTATTTTATGCCCAACGTAGGGATGCTAGTTTCGAATCAAACCGTTGATATTGGATTGAACCGAACCTAAGAAGATGATTGTTTCTTTCGTTTCGGGTAAAAGATCCCCATTTCAAAGTTAACTGTTTTTAAAAATGATATTTTCATTATCCTATTAGTAATAAATTAACATTTTTATTTTTTAATTTTTTACAGTGGACTATTTAAGTAAAATATTTCAAAATAAAATAATTGACTCTTTACTCGGAACATAGGAAATACTAACTAGCGAACAACTTGCCAAATATAAACAATTTCTCATAAAAGAATAGAGAGAGAGAGAGAAAGAGATAGAGAGACTGCACTAATAAAACTTTGACGCATAACCATTGTCACTGGTGTGTGATCAACAACTTTGATGGTCACTGTGTTCGATCAACATGGAAAATTATATTGTGAGAGACTCATCATAACTAAGGTGGTAAAATGAGTGTTATGGATAAATGAATAATAGGTTATTATCCATGGTTATCTATGGATAATAATATATTATCTAAATCATGGATAATAACCTATTATCCAAATCATGGATAATAACCTATTATCTAAATTATAGATAATAACCTATTATCTATTTATCTATAACACTTATTTTTCACCCTCTATCATAACTCAGCATAACTCGAGGGATCAAATAAGAGTTAAAATTAGACATTGGAGTATAGTCTTTGGGAAGATTTCGAGACTTTGGGAGTCTTGCGACGTGGGTGACCAAAGTTGGACATAGAGAAACGTTATTCCGTGTAAGGTCACAATCTAAAACCAAGGGAGGGGTTGGAATGAATAGACAAAGCTTACAAGTTTGAAACAATCAATGAAAGCAAGAAATGTCACCTACCTTTAACCAAATAATAATAATAATTTACATAGCGGTAAAGATACGTGGTCATATTCTCCCAGTAACAACATTTTTGTCATTTATTAATGTGAATATGTTTAATTTACTCATGAGTCTTAAAGACGATCACAGTGGATGAATTAAACTACTCATGTATAATCGTTTAAACAAATCAGGTGAATCGTTTAAACGACGTATGTATTAAGATGAGTCGTTTAATTATGATTGACAAGACCAGAATATGATCATTTAACACTATCCTTCAAATAATTATCAAGGGGAGGAAGAAGCCAGGTGTATGGTAAAAAGAGTATATGAAAGAGGGGATAGATGGAGAGAGAGGGAGAGACATGTTCACGGATTCTAAATTTAAAATTGGCGATAAGGGAGAAACTTTCACGGCTTTGCGAGAATTAGTACAACAAAAAGGCTGTTATGTTGCTTGAGAGTTGAGTGAGAAAGGGTAACATCAATTCACGCCCTTCCTATGATCCACACCAAATATGTGTCAATTCTTGTCATGATGTTAACGTTGTTGGTCATCAATATTATATATCTATGCCTCACTTTTTCTTAGTGTTTTGTTTTAGGTGGCCATATTTGGACTCAACTATATATATTAAGACTACTTTTGTTTTGATTATTAATATAGTAGGTGGGACCGATTTATAGATTTTAAATTATAAGATGAAATATTTCTTTTTCATAATTCAACTCATCAATATACGATGGATCAAATCAGTTAAATAAGTTTATTATTTAACAAATACTTTGAAACTCTAATAATTAAAAAATATATGTGTCGTTAGAGTAGTCAAACTTAAAAAAAATATGTTGAGAGTAGAATTACTCGATCCATCGGATTTTTGAAATTTACTCATCGAAGCGGTTGTGTCAATATGGACAGCGACGACGTCAGATAAGACGGTCACGTCACCAGGACAAGGTGGATACGTTGTACTTCGGAGCAGCCCAGTACTTGAAGTGGTCGCGTCCGTCGACCGCGTTACTTCGGCATAATCTCTCTGAGGATGAAGCAGTTGCATCCACAAGAGGTAAGTGACCGCGTTGGGGCAAGGCTATCGCGTCATATGGAGTGAAACGACCGCGTCGGCGCGGCAAAACCAGTTTTTTTGTTTCCTTGTTTAAGTCGGTTTAGAGTTTGATATTATATCCCTAATATAATTGTAATCATAGAACGTGTATAAGGTTTGTCATAATAAAATTTTGATGGTCTGTTAACCTCAATCTCTCTCTTTATCTTTCAATTGATCTTGGTATTACTCTGTTAATTGTTTACAATTCATTCGTTGTGAACAACAAAATGCTTGAGCAAAATCACGATGCTTATATCATTATGAAGGGTAAAATTGAAAAATATTTTTTAATTACAGACATAACTTTAAAAAATTAATTTTTTGAGTGAAACATTTTAAAATAAAATAATGAATTTAAGTTTTGTTTGGACAAAGGTAGTATGAGTAGTATTTTCTACATCATAAGTTATAAAATTTCAAACTACTAATGAATACTAAGTACTCTCTCCGTTCCTCCCAAAAACGTCATGTTTAAAAAATCTAATAATTAAGGAATATACAAATAATATTAGGATTGGTTATAGTTTGAATTAAAAATGCTTGAACATATTCAATATGGTAATATCAAATAAGGGTCACATTGAAATGTCATAAAACTTGTAAACATAATTTTTTAAATTGGAATTATTAAATGAAACATCTTAAAATGGTATAATGAACTCTTTGTCCGAGACTGGACTAAATTTTATACTTCCTCCGTTTTCAAATTATTGTCTTATTTGATCCGTAAATCGTTTAAGAAAAAAAAATAATTAACTATATTATAAATTTTGGTGAAATATATGGTTTCTTTTAATGTCCTTAAATATGTAGTTATAATTAAATATTTAAAGTAAGTATAAAAATTAAAGATAAAATGATAAAAATAAAGTTTTAAAAAAAAGATAATTATTTTAGAACTGATTATATATATATAATTTGAAAACAAATAGAGTAATTTTTAGTCAAAATAAATTAAAAATTCCAAGTGTGACTACTATTTTGTGTAGTACATAGATATTAAGAAGAGTGAAAAGACGTGTCTTTAGAAAGAGCACAGAATTAGTATGGGTCATTTAAGGTAGAAACAGACTTTAAGCAGTGCACATGAGATTCAACGCGATTAACAACTCATACAATTCAGACTTCTGAGTTCTGACAGGCTGACACAAATAAATCTTTGAATCCATCTTCAAGATATTATTGTGAAGAATGGAGACTTACGTATCGCAAATAGCATAGGTTCTTCGTAAACAAAGTCATGAACTAAGTCTCAAAATTTCATTCAATTCGATTTGAAAATATCGATCTAACCAGATTGGTTTTTTTTTTTTTCTCAAAATGGGTTACCTATTTCAATAAAAAAAAAACAAAAAAACAATTGGTCGATTTGGGACAGTTAAAGCAGGTCAAACTCGTTGTTCATTTCGATCCGTTATTTTTTAGTTACATAAATATAGTTTGTTATGAAAAATGTCCGGTACGGGTTGAAACGAACTGACCCGTACCGATCCGTTACCCATTTCAACTCAACCAATTTTGATCCGTTTAATTTTGGGTTATAACGAAAATTTAAACTCTAAAAAAGTAAAGCTGAAATTTTTATAAAATCACCACTTGACTTTAAAAAAAAATCATTTTTAAAGAATACTTAATTTATTAAGTGATGTAATATTGTAATATAAAAAAGTCACTTAATTTTTTTCTAATTAAGAATATTACGAATAGATTTATTTAGACCGGTAGAGATATTAGAAAATCAAGCAAAATTACATGGATTTTCAAATTTATACTCCCCTTAAAAGAGTTTTGTTGGATGCTGTTCGATCTTCTGAACCTAAAAAATTAGATCAAAAGTGAGGTTTTTAATCCGAATCTTTCAAACCTGATGTGAGAAATCCTGCGATCGAGGTCCCTTCTTATAATTAAAAGTGATCAAATTAATTCCAAACATTCTTTAGTTCCATTTTGGAAATAAAGTTTTTAATGATTAAAAAAACTATGAATTGCAACTTTCATAAGTTCATAATAACAAAAGTGGCCGACAGAAATTATGTCACGAAGAAAGCACATGAGACCACCACATGTCAATCACGAGCCCAGAAACTTGAGCCCGTCCAAGTACTGAGCATAGCAAGCAAGATGTTCGACTAAGGACCACCTTCAATTCCCAACCAAGTTTGATCGGACCAGGGGGCTATGCCTCGGGAACTTGCACCTCTTTATGGGCAACCATAGCCTGTCTGAGCGGGGCCATGCCCATTTGGGCAAGTAAACGGTCAGCGAGCATTCGAGCCGTACGTGAGACCCAAGGCAGAATGCGAGGTTTTTTAACCCGAAATAGATCACTTTCTTATTTACTCCGGAAGTCACGAGGCTACCCGCCATTTACGCCTATAATTTAGGGATGACTCCTAACCCTAATAGGTTGCAATTAATCCTAATTTTATGAGAATTCTATAACTTGGAGGCCTATATATACCCCTTCATAAACCTAAACAAGGTACACTCACTTTTAATACTGAAACTCTATCAAATCGCTTTCTCTAGTGTACGACTTACTCTCACACTGAAGGGGCTCGTGAGGCCTTGTCTTGCACTCCTTCTAAAGTGATCTTGACAAAATTCGAGTGAGATTCAATCCAACACATAAGTTTAGATATCCTACAATTACATTCGGACGGCCTAATACTGATTTTTGCGACATTAATAACAATTGATTTATTCTAACTCTTGGGTAAATTTTAATCAATTTAACCAAAAAAAAAAATCTTCTCCCTCCATCCATAAATTATCGTTCTAGTTGATCCGGTGCACGGTTTAAGAAAAAACAAAGGACTTGATTATTTATAATGGTTTAATGTGTAGTTTCCTTTAAAACCTATATGTGTGACCCATAATTAAAGTATGGTGAAAAAGTAAGAATAAAATAGTAAAAATGATGTTTTAAAAAACTAAGTTTCAAACTAAAAAATTATTTTAGAACAAAAAAAAATAGTAATTTAGGAACAGATGGAGTAAATGTTTTTTTTAAAAGTGACCCTTTGCATGAAACAATGGGTGGGGTGGGGTGGGGTGGGGTGGGGTGGGGTGGGAGTATCTACTATTGTTCTACATCCACTTCTTACTTTTCATAATAAGTTATGTTATATTCATCGAATCTATATATATAATGGAAAATGGCAGAAGCGTATAGTTCTCGTATTTATTTTAGTTTCTCGTCTAAACTAATTTTATAATAATGGATCTTTATAAAATTATTATAATTAATAATATTTAATAAAAATTAATGTTATATATATATATATATATATATATATATATATATATATATATATATATATTACTTATTAGAAAACTTTTAAAAGTAGTCTCTAAAATTTTGAAAGATAAATCTAATTTAATCATTTGGATATTTTCATATTACTTTTTACCGAAGATACTATGATATTGATCATTGTTGATATCGAGGTAAGTATAAAACTTATAATCCTATATATTCTGATTTTCTCTTTTACTAATTATTTAATCTAAAAATATAATTTCTATTGTTGTATTTACAAAGTGATAAATAACAAATTATTTGTTTATACTACATATCAAATGTTTTAGTGTTTGATAGTCTTGGCAGATACATATATCACAACAAGCAACTACAAATTACAATTTATGTTTACAATTGATTTGATCTAAATTGGTGACAAAAACTTCCACAAAACAAATTTACAAATATTTTTATGGTGATAAAATTAATTCACCGTATTTGTTTATCAATTTTCATTTTTTGGTTGAAGTACTTAAAACATAAATGGTGCAAATTTTAGTACTGTTATCATTAAAATAAAAATAAAAAAAAGTTTACATTGGTAAGGTTAATTAATCATATTTGTTTATCAAATTTCCATTTTTTTTGTTCAAGTGCATCCAAAACAAATGGTGAAAATTTAGTTCATGTTTTTGGTGAACTACTTACTACATATTCATGTGTATATATAAAGACACATAAATGATAAATAATTCTTGAAATAGCTACATAATAATATAAAATAAAAATCTTATTTATTAATAAATTGAACATGTGAAATAAGAGATAATTATCATATGATTTCAAATGTTGAAACATTGATGTGTATTCATGCATCGTAAGAATTAATAACATCTTTTACCGGCTATTTAGTAGATGTATATGTCAAATGATTCATATACAACACACAATGATTTACAATGACTAAAGTACATGATATCGTTTTAATCAAATTTCATTATATTCAGAACATTGATACACAAGGTTCAACAAGACAATACAAACATTAAAACAAATTTGCAAAATCACGAAAGGATTGAAGCAATTTTGATCTGTAAAAATTCAAAATAATTCGATTTTCATTTCATAATACGTGTTGATCGATTTTTATTTCAAGATATGTGTTCATCTTCTAATTTTGTTTTATTTATTTATTTTGTTTATATATAAATAATTTAAAAATATATATATCGTGCGTTTAATGAATGGATGCAAAAACTAATTGTTACATAAAATTAACAAATTCCTATCTATCTAAAAACAAAGATAAAGAAAGGGGGAAAAGCAACGACGAGACATTAAAAGAAACAATCCAACAAAATATAATTGATTAAGAGAACACCGACTTAATAATCATAGATTAATCAATATATATCCGATTTCAAAAGAAACTCTCTTCTTATCTCTATGAAAGCTACAAACACTTCAACCCTTAATAATCATGGGAGGGAGGATTTGCCCAAAGTGTTACTATCAACTTGAGATGTGTGCATGATCGATCACCAATCAGCAACATATCCTCACACGTACCTAAATTATTGTCAAGTTTGATCCGATACTTAAAAATAAAACCTATTGACTTAATAATATACATAATTTTCTTTAAAATTAATGTGCAAGTAATTCATAATTTAAGTAAGAAGAATAAAATATGAATAAAATTATAAAATATTTTTTTTTAAATGAAAACCTTACAAACATGACAATTTTTTTGTCACCGGCAAAAAAAAATATGGATAATAATTTAGAGACAGAGGTTGGGCCGTATATCATAGCTTTTTTACACTGGCTGTGGCGACATGTGTGAGCTGTTGCAATGGATGCCCATTCTCTTTGGACCACTATCATTTTCACTCCATGATTTTATCCCATTCGTTGGATAGACTCGGCCATCCTAATTTTGGGCCCTCTGAAAACTGTATAACTGAATTGTCTGCGATTCATGGTATTAGACCTTAGAACGTTAGCGTCAAACAAGGATGGAGTAGACCGTTTCATTAAGACAAATAAATTAGAATAAATTGCAAGTTGGTACATCTTTTAAAATATATTTTTAAATAAATTCAGTTATTTTTTGGATATATATTCTAAATATAATTTTGGGACGAAAGTACATCACTATCCTTGATGAAGACAAATGCCAACGAACCTGATTAGCCAAAATCAAAATCGAAAAAAGACTTCCGATAGGACGCGACGGACGTAAATGGTACATTCATTACTTTTGATTTTCGAATTTTGGAAGAAGACAAAGGCTAGTTGGGTTATAGCTGCGGGCTGTATTTCTTTGGAAGAAAGTTCAACAAGCAATCAAGATTGTTTGGTCAAATCTGGATCAAATGAGATTGAAATAAGGAGAGAGAAAACAAACCACAGCACTCGTCAGATTCTTATGAATTACTTGTGTTGATCCACAACCTACGCCCCCACCCACCCACTAGCTACCCAAACTCCATGGTTAAGCTGATGTCAAGGCTTGATAACAGCATTTTTTTTATTTTTTTTCTTCAATAAATTGAAACAAAGCGATGCGACATCGCCGCCTTTTAAAAAAATTGGCTTGAATAAAATGTCAAAACAATGCTAATGTCAAGCCTTGACATAAGCATTTTTTGATTTTTTTTTTACTTGAATAAACTGTCAAAACAGTGATGATGCCAAGCCTTGACATCAGCTTTTAAAAAAAAATTGGCTTGAATAAACTGTGAAAACAGTACTGATGTCAAGCCTTAGCATCAGCTAAAGAAAATATATAATAATTTGATTCAATATTCAACCAAGTTTCCTTATTTGATTAAAGAGAAAATATGAGGAAAAACATTGTTCTTCTCTATTAATTAATTTCCTGCCTCTTTTTGTGATTCCAAACTGTAAAACCCTGAAATGTTGTTTGTTTGTGTTATGCATGAACTCATACACTTATTATCATCATAAACATGTTCATTTAGCTCTCGTATATGTTTAGAGTCAATAGCATGATCGTTGACGTCGTTTGAGATGCAGGTATGCATTTTTCTTTCGCGAGATGCTTTGAATCTCGGGTTTATAATTTATGTTGTTATCACTTGGATAATTGCTAGAGGGCATTCATAATATCATTAACATGCCTTGGATGTTGGTTAGATGCTTGTTGCATTGTCGGTTTGGTTACTAGTTTGATTCTAGCGCGTTTGACTTTTCTGCTTGTCGTCGAGAGTTCTCCCTGAAGTTTCGGGCCATGTTTTGATGAGGTTTGAGACTTGACCTTTGGTTATAGATTGGAGGACATTAAGGTTGAATTGTAGACCATTTTTGGCTTGGAAGGACTCGAGAACGCACGCGGGAGAGGCCTGACCGAGCGAGAGCGAACTGAATGTCAATAACAAGTGAAGCGCTCACATGGTATTAGGACCATGCGACCGCATTGGTCCCCGAACCCGCAGGATTTTGATCCTTTTCTCGCACCGGTCCGAATTTTAGCCACTTAAACCCAATCTAAACCTAACCTAAACCCATCTACTTAGCCTAATACTAGTCCTAAACACCTATTAGAGTTTTAGGGGTTGATTAGTGACTTAATTAGGAGAGTTAATCCCCCTATTTAAACCCCAACCGATTTGTTTCTCCACTCAAACACATTTAACACTTCTTCGCTTGTGTCTTCGCAAACACTTCTCAAAAAACTTGAGAGAGAGCTTGAGAGAGGTGATTCTAGGGCTCTCAAGGGTTCCTCCTCTTGGTGGCCATTGGTAGAGACCTTCTTCCCCCAAGCTACACATTGATTTTGAAGAGAAGGTTGAAGGGAACAACAACCACCTCCAAGAATCCGAATTTTCGCTTTGTGAAGGGCTGAGTTTAGTAAGTTTCTTCTCTTCTTCTTCTTTTTGGGCTCCATTGACCCTGTGGAAACAACCAATTGTGCTATTTGAGGTCAATGGAAGCCATTGTTAGGGTTTAGAAACTCATGAACCCTAGGTTTCAAATTATTGTTAGAGATGGGTGAACCTATGTGAGACTTGATTTGTATGGAATTCATATGCCAATTAGTCTATTAAACTTTGCTATATGAATTGTTCATATGTATTGAGCTTGAATGACAAAGATACTTGGAAGGATTTTCCCCAAATTGTGTTTTGGCTTGTTAAACATGATGGTAAGCCTAATTATTGTGTTATACATGTTTAGTGGAGTCTAGTGAACTTAGTTGTGTTGATTATCCATGAGTATTGAAGTTGGTTTGGTTGAGATACTTGGAGGGTGTTTTGCCCTAATCTTGTTCTAGCTTGCCAATTATTGATGTGAGCTTGATTACTATGTTTTATATGCTTAATAGAGTATATTAAACCATGTTGTGTGATTTAATCATGAATTGGAGATTATGATTGGTAAAGTGTTAAAAATGAATTTATGCACAAAATTGCCAATTTGTTTAAGGTTGCGTTGTTAAGTATTTTGTGAGGTTTATATGAGTTCTATGAACTTGGGAACAAGGTTTTGGCGATAGTTATGAACATAGGGGGATGATGAAGCCCATGCTTCTATTCCTTGAATTTTCTGAAAGTTTAGATTGGACTCAACCTGAGTCAACCTTTGGGTTATTATGAATCCTAGGAACTATAATCTTAAGTCCTACGGAATTTTGGGTAGAATTCATGGAGGTCGAGCCTCCAAGAAGTTTTGAAGTGTGTGAAGCACACTTGATTATGAGAGCTTATATGATTCTCGGTTGTGATATTTATGCTAGTTGTGGATGAAATGCATGACTAGTTTGATGGTAGAGTGTTCACCTACTTGTTTTTGAGCATATGAGTATATATTACTTGTGCTTGGGTTTTGAGTCCAGTTGGAGTCGGTTTGTTGAGTTTTGGTGGGACGATACATCGTCTTCACGAATTGTGAGATTCGTGATCGCGATGGATCGCCGTGCCGGGCAGACACACCCCTCCATCGATGGCCACTGGGGAAGTAGTTTATCTTAGTTGTAGTAATACACATGACTTTGATAACTATGGAACTCGAGCGGAGATCGCTGGGACGCCGATATCTACGAGAGGGATATCGAGGGCACATAAGGGTTTTGCACTTGTTTTTGCAGGAGCGACACGCGCGGAGGAATTTGGGTAATGGTATCATATCCCTTATATGTATGAATTGTTTCACAAGTGCTTAAGTGAATAATGTGCTTGGTGATTGGATATGATATGGTTTTGGTTTTGGTTTCTTACATGTTATACTCGATAGATAACATATTGATTAATGTTGTTAAGCATATATGCTATCACATGAACATTATTGGAATGTTGTTTTATGCCAAAGGTGTAAATCATTATTGTTAAGACTAAAATGCCTTGACATGAATTATTGTTGTTAAGCTAATATGTTTTATCATGAATATTATTCGGATATAGCGTTATGTTAAAAGCAGGAATTATTGTTGTTAAGTTTATATGCCTTGACATGTAAATCATTGGAAGGCTATGTTATACCAATAACAAGAATTATGATCGTTAAGCATATAAATGCCTTGACATGGATTTTAGTGAGATGTTATACTATAATGATAACATGGTTATTTAATGTTGAGCATGGATGCAATAGCATGACTTTATATAAGGTTATTTCATGACGATAGCATGATGTAATTTATGATTGAGCATTATGCCATGATAGGAAGTTATGGTTAGTAACTTACTAAGTCTTTGTGACTTACTTTTATTTGTTGGTTGTTTTCCTAGATCCGAGCCGGCGTGCGGATCCAAGTAAATCGAAGATTGCGTTGACAAAGATTCTTTTGGCAAGGTTGCTACTTAGATGTTTATTTTGTTTTCGGTGAGGTCGTTGGGAAGATGAAGTTATGTAAACTTCATTATTGGGTAGCAAACCTGAATGTGATTAACAATATTGTAATCATGTTGTTAGCTTATTCTTTTGGTAGCCGACAAGTAGAAGTCGTGCTTGATGTATATTGGAAGTTAAACTTCCATATGTTTTCTGGTTGTTAGTACTTAAGTTGTTGGTAGCCGACTGGTTTTAGTCGCGCTTGGTTTATTGGTGAATATGTTCAGCATGATAGATTGCTAGTTAATTATTATGTTTGTTCTCCGGCATGTTTTTAGCCGTTGAGTTGTTAGACTAGAGTCTTAGACTTAGTGTAATGTTGGGTTCCGGCCGTAGTTTCGCCGATGACTTGGTTTTTATTTTATGCTATATATTTGAATTGCATAACAGGGAGTTTGTCCCACGTGCCCAATGTTGCGGCACGCGAATCGAATTTTTGGACCGAGAGATTAATTATCTCTTTGGTTGTTTTAGTTTGAGCTTGTTAGCTCGGGCGCCACTGTTTTATTTTACTTGCTTCGCATGTGTTTTGAGTTGTTGTCTGTATCGCCGTTATGGCCCTACCCATTATTTGCTACTTGTTTGTTGTTATTTGCTTTTCGGCGGCACGACCTTGGGATTTCGTCTTGGGATCCGGGTCGGGTCGTCACACAAACATTATTAGTTTGAAGGATTGTTACCTGTAAATTAATTAAATTAACCATATGAGGATCAGAGAGGAAGATGACTTGCAATAAATCTCCTTACAACTTTCTTTTTCATTTCTCTTTATTAATTTGGAAGTAATGATTTTTACCTTTAGTTTATTTTCACAAGAAGAACGAACCCAACAAAATGTTGTATGAAGGAAGAACATGATTTGATTATTGATCATTGTTGTTTAGAAAATCTAGTTATCCTCTTGATCAAAGATACGCATCGTATTGGTCCGGTCCTGGTTCTCGTACGTCTTCAATTGGTTCTGAACCGAACCAATGTATTGGTTCTCAGACATATTGAGTCGGTTCTGGTTCTATATTTTTTAAGAACCGGACTATTGGTCTGATCCTGGTTCTCTCAGTTTTTTCAAAAAAATGGACCGAACCGGATCAAGCTCACCCCTAATAAAAAGTGTGGGAAGGACAAAACTATTCTGTTGTACGCGTTTTTGTTAACCAATTTTCAACTATCCTCCCATTTATGGCATAGATATAGGCGGTTCACTTGGTGTGGTCCTGAGATGATTGAAAGAAGCTTCACAAGCTTCAGTTATGCTATACATATGGCACCTTTCTGGATGTTGGTTCTTTGAAAGAGACTAAATTAGGGCACATATTTGGAAGACAAATGCCTTAATGAAGACAAATGCCGACGAACCTGATTAGCCGAAATCAAAATCGAAAAAAAACTTCCGATAGGACGCGACGGACGTAAATGACACATTCATTACTTTTGATTTTCGAATTATGGAAGAAGACCAAAGCTAGTTGGGTTATAGCTACAGGTTGTATTTCTTTGGAAGAAAGTTCAATAAGCAATCAAGATTGTTTGGCCAAATCTGGATCAAATGAGATTGAAATAAGGAGAGAGAAAACAAACCACAACACTCGTCAGATTCTTATGAATTACTTGTGTTGATCCACCACCTCCGCCCCCACCCACCCACTAGCTACCCAAACTCCATGGTTAAGCTGATGTCAAGCCTTGATAACAACATTTTTTTTATTTTTTTTCTTCAATAAATTGTCAAAACAGTGCTGATGCCAAGGCTTGGCATCAGCTTTTTAAAAAAAATTGGCTTGAATAAAATGTCAAAACAATGCTAATGCCAAGCCTTGACATAAGCATTTTTTGATTTTTTTTTTTACTTGAATAAACTGTCAAAACAGTGATGATGCCAAGCCTTGACATCAGCTTTAAAAAAAATTTGGTTTGAATAAACTGTGAAAACAGTACTGATGTCAAGCCTTAGCATCAGCTTTTCCGAATTGTTTTGGTCTTGTAAAAACTGTCGAAACAGTGTTGATGTCAAGCCTTGGCATCAGTCTTTTTGAATTTTTTTGGCTTGAATAAACAATGAAAACAGTACTGATGACAATTGACAAGCATTGGCATCAGCTTAACTGTCAAAATAGTCCTAATGCCAAGGCTTGACATCAGTATTTTTTGATTTTTTTTTTCTTGAAAAAACTGTCAAAACAGTCCTGATGTCAAGGCTTGGTATCAACATTTTTTGAATTTTCTTTTTGTTCTTGAAAAATAGTCAAAACAGTCCTGATGTCAGGGCTTCGCATCAGCATTTTTTGGTTTGTCTTCATTAATGACATTTTTTTCATTTGGCAACCAATTTGTAATTATATGAAATGTCCAAAAAATTAATGGTCCTATATGAAAACATGTTTCTAAAATTGTACACACTTGAAATTTACCGAAAAATTTATGGTGAAATTCAGGTTGATCCATATTTTGAAGTTTCTAACATCTCTAGTTTAGTTTTTTTTTTCAATCGGAAAAGATCACTTTTGAACGCGAAAAGACTACAATACCCTTAATAAGTAAGATTCGCGCTATGAATAAAGACGAGATGCACCGCGGTTCACATATTTATATACCGCAGTGCAAAACTATCAATAGTCAAAAAATTATGTGAGCCGCGGTGTAACATTATGTGAACCGCGATATATAAATAAACATAATATCAACAACCAACATCAAAAGAAGCAAACTACCCAGTACGTATATTAACGGCCAAAAATTAATGACAACAACCCTTCAAAATCCTTATTTCGTCTTTAAATATTTAATATCATTTTTTCTCAAGCTTATCTACTGTTTTTTCATCTCACTCTACATGATTTATTTAAAATTTCATCTGTTGTTTATCATCAAGTTTCTTCTCAAACTTTATGATTCTCTGATGCATACAAATATTATCTCAAAAAAGTATCTCCTTCTTCCTTCATCTGTTTGAACTTGATGATAAAGCTTGAGAAACAACTTGATGATAAATAACCACATGTTGCTGATCTATGAAGATTTCTCATAATGAAGATTTATCTGGAGCATGCCCAGACTCCGATCTCACCATGCAACCTTTTACTTATCTCATTTTAAACGATATTCATAAATTTTCATTTTGATATATTTCTTAGTAGAGTTCAATTATTAATTTCGATGTATTTTGATGTATTTGGATATATTTTAATTCATAAATTAAAAGTAAAACATATATTTTGTATCGCGGTTCACATATGCATTTATCGCGATTTATCAGTGTTAGCAATCATGATTATTTATACATAAATTGAAGTAATACATGTATTTTGTATCGCGGATCACATATTTATATATCGCGATTCGTTTGTGTTAATATTCATAATTTTAAATACAAAAATTGAAGTAAATGTATATTGCATCGCGGTACATATGTTTATATGTCGCAATTCACATAATTTTCTGGCTGTTGGTATAGAAATTGAAGTAAACATGTATTTTGTATCACGATATATATATATTTATATACCGCGGTTTACATAATTTCTGACTGTTGATACAGAAATTGAAGTAAGCATGTACTCCCTCTGTTCCATAATATAAGTCGTTTTGGGAGAGTTTTTTTGTTCTAAAATAGGTGTCACTTTGCAATTTTCAATAAGTTTTTTTCCTTTTTTTCTAATTCTATCATATTTTATTAACTCCATAACTTGTGTTTGACTCTTTGGACAAGATTATCAAAAGACACCTCATTAATGTTTGAAGTAAAGTAAATAAGGACAATTTAATCTTTGTAATATGTTTCATTGATCTGTGTGAATAGCTTCAAAACGACATATATTTTGGAATAGAGGGAGTATTTTGTATCGCAGTACAAAAATAAATTTTGAAGAATATGTTTTGCACCGTGATGTACAAACCTATGCACTGCGGTTCAAAGGGATATACATGTCTCATGCTCATTAAGGTTAACGTAGTCTTTTTACATCCAAAAGTGACTTTTTTCGGTTAAAAAAACAAAAGATATCTAAAAAATTAAATTCTTCAGAAAGTGGACCGGCCAGTAATTTTTTCAAAATTTTTAAAAGATCACGTGTATTTTTAAGGGTGATAACCAGGCCAATCCCCTGTGATGATATTATAACCGAAAAAGTCTCTTACATTTATTTGCAACCGCTAAAGTACACTTTTTGTGATAAAATAACGAAAATACTCTTAATGAACAATAAACATGCGCACACAGCGTGCACAAACCCAATGCCAGAATTTGGGCATCAGAATTAAAAATGAGCATCGCAATTCGCAATTGAAATGTGTCAAAATTTGGGCATCGAAATTCAAAAATTCACTGCCCAATTTGGACATCGTAATGAAAACATTGGACATCTTAAAACACATTTGAAATCTGTCCAATTTTAGGCATTACATTGTAAAATCCTTAACCAAATTCAGGTATCGAAATAGAAAAGATGAGCATCGAAATGGACAAAATTGAACACTATCATCAAATATCAAAATAGTTGGGCATTGTAATGGACGAAATTCACATCGGAATGAATAAATTAAACACAGCCACCAAATATCAACAAAGTTGGTCATCAAAATGGACAAAATTGAACATTTCCACTAAATATCAACATAGTTGGGCATCGTAATTGACAAAATTGACGTCTGAATGAATAAATTAAACACTTCCACCAAATATCTACAAAGTTTGGTATCGAAATAGTTAAAATTGAACACTGCCACCAAATATCAACATAGTTGAGCATCGTAATTAACAAAATTGACATCGTAATGAATAATTAAACACTCCCACCAAATATCAACAAAGGTGGGCACCGAAATGGACAAATTTGGCGTAAGAATGAATAAATTGAACACTGCCCCAAATATGTGTGTAAAGATTGGGCATCAGAAAATTTTCGAAGCCCAAAACAGTACTTAAACATCATTTTCTAGCCTTAAAACGAAGATGACACAAGGCAAACCCCGTGTGTCTTGTAGATCTCGTTGAGAGCTTCAATTTGATATGTGGTGGGTCATGTGGTTCATCCGGAATCAAAAGTTATGGAGAAAATGATTGGAAAATATGAAAAGAGATCGATAATGGACAAAAGAGAGATGGGGACGAAGCTAGAGGAAGAAGAGAAAGAGAATGTGACGGAGAAAAGAGAAAGAACTCGTATGAGGAAGAAGAAGAAGAAGACAGAGAGAGAGAGAGAGAGAGAGAGTATGTATGACATAATGAACATAATGAAGTATTTGGAGATCACGGGCAGTTTTGAATTTTTTTAATGAAAAAACACTTTACCAGTTGAATAAAAAGAAAGTCGATTGGAGAGGTTATAATATCTCCAAAAGGTACCAGCCAGCAATTTTCCCTATTTTAAAGGAATAAATGCGGCCAGGTACCAATTTCTGGAATATTAATCGCTCCAGTACCCTTTTTTTTCTAAACCACAAAAGTCTATTTCCATAATTTTGTTCCAAAATTGCTCGCAACCATCCACTTGGGTCTTCTCAAATTTTATTATTTCTCTTCACTCTCTCTCTTTCCTCCTTCCTCTTTTTCTTAGATCAGCTCGTCATCCAGCTCTGTCTCCATCTATCTTTTCTCCATCGCCGCCCTCCTGTCATCTTCTCTGGCCAAGTGGTTCCAAGCGCACCAATATCAACCATCGCTCTGAGGTACTACTGATGCATGCATCGCATAACTTCTAAAAGCTTTGGGAAGAGGACGAACTTTAAGGGTGTTAGTTGTCAGTTTTGAAACTGATGCACTAGTAGAAATCAAAAGGTTGAGGACTCTTCCGTTAATAGGGCATAACTTTTAATCCCGGATGAACCATAAGACCCACAATATGCCAAATCGAAGGTCTCGACGAGATCTACATACCCCGTGATCTCTTCATTTTAAGTCTAAAAAACGTTGTTTAAGCATTGTTTTGGGATTCAGAAATTTTTACAATGCCCAGTTTTTGCACTGCTATGCCCAAATTTTGATATACTTCAATTATGAATTGCGATGCCCAAATTTGGGCAGAGGCTCTGTCCGCACGCCTTTTATTCATTAAGAGTATCTTCGACATTTTCCCCTCAAAAGTATACTTTAGCGATTTAAAACAAATATAGAGGACATATATATAATTATAATTTCACCAAAAGAGACCAGCCTGATTATCAAACTATTTTTTAACCCACCGTGTGTTGGTGGGCTATGTTGTGAGAGACTAGAGCTTCGTCTCACGTATTATGATTCATAAGACGATCTCACACGAGACCTACTATTTTAATAAGGACAAAAACTTAGGTACGATGGTCTTACAAGTATTTTTTGTAAGACAGATCTTCATTATCCGACTCACCGTGTGTTGGTGGGTTAAACTGTGAGATAGTGAAGCTTCATGTTACGAATTAAGATATGTAAGACCGTCTTACAAGAGACCTACTCTACAATAATTACGGATTCTCACATTTCGCTGGTTAGTTAAATTTGGGGAAATGACGATTTTCCTCATAAAAAGTAGTGGTGAGCAGAAGTTTTTCGGAACCGGACCGGACCAATGGAATCGGACCAGACCAGTCAAAAATGGACCGGACCAATACTTTGGATTGGTCTGGATCGAATTTTACGACAATTACGGTCGGTCCTGGTTCCGAGAAACCAAAAGCGAGCTAAGGACCGAACCAGGATCAATGTATATTTATTATTATTTTATTATATATAATATACTAATATAGTATTATATATATATATATATATATATATATATATATATAATAATAATAATAATAATAATAAGATAATAAAATGGATACAACTTACAACCTAAAGAAAATATATAATAATTTGATTCAATATTCAACCAAGTTTCCTTATTTGATTAAAGAGAAAATATGAGGAAAAACATTGTTCTTCTCATTAATTAATTTCACGCTCTTTTGTGATTCCAAACATTATTAGTTTGAAGGATTGTTACGCAATAAATTAATTAAATTAACCATATGAGGATCGAGAGGAAGATTGACTTGCAATAAATCTCCTTACAACTTTCTTTTTCATTTCTCTTCATTAATTTGGAAGTAATGATTTTTTCCTTTAGTTTATTTTCACAAGAACAACGAACCCAACAAAATGTTGTATGAAGGAAGAACATGATTTGATTATTGATCATTGTTGTTTAGAAAATCTAGTTATCCTCTTGATCAAAGATACGCATCGTATTGGTCGGTCCAGTTGCCAAATGCGTCTTGATTGGTTACGAACCGAACCAATGTATTGGTTCTCGACATATTGAGTTGGTTACGGTTATATATTTTTAAGAACCGGACCATTGGTCGTGGATTCCAGGTTTTGAAAAAAATGGGCCAGAACCAGGATCGCTCACCCTAATAAAAAGTGTGGGAAGGACAAAACTATTCTGTTGTACGCGTTTTTGTTAACCAATTTTCAACTATTCTCCCATTTATGGCATAGATATAGGCGGTTCACTTGGTGTGGTCCTGAGATGATTGAAAGAAGCTTCACAAGCTTCAGTTATGCTATGCATATGGCACCTTTCTGGATGTTGGTTCTTTGAAAGAGACTAAATTAGGGCACATATTTGGAAGATTCATTCATTTGTATTTACTCTTACTCTCCATTAATTGCCCTAAAGAGTCGTATTTGATAACTTGTCCTCCCAATTATTTGTACAATTGAATTAGTCTAATTAAAAGACTTCTAATTTGTTAAGTGGTCCTCTCCTCTCAACAGTCGACACGCCTTTTCCACGCAACGAATTCGTTGTCCCATGTGACTCATACTAATAGTGTTAAGATACCTGTCTCTTCTATAATACTCCTTTTGTTTCATCTAAAAAGTTCATATTTGAAAAATCTAATTATTAATAGATATATATTAATGTCGTTAAAGTTAGTTATAATTACAAAAATAGTTAATCATAAACAATGTACTTATAATATAAGTGGAGGGTAAAGATGAAATATTATAGAAATCGTAAGTATAATTTTTGAAAGAGAAGTCTTAAAGTAAAACATCTCAAAATAATATAATAGACTCTTTGTTTACAACGAAGGGAGTACAAATATTTAATGTATTGAAGTAATTACTCCGTATTTTTTAACCATCATACTACTTGAGAAATACCAACTAGTTTCACACATAAGCGTTAAATGTAACTTCCGTACTACTAAATTAATTGTGGAAATGTAACTTCTTAATCTCATTAGGTATTTAGATTGATGAGACATTTACAGATGCCATTTGATAATGCCATTGGATAGTTTAAGTGAAAAATAAATGATAGGAAAATAATTTGTAATTAAGCAAGTTTTTTTGTATTGTTTTTCTCCTTTCATATTTTTTAAAAAATAACTAAATAAAAAATAATAACCATGACCCTAGACATTTTTTATCTTTTGGTTAGTAGATGTAGCGAGATAATTACAAAAAAAAAAAAAAAAAAAACTCTGGCCTATTTCAAGTTTTGCAAAATTAATCATGTGTTTTGATTTTTATCCTATTAAACATCCATCTATTTTGTTTTTTGCAATTAAAACATTTCGTTAAGAAGGGGTTAGTTTCGCTAACGGAAGGCTGAGATGACATTCACAGTGGCAGCAGATGTGGCGAAGGCGGGAGGAAGTATCAATTTCCCACCTAATGCATTGCATAACAAACCTTGTACAATTTTAAAATTTCAAAAAAAAAAAAACCCCTAACTTCTAAAGAATTAATAAATATGATAAAAATCTAAAAACTCTCAAATTTACTCTCTCAAATTTTAAGTAAAAAATAATAGATATATTTAAATAAAAAATAATGGATATATTTTAAATATGGAATTACGAAGTACAAAATATGAATTTAAGTTTTTGTTACATTAAAAGCAATTTGCTTTGATTTTTAAAGATATTATATAAAAATATAATTGACAGATTTAATTTTATTTAGTTTTGACAGTCAGGCATAATTTATTTAAGAAGATAAGAAAAAGAAAAACAAATAACTATAAGTTATAAAGTAAAGTAAAAAAAAAAGTGTTCTTTAGGAAAATACTTCATTATCAAATAAGGTAAGTATTTAAAGGGTAATTGTGTCATGACAATGATTAATTTTTATAATCATTAATGAGTATGATGGATAAGTAAAATTTGTTGTAAAAATAGACTCTTCATTATAATAATAGTTATTTTTAATATTATTACTATTATGATGATGATGATTTCTAGTGACGAAGGGAAGTAAATATATCAACTTTTTACTTCTTAGTAAGAGCAAAAGTATTTATTTTACAGTTTTCACCACCTAAAAATAGCTACGCAATTATCCAATTTACTTAACACTTTAGAAGCATTTAGTTTTTTCTAACTCATTTTTTGGTTTATTTTCTTTTGTTATGATTCACTTGTGAAAATACTCACTTCCCCATACAATAAGTGTTACTTTTGAGATATATATATGTGTGTGTGTGTGTGTCCAAATTAGTTTATCCAAATAAATTGTGCGTAAATTGATTTTTATAATATTATTTTATCAGAGAATTATTTTTATTTTACAATTTTCCTTCAAGTGAAATAATATCAAGAATAATGAGAGAAGAAAATAGAACAAAAGTATTTATTATGTTTTTATATTTTTGTCATATTTGCTTACAAGAAAATGACAATAAAAATTAAATCTATCCACTATTTTTTTATTTAATACAAAGATTTAAAAAAATTATCATATTTATTAATTCTACAGCAGCTAGGTTTTATTTTTATTTTTATTTTGAAAATTGGAACTTGTACAAGGTTTGTTATGCAAGGCATTAGGTGAGAAATTGATACTTCCTCCCGCCTTCCTCACGTCAGTTGCCACCGTGGATGCCACCTCAACCTTCCGTTATCGAAACTAACCCTTTCTTAACGAAAGATTTTAATTGCAAAATATAAAATAGGTGAAGGTTTAATAAGGTGAAAATGAAAACACGTGATTAATTTTGCAAACCGAGAAATAGGTCAAGTTTTTTTTTTTTACAATTATCTCGTTTTTATGTACATGCTAATAATTTATTTTCCAAAGAGAGGGTTATTATTTTTAGTTTTATAGTATTGTTTATTTCGTATTAATTGTTATATTATCAGACACAAAAAATTATAATTATAGTATTTTTATGTATTTTTTTAAAGTTTTTTTCCATTATTAGTGACGGAATTTTCGTCGCTGATATTATATTTTAATTAACTTTTAAAAACCATTAGCGACGGAATTTTCCGTCGCTAAAGGTTGGATTTCAGCGACGAAAAATTCAACCTTCAGAAATTCAACCTTTAGCGACGGAAAATTCTGTCGCTGAAATTAAATTTCAATTAAGTTTTAAAAACCTTTAGCGACGGAAAATTTTGTTGCTGAAATTAACCTTTAGCGACGAAAATGGGCCCATCGGACATTTGCGACTCATGATTACTGAAGGTCCATAGACGGAAAAATTCCGTTGCTGGGAAGCTATTAGCGACGGAATCCCTCCTTTAGCGACGGAAAATTCCGTTGCTAAAGTCCATTTTTCTAGTATTCTAAACCTCACCCAAGGCGAGTAGGCGCTAGTCATCGGCCCCACACCGCAATTTTCACCAAATCAGTCAAGAAAGTCGCTGGCAATAAAAATCTTCGATTAAGCGTCATAGTCGTCAGCTAGTTGCTATAGGCGCGGACTAATGTGTTCGAAGAGTGGGTGACCCAAGAGAAGAGGAGCCAGATGTCTAGGGTGGTGACGAAGGGTAAATAGGTAGGATACAGTGGAGATCCGGTTCGTTTCCGCGGATGGTGAGAGATGTATGGGTGGTTCGTTCAAGATGGAGTTATTTCTAGTAGACGAAGGCGCTGGCATTTCGTTGATGATTGTGTTATTGCCATATTATTGATTGTTAATGATAGGAAACGTAGAGAGAGAATGGAGATGGGGAAGTGATATTGTTGAGACCTGAGAGAGACCGATGGGAATATTGAAGGCTGGTGGTAGCCTGGTAAAGAGTCTAAAACACTAAAGAAAAAAGGGGAGGGAGGGAGGGTGGAAGGGACGATCTACAAGGTGTCTTGGGGAAAGTTTGTGATGTCAGTATACTAGTATAGGGTGAATGGGGTGAGTGTTGGAAACTTAGTTTCCAATAGCTTGAATAAACTAAGTCATGTAATGTATAAATGTGGGAATCCCACATTGGGAACAAAATGAAACAAGCTCTACCTTATAAGGTAGAGCTTTGAGGCTTTACTTCGTGCCCTTGGGCCACTACACTTTGTGTAGGAGGGAAGACCTACCTAGGTGTAGGTCTAAACACACTTGCCGCCGCCGCCGCCCCTTGTCGGCCTGGCCGTTGGTCGTTGGCCGGCCACGGCTTGCTTGCCCGTCGAACCTATCTTTTTGCTAACGGTTCATTTGGTGTGTGACCCTTTTCAAAGCATGAAACTTTTGTATAGGTTCGAGGTTCAGCCGAGCTCAGAGAGATTAATCGGTTTTGCTGCGAAGGTTGTGTCCTTTCGCACAAACATAATCGCCAATCGTCATCCCAAAGGTTTGTGCTTGAACAGCAGGATCGCTCGTTCCAACCGTTTTCTATCAATCGGCATCCCAACCGCCATTTAAATACAGCCTTCAAATAGATTTTTGGTATCAAAAATCGCTATTTCTACACTACTCTCCCTTCGCGCCATACGGAGATTACAAAGAATCTGGTTGCAGATTCGTTGGTGATTGAAGTATCAAGATCCGCCATCATTCAATCATGGTAAGATCAATATCCCGAGACTCACTAGAATCACGCCGCGCATCTAGAACACGCGCTTCTAGTTTTTGTCTTAAGGACGTAGATATAATCTCGTTGATCTTAATACAAAAACCTACACTACACCTTGCCAAAGGCTATTATAACAATCTTAAGACAAAAATCTCTTTTTTGGCTCGGTTTGGTTTCCGTGAACTGTTTCGCATGCTATCTAGTTTTGTTTACATTCTCAGACGCTTTTAGTTTACAAAAGACCTTTGTTTTGCTCATCTTCGCCTACAGATTCTCGCATGCTATAACTCTCATTCTCGCATGCTTAATAACCAATAGTTTTCGTTTCCAAAGATCGTGACACATCCCGATACGATTTTTGGAAAAGCTTTAAACCTTAAAGCGCATGTTGTTTCAAGTTTACAAACGTACTCATACATGTTTGGGTTTCTTTTCGCATGTTGTTTATGTCTTTGTTTCTTTGTTTACTCTGTAAAATTATTTCATTCTCGCATACGTACCGGCAAGATGTTTAACCTGGTTTCATTGCAGCCTAAACCTCGAAATTGCTTATAAGTCGATAGAAAAATTGTTGCAACTCCATACATCAGATGTTATGTTACGATTCTCGCACTCTCGGTTTTGCGTATTTAACCCGGGTTTCATTACTGCTTTGTTCTCTCATGACCAAACCTAAAATTGGATATAACACCTGCAGTAAAATTGTTGCAACTAAACACCGCTTTGTTTACGATTCTCGCCGGCTTTAACGTTTAGATTGGGCTTTGTAATCAAGCCACTGCACAGACAAGCCACATGTTCATTACAGATTACTAATCCTACACTCGTGTTTGTACCAGCTTTTCATAAAACCGACTTAACTGCCTAATCTGGATATAACCCGTCATCCGTTGTAGATACGAAACCGATTTAACCTCGCTGATACAAGTTTGCTTCCTGACCGATACAAGTTTATACATTGCTACATTAAATTTCTAAAGTAACGATTTAAATCTAATTTCAATTGATATGAATTGCATGTTACTACATACAGTGCATGATCAACGAAATGCTGAGAATTAAAAACCTTCCAGGTAATACGTGCGAAATTCGGAATAAACTACTAATTACAGAATCTATATCTATTTCACTTTTGCTAAACCGGCGTGCTTCGGTTTAGTTCTGCTTCTTCAGTTACACTGCTTTCGAGTTTACAGATTCACGCTGATCACTACATTCGAGAAATCGCACGCTTTGATTTATTTTGAATACAAATCACTCTTTGTTATTTATAGATAACAGTTACAAATTAGAGCCCTGGTGAAGTGTTCTTGCATTATTATTTTGATTATCGCGTTAAAATTCGGCTTTGCAATGTTTAATTACGCATGTTTTGATCGAGGCCACGGCTTCAATTCGCATGCATTTACGTAGACCTACTTATACAACGATTACGGTTTAACTTGTTACAAATTCACATACGGTTTACGATTGCGCATTGAAATTGACTGCGATGTTTAATTTTGTGTATTATCACCTTTCTACATTATCGATTCTTTGCATTATAATACATCTGAATCACATTCGAACTAACTTATAAACACGAAAATTGGTGATTACGCATGCTAACCTGATCCAGAATTCAACATTCTTGAAATACAATCACCGCATTCTTATTGATTACGGAAGTTTATAAAGGCATTTTTGCACGAAATTAAGTTGCATTGATGGTCTTATAAGCAATTTGATAATCTCGCTAACGTGCGTGATGACTACTTCGAAAGTGCAAAAGGAAACCCGTTGTTGTAGTCGAGCGACCCATTTGTTGCAACTCGGCTACAGCCAGCGATTCATAGCGGCGACCCGAAAGTTCAACAGGAATTCAAGCGATGGCAACAACAAATGCTCTTTTACTTGACCACCTTGAACGTCCAATGCTTGAAAAAGCGACCCCGTCCCTGGACCACTAACGAGACGGACGGACCCGATGTGCCCGTAAGTCAGTCAGAAGCACTTCGGTTTCTTATGTCGCAATTACATTCTAAATGGACTTAATAATTCCTTGTATAAAATTTATAGTCCATTTAAGAGTGCTAAGGCATGTGTAAGGAGTCCTTAGAGAAAAAGTACAAAACCGAGGGCCTTAGGTCATAAGAAATTTGTGGTTGCTCGCTTTCTTGATTTTGCTATGGTCAATTCTAAGCTGTTGTTTCTCAGGTTCAGCGGCTTCGGGTTTTGTTGCATGAGTTGGAAGCCGAGGGTATGCAACTCCCCGAGCCTTTCCCAGTTGTCTGCGGTAATCAGCTCCCTCCCGGTTGGAAGGACTTCAAAACTACCTCAAGCATAAGCGAAAAGACATGTCTCTCGAAGACTTGATCCTAAGGTCGCGGATTGAACAAGACAACAAGGTGGCGGATAAAAGGACCAACCGCAGTAATGTGGACAGGGGCCAACGTTGTTAAGCAAGAACCGAGGCAACAAGCGCAAGCACGCCGCCGAAAGTTCCAAGAAGCCAAGCGATCCTCGGCCGAAGAGCCCAAAAGCACAAGAACTACAAGTTCAAAGAAAGTGCTGAGCTGCGACAAGGTCGACCCGAATGCCGCGGGAAGAAGCGGGTCAAGCGTGAAGCAAACATGGTTGATGAGGAGATCGGCATGATATGTGTCGCCTCGAGACAAACATGGTTGGCACTTGTCGCGAGTGGTTCGTGGACACTTGGCGACGCGGCAGCCATATCTGCGGCGATGCCAAGATGTTCTCCGCTTACAACAAGGTGACGCCTTGGGGAGAAGCTTTTCATGGGCAACTCATCTACTTCGGGAGTGGAAGGCAAAGGCCAAGTGACCACGAAAATGGCGAGTGGGCGGGGAGTTGGTGCTAACCAACGTCCTTCATGTTCCCGATCGCAAAAATTTGATCTCCGGTTCTCTTTTGGTTAAACATGGGTTTAAGTTGGCTTTTGAGTCGGACAAGTTTATCCTAAGTAAGAGTGGGGTTTTTATTGGTAAAGGTTACCTCGATGAGGGCCTTTTAAGTGTAATGTAATGGTGGTTAACACCGCTACAATGTTGATAATAAAAGTGCTACTGACACCATCTTCTTCTTACTTGCTTGAGCATTTTGATCTTTGGCATTATCGATTAGGTCATGTTAACTATGACTCTATGAGGCGATTAATGAAAATGGAATTAATTCCTCCAAGTCGCATTAATAAAAATAATAAATGCCATACTTGCGTTGAAGCTAAGCAAACAAGAACGTCGTTTAAGACAATCGGCGTGACACGACACCATTAGATTTGGTTCATAGTGATCTATGTGACTTAAAATCCATAGAATCTTATGGCGGAAACAAATACTTCATCACCTTTATTGATGATTGTACCGGTTTTGTCATCTCTATCTCTTTAAAAGTAAAGTTGAAGCCTTGAAGCTTTTAAACTTTACAAAAGCGAAGTCGAGAATCAACTTTCAAAGAAGATAAAAATTCTTAAGTCCGATCGAGGAGGCGAATATGTGTTTCCCTTCAAAGACTTTCGGCGACCACGGGATTATTCACAAAGTTACACCCCATATAGCCCACAATCAATGGGATTGCCGAAAGAAAAATCGAACCTTAAAGGAAATGATGAATGCATTATTGCTTCAATCCGGTCTACCCGACGAAATGTGGGGGGAGGCGGTGCTCACTGCCAATTACTTGTTAAACAAGCTTCCCCACAAGAAATTGGACAAAACGCCCTATGAATTATGGCATGGTCGAAAACCATCCTACAAATACCTCAAAGTGTGGGGGTGCCTAGCTAAAGTAGCTGTCCCACCACCTAAAAAGGTTAAAATCGGTTCCAAAACCGTGGATTGTACCTTTATTGGTTATGCAACCCATAGCAGCGCCTATCGGTTCTTAGTCCATAAATCTGATAATCCGGAAATCGAGGTGAATACCGTTATGGAATCAAGAAATGCCACGTTTTTCGAAGCTATCTTTCCTCTAAAAATCGATACTTCGGTAAAACGTTCATTTCCTTGGTCAATTGACGAACAAGATAACACCTCACAAGCAATAGTCTCTATGGCTATTGATCAAGGTATTCATCAAGATGAAGACATTGATGAACCTCGTCGAAGCAAGCGAGCTCGCACGAGTAAGACCTTTGGACCGACTTTGTGACCACGCTTCGTGGATAATGAACCACGTACATTCAAGGAAGCAATGTCTACTCCCGAGGCTCCACAATGGAAGGAAGCCGTCAACGGCGAAATATCTTCCATTATGCAAAACCACACCTAGGAGCTCGTCGACCTTCCCAAAGGTTGCAAACCCCTAGGGTGTAAATGGGTCTTCAAACGAAAATTGAAACCTGATGGGTCCATTGATAAATACAAGGCACGACTAGTCGCCAAGGGTTTTAATCAAAAAGAAGGTGTTGATTATTTTGACACCTGATGCGTCCAAGATAATTTGGACACACTAGACAAGCCCAATCCAAACACCTGGCTTTCAACGTGTCTGTGAATCCTCTCAGCCCAACTCTGTAATAAGGAAGAACAAACGTGAACTAGGCGAGGGCACTCATGCAAGCCTCCTGGCGTGTAAATCGATACACAAATAAGCGATTGAGTAAGTAATTTGTGAGTTTTGGCTAGAAAGAATCGGATGCGCTTACCTTTCTCCGTTCTACCAAGCTTTTATACGCCTTGGAGGCATAACGCCTGATCATGAATAACCGCCCATGATTAGCATTAGCGCCCATGATTGGCATTAACTCCCCTGACGGTCATGGCCTCTAGTCGAGATTCTTGCTCGGGTGTAACCACCCTCAATCGTTACCTTGTTCTTCTACCAGGCCATGAATGACCTCAGCTGTTAGCAATAGCTTTTCTTGTGGCATCGGGCATTAATGCTTTCGTTTATCGATTTTGCTCGTTTAGCCGAGCCCCGTCTCATAAGTAGCTAGTCCGCCCAAAACTAAGGTTTTTGCAGGTTGCTCGCATAAAACCTCTGCTAAGCTTGCTTGGAATATTCACGCGCCACGTGGCTCATGACTTGGGCCTATTGGGCCGGGCACTTGATGCCCCCAACTCCTTGTCTTACCAGAGTATTCATGCTCGTGACGAGGAGGAAACTAAAAATCAAAATACACCCCTCAGATAATCTTGGAGCCAAAAAAGAACAAAGCGAGCGGCAATTCACCGCGGCGTGTTGTGGAGCGTTCCTGAAAGTCTGAGCGTTAGCCCGCCCGGCGCTGTAGGCCCGACTCCATGCCCATTAAATCTTGCCTCGTTCACGCGCCTCGTGCCTCGGGCCCAATGATTCGATCTCCAACCGGCCGGCCGTTGGGTATAAACTTTCGCCTCAAGCGATTCGAAGAGACTCTCTAACAGATAGACGAAGCTTTCTGCAGATTTTCACCAAGAGCTACTTCCCAGGTTCAATCCTTCCCGTCCTTCGAAAGCGAAGTCAAGATTTTCTCCATCTCTCAAGTATTTCACATTTCCCCTTTTTCATTATTCCCTTGCACTACTTTTCTTAATTTCTGGGTTAGGGTTTATGCTGCGTAAACCCCTTTTCCGTTTTTCTGCAAATTGTTCATCCCAAGTCCAATCGCCTTTGTCTTTCACGAACTACCGACCCTTTTCAACCCAAACCAAGTGGAATCGAGAACTCTACGATCGGCACTTGCCATCGATCTCACCACCTGGTTTCCACAATCGATTTTTCTTTTGTCATACTTCACCCAATCAATATCTAACCTGCACTTCTCGATTCCTCTTCCTGTAGGATGTCTAGCGAAGAAACCGTCTCCGAAATGGAAGGCCGGAGCTATGATCATGGAGCTCCAGAAGAAATGCCTCCATCCTCAACCTCATCTTCTGAAGATAATGAGCTGGATGTGGTCCCCTTAATTACTCGTCGACGCAAACTGTACAACTAAGCGAGCAACAGACAAATAGCGGATCCCAAATCCTTGAAGGAACCGAACGAGCAGATGATCTTCCTCGCCCAAACGAACAATTGCCCGGACCAAGCCAAACCTCATTTATTCCTGCCTCTTCATATTCTTCTCCCTCAATCAGGTGGGAAGATTTGAACTCTGAAGACGAGGTTAGTACCTGGTTCTACTCGCTAGGAATAGACCCCAAACTTTACCGTGTTCGCGCCTTCGACTTAGACATAGAGAAAGAAGGCCATAACTCTTGTGGGGACAAAATGGTATTTTACTTTGACTTTTTTCAAGTTGGACTCCGTCTTCCTCTCGACCCATTCATTGTCGAGTTAATGAATGCTTCCAACACCCTTCCCTGCGACCTAACTTTAACCACTGTTAGGTTCTTAGTATCATTCACTGTAGCCTGCCGATCACTCGGCTTTGAACCCGATATGACTTTATTTCGGAAATTTTTCCTTCTCTCTCTTGATAAAAAATCTGGTCGTATCAATAGCCGGTCAAACCATGGCTTCTTCAAGCTTCTCACTGATGGTCCCAACAAGGTCGATAGCTGGGACGGGAAAGCTTTACTTATTGAATCGAGCATTGGCTGGCCCTTTGCACCCTATATCAGTGACTATGGTCTTCCCGAAAATGACAAAAACGCCTACCGAGCTGGGGAACCCAAGGTAGTTAAAGCTTTCAGGAAATTACTAGGTGTAAGGGAAGGGCGAGCTGGACAAGATTTTGTACTGGATTGGCGAGTTCTCACTTCCGACCTCGGCCTTCTACGATCTGCTGGGATCTCTTACCTTCCCATTGAAGGAGTCGAGCCCCGAGTTATAATCGATCCAGAAACTCCTCATCCATACTGGGGCTCTTGCCATGGAAAGAAATTTCCCAGTGAATGCGAGGATTGTGCCCGTGCTGGAACTCTTTGCCGACCCTCTTTCTCACTTTCTGGTTATATCTCAACCGCTGTTTATCTTGTCATCCTTTTTTTGATAACTTTACATACTTATGCTTTTCTGCAACATTCTCTTGACCTTTATGCGGATATGAGGCGGTTAACGGACGTTACCAAGTTTATGCGGTTGCCAAGAGCTCCGACCAAGCGAGCTAAGCACTTGTCAACACAAGCCGGCCATCAATCTTCCCACGATCCAGACGCACTTGAAGCCGAGGAACTAACGTCAACAACTTAGAGCAGTCAAACAGCTGACAACTTTTATCCCCATTCTGCTTTGCGAAGCGATGCTTGTCTCCCGTCATCAATGTTGAACAAGCGAAAGCCCGAGGAGAGCAGGCGTCGGGCGATAAA